>JAPSGF010000014.1:10830587-10895344 GCA_035772895.1 Perdix hodgsoniae | reverse complement strand
GCAAAAAGACAAACACCCGAGACAAGAGGGATGGAGGGGACAACGATGGGCTAGGGGGCGGAGGGGGGGGGGGCGGAGGGGGGAAGACAAGAATTAAATTACACACTTCAAACAAATATTAAATGTTTTCTTTTCTCTGTGAGAATTTCAAAAAAAGAAATGAGTTTAAACATGCTGTGGCTTTTAGCAAATTGTTGTAACTTAAAAGTCACAGGCTGTTATTGCTCTCTATTAAGTTTTGTCTCCCTGATGTCTAAGAATATCTCCTAACACTCTGAGTCTTGTTATAAATAAAGCCATGGAGTGGATTTTTATTTCTACTGTAATTCCTCTACCTATTAACTAATGAAATCTAGAGTTCATCTGGATTTTCACCAGTCTTAAAGAAGCGGATCTAGTTCTCTTTGCCTGCTTAACCAAGAGGAAGTGCATCACTGCAGCTGGGATTTGTGTGTTTTTTCTAGATTCCCAAAGGAAACACTGTCAGCCAAAGTTAGAAATGGCAGGAGGACAGAAAGCAAAAGGCACAACTGCTGCATTTAGACTTACATAGGATTTGCACTGTTTGGCATTCTGACTTAGCTGCCTCAACGTTTCCAGTCTATACTGTTTATCTAGTGCAGTCTAGTTTGTTAGAAACAGACACTGCTGAGGCCCACCCACGGAACATGAAAGGTCCTGTCTTGAGATCAGGTTGCAGACATGCCCTCCTTACATCTGCTGATTTCAGCCACCATGGGGGGAAAGCTCTGCCAACAGGATATTGGAAGGGAAGATTTATATGAAAGGCTCTAAAGATTGTAGATCTATCATTACTCAGCATCTTCCGAGTAGATAATTTATGGCATATTGATCCTCAGAATATCAGAGTGTTATGCGGTGTGAATTACAAGCTTCTCAGAGATAACTCCAGATGCTAATGCACTTGAGTTCTTTCTTTGAAGGCAAAGTGAGACTGATTACTTCATGCTTCATAGGTTTATGCTTCTTCATAAATGATGAGATTCATGTTCAGCCTTGCATGTGATCAGCATGATTTTTGTTTGCTTGTTTCACCTAATTTGGGGCTTGCTTCTGCACCACTTTGATCAAGGCAATAGCAGCTCCAGAACATTCCCCCAAGGGGATGTTATCAATGGAGAAAATGGACAGCCTTTTTTACTGGGCCCAGGTCAGTATTTCAACGTGCATCTATATAAAGAATAATTAAAGTTAGTAATTCTAATGCAGTCCATTAACATAGGCAGTTTTGGAAGCCTTGGAGTGGGAAGGCATCCAGATAGCTTCAAGTTTGTGAGCCTAATTTATTTATTTATTACAGGCATGTGACACACAAAGATGTCAGTGGTTCTGTAGCTGCTGATTCTAGGCAAGTACAAGCAACAGCAGGAATATTTGAGAGTTTCCTGGCCCTGGTGGATCAGTAATGGCCAGGTCTTCAGGTAGCATACAAAATGCATTGAGAGCATATAGAGGAAAGGGAAACGTGTGCTGTTGATAAATGTGAAAATGTTTGATCTTACTCTGTGATCTTGATCACTGATTTAGTGGAAAGTGATAGTTTACACAAAAAACAAGTGGTGCAGTTCTTCCCATTCTACCAGCGTGTTTTGTTGAGAATTGAGTTTCATCACTAATACAGAACATTTGGGGGGAGTCATTATTAAAATGTTGGTGTTGCATCACAAGCCTTTTCTTTTTTTTTTTCTTGGGTTATGCAATAAAAAGTTTTGAAAGTACACCAGAGGTGGAGATCCTAATGGCAATGTCTTCCCACCACTGTTGCAGACAACCTGGTTTGTTTTGGTGCCACAGTCTCAATTAGGTCCTGCTGCAGACCCCTCCAGGGCAGTCTTTTGCCACAGTCAGCAAAGCCAGTTAGCTTTGGAAAGGAACTTCTTGAAACCCAATCACTTGACTTCGCCAAGAGGCAGCCACATCAAATGGAAAATTTACTTAGGTGGGTTTTCCAGATCCAGGGTTGATTTGTGGATGCCAGACTGACGTATACCATAACAAGAATTATGTATTTTGGCCCAAGAAAAATCTAAGTAAACAGTAAGTGCAAGTGCAGCTTCACAGTAACCCCCAGGTCATGATTTTGGACTCTTCTGGATTTCACACTGGCCTTGTATCACCCATAAGAGGGCTCTATAACATCTGTAAGGTGACCTACACAGAGGGCTTAAGTGAAGCCTTGGTGGAATATAACTAAAATGTTTATTTTTATGTTTTGTAGTAATAAAAATCTTCCATGGAAACCTAGTGGGAACAGTGTGTTTTAAAATTTACCAGCTTTCTGGGTATTTCTGAAAGCTCATGCATATTTTTATCTTCTCCTTCCAAATGAGTGTTCTGCTCTGTCCATTTAAATTGTGCTGGTAGCTTTTCCCTCCGTTTTGTTCTGCTGTTTAAGTGAAGGCAAATAAGTGAAGGCAAATAATGATGTAATCTTATCAACAGTCGTTGAATTTTATTCTTTTGGAGGATTTTAAAGGGAAAGTTCAGATATGTGGGTATGAAGGTATGACAGTGAAGTGTGGCTGTCACTGTGCCCAGTCTTAATGGCAGTGTTGAGCTTTAAGAAACCTGTCCAGAGCTGTAACCCCTGCTACATGCAGTGAGTAGCTGTGTTTCAAAGCAGGCCATCTTTACCAAAGGAGTGTACAGAATGTACTTGTATAATTGAAGCAAAATTGTAGGAAAAGGAATTGTAATCTATGCTTGACAGCTGTACTTGAGTATTTTACAAGCAGAACAGAAATTTAATTACTTGTAAGATATTTCTCCTTTGGTCCAGTGTATCAAGTTCAACATAGCTGCTGATTTCCAAGAAGCAAAGTGAACAATATTTTGAGGCAGCACTCATTAACGGATTTTTATA
Source organism: Perdix hodgsoniae (assembly GCA_035772895.1). NCBI lineage: Eukaryota > Metazoa > Chordata > Aves > Galliformes > Phasianidae > Perdix > Perdix hodgsoniae. The sequence continues at coordinate 10,892,460 of JAPSGF010000014.1, read as the reverse complement.
CGTGAATTTACTGGAAGGAAATTGCTTCCCAGTCAAAACAAAGCCAGCCTTCCTTATCTCGAGGATGTTGTGAGCTCTAGTGGATTTTCGGTGATGATGAAGTAGGTAGTGATTATTGTTGTTCAGTCCATGCCATATTTTTTTCTATCATAGTAAAATATCTCAAAACTTCTCTAGATTAATAAAAAGGAGAGACACAACAAGTTTTCATACAGGATAAGGCTGGAAAATATCCAAACCTGAACACCACATACTGTTTTCACACTTGCAAGATAAGCACATACAGTTGGAAAAGTAGAGTGTTGTATACAGCAAAAGACAAATGTCCTCTGCCTGATGATCTACAGCAGAAGTGGGTATAAACAAAAGGAGACAGTGCCCATACCTAGAATGCACCTCTTTCTTGAGGCTTTTTTCCTTTGGCTGATGGTTTGGTAATAAATAACTATAGTGAGATCCCAACTGACTTCAGAGGGAGCTACCACAATTCCCGTCTCTGGCCAATTTCCTTTTGCCCCAGTTGAGCTGTGATCCTGTTGAATATTTCCAAGCAAGCGATGATTCTAGGACTGTGGACAGCTATAGTTCAGTATTTTCTTTGGCATAAGTATTGTCTAGATATAAAAGTAAGAGAGCAAAATGAGGCGAATGGGTAATTCCTCCCTCTGGATTGGCATAACTTGTTTTCTGCGATTCCCAACTCAGCTTTAAACTGCCTAGATTGGGTACAGCTTAACTTTGATTTATTTATTTATTTATTTTGCCATTCCCGTGTCCTTCATCACAGCATCTTACTTGGAGATGCTGCTATGAATTCCAATTTGGTGTAATTTAACATTTAGATTTTTAGCTAAATTTAACATCCCTAGAGACGTTAGAGTTTGCAGACTTTTTTTAATTAAAGTACTGTGATGCCAGGCAAACAGTATTTTCCCAGGCTGTCTGCTGCTGATGTAAAGTGGCACGCTCTGTGTCTCCTGAGCACAGGGGAATGTCCTAGTGGAAGAATTGCACAATTCAGTGAGGAACACCTTGATTATTAGTCATCTGTGTAATGAGAACTATCTGAAATCTTGGCTGCTAGTCTAAGAAACTACTATTTAAAAATAAAAGAAACACCCTCACAGAAAAACAGTCAAGTACAATATTTTATGCGTAAGGACCAATCTTCATTCACATCTGAAGCACAGGTGGCCATATATAATGGTTGCAGTTACAATGGCATTACTTTTATTGATGCAGTAGGCAGTGAATTTTGACTGCTCTGTTGTGAATGTGTAGCAGAACTGCATATCCACATTTGTAAGTCAAGCACAGCTGTGCTTATTGCTCAGAGCACTAAAGTCAGCACAATCCACACTCCTGGAAAACATTCAAGGCTTTGCATTCTGTGCAAAAAAGATTTAAATAAAATCTGCTGCTCACTAAAGGCAGCCTATCCCAGCTCCCTCTATGGCAAGCCGACAGCTCACTGCATGGAAGCCAAGCCAGTATAATTATGAGGGGGGAGGACTATGAATTGAAAACTGTGAACAGAAATGCACATGTAGAATTATGTCACATGATGCCAGTGAGAAACTTCAATGAATAAAACATTGAGTTCACTGCGGTGTCTTTTATCCAGTAAGAAATGTCAGTGCACAAGCATTGTGAAATATGTGTTAGCTTATATACTGGTAAATGGATACCCAGAGTCCAGTCACTGAATAATAGAGAAGGGATGTGAAAAGACTCCCACTGTCCATTCTGTTGCTTTAACCACAAAGATGTACCCTTATCACTAGAAATTATTCTGACAAGGCTCGACTTGTGTGTAATATGTGAAAGGAGAAAGAATTACAAGTTAGTGGTAAGCGCACAGCAACACACAAGGATTTGGCTTGTTTCACATGCCTTGACTGTGCATTTATGCGACAGAGATGGATGAAAGTAGAGACCATCCATGATCAGTCCCACACTGCATCAGTTCTCCTTTTACCTCCCCTTTGTGGCTTATTTGCCTTTCAACTTATAGGAGAAAGAGAACATCTTTGTGGAATTCCATTTCAATTTTCAGGAAAAAGTAATAGATTCAAACCTTCTACTAAATCACAAGACACATGCTTATTAATGATGAAACTAATCCAGTAAAGGTGGCTAGTCTAGTAGAGTGCTTTCCCATGGTAGGGAATGCCTCCATTTGTCTTTTCCAGTAACTTGTGGAGAAGTCTCAGGAAGATCTTTTCAATATAAGATTCATCAACAATGGATTAGAGAAAAGAAATAACTTACACAGTTTTTATTCTTCTGCTTTGAAATACTTCTGGACAGTGTGACTATGTGAGACTGGGAATTTTCATAACTCTTCTGTTTTAAATTCCCTAGTTAAAGTTCCCCTAACAGGTTCTCTTGAAGCTGCAGTTATTTAAAATAAAAGCGATTCATGTTTTTTAAGACAACAAATATAATGCAATAATAAAATGTTTCTGTCTTCATGTGTACTTAAGGAAGTAGTAGTAAAAGTAACTGAGGTTTTGAACTTCGGTTTTTGTTTCCTCTTACTGCTATAAATCGACCAGCCAGTGAATAGTTTAAGTTCATTATGCTGATGTACGGGTTGTGTTGAGAAACTGTAGATGTTTTTGAAACAGGACTGAGTACTTCTCAAGTTTCATCATCACTTCCCAGGAGAGATCGGTACAAAGAATTACACAGAAAATTACTGGTAGTCTGTTGTTCAACCTGAATGCATTCAAGTACCAACAGCACGGATTCTGCTGGTTCTTAACCCATGTTTCTATTGCTTTGTGGCAGTACTGTGAACTGTGCTGATTGAGATCTCAGCCCAGGCCAATTGAAATCATTACTAAATTTTAGTAATTTAACGTGAAACCAATGTTTAGTGTTCAAATGATCTAGGAGATGGAAGGGAACGGAAGATAAATAATCAATAAGTAATCTTCATTGCACAGCAGCCTTGAAAACCAAGTGAGGGATTTAATTTTGGTGTGCGGGGGACAGTGCTGGAGAGGGGAAGAGGTAAGAAGGCTTAATTTACTTTGTTTGCATATTAAAATAATTAAGCCTATTGCTGATCAAAGGAGGCAGGTGGCTGGTGTTACAGAGTTAATGTTTCTTTGCAGTTCATTATTAATAAGAGCTACACTTGAAGTGAGCTTTGCATGTACTGGAAAAGAAAAAATGTAGGAACTTCAGTACAACCATGTCTTTACAGTCTTAGTTCCACTTCTGCATCTTTACAGTGCTGTAGAATGGGGCTGAGTACCAAAGCCTTAAGCTAAAAGGTTACATTCCACTTCTGTGTGGGTGTGGAAGGAGTTTGGCTGCCAAGGAAAGCATCTAGGACTTAGTAGTGGTGGTTAACAGAGGATCACTGGTGGAACAGAAATGGTGCCAATTAGGTTCATGCACTCAAGATTGTTTTGCAATCAAGTCATTGCCTGAGCCTCCAGACTTAGGAGATTTTGGCTGGACTTTCAGAAAAAAAAAAATCAGAAGCTGAGAACGTCCGTATTGACCCACAAAGGCCCAGGAAGTCTTTGCTTAAAGACACAGGCAACTGGAAGTGTGCCAGCTAGTGAAATGAAGACCGTGTGCAATGGAAACAGGGAGCCTACTGTGTTTGTGCTCCTATCCAGCAGTCCTGTTTCCAGCTGCAAGAGGGTTTCTGACAAGTCCTGCCTGCTTTACAGCCTAATGACAGAAGTTTGCCTTATATTAAATACCTCCTTCTTTATGATGTCTGGACATCTACCATTTTTCTACATAAGGAGGAAGACAGAAACTTGTAATGTTGACTATAGGAAAAGCCACTGAATGTGCCACAATTACTAGCAAAGTTTTTTAATGTTTTACCTCTTTTAAAGAAGAAATCTAAACATAAATAATACAGTGTTTTTCTGTACAAAGGAACTGTGATGAAACTAACAGTTAAAAGTCAATTCAGTTGCTCACAGTAGTTACCAAGATAGCTTTTTGTCAGTGCAGATGCAAAGTCCAAGTTCTCTGGAAACATTTTAGAATGTGCTATCGCTGTCAGCCAGAAAGATTGAGTCCTTCTCTCCCTACCCCACTCTGAATGTATTTTTAACACAACTCTTAAATTCAGGAGCTGAAACGAATGGTTTGTTTTAATTTTATCAGTCAGCATGGCAAAGTTATTTTTCATTCTTGTATTTGTTCGCCCACATTTCAGTTTTTGCAGTTTAAGTGGAATTTTATTTTTTGATTAATGGAATCAATGCAGCATATTTATGTACAGCAACTTCTTCCTGATGGATGTTCTTTAAGGAACTTAAACTTACTGAAGTGGTGACTGATGTAGTGCCTCTATCACATTTCTTTGCCACTGATTCTGTGTTGCTGTTGTTGAGCAGGAAAAAAAAAAGCATTGATTTGGATGTTGAAACCTTCAGACGACAGCAAATGGAAGACACACAAGCAATTGTGTGTCTTCCACACATCAAAGCAGGAGCCAAGGACAGAGGCCAAGAGAAAAACCTCCAAGAGCAACTGAAATGAGAACAGAATAAAACCTTAAATAAATCACTGAAGGCTTGGTACCTGAATGGGCCTCTGAACTGCAATTTTAAAAATGTAACACTTTAAACAGAGTTGTATCAATCAGTGTCCCTTTGTGATGTGGTTGCATTGTCAAAATAAATGAAACGTTCATAACCTCCATGTTGTAAAGGAAAATTCAACCAACTGCCAGTGAAAACAAATGGCAGTGCAGTGAGATAGAACCTCTAAACTCAGTACTCCCTCTCATTAAGATTAATTGGTTGCCATCAGAAACATCAGAACAGTGTGCATAGACTCACTTAGGTCTCTAGGGCATGTGGGAAGATTAATGGCCTATATTAAATGTAATAATTTTCATTGGCTGGATAAGAAAGAATGTTCTTTTCTTTATCAAACTGTGAGCCACTTTGTTCTTTATATGATCTCTCTCCATGGACTCTTAGACATTGTCTTCCATTTGTCTTGTTCCACCTCCACTCAGGAAATGATGTCTCACTCCTTTTTTCTAGCATGTAGCTTTAGCACATAGTTGTCATATTGCAACCAGCAGCTCGATCTCATTTTCCCAATACTGTTTTTAAAATCTATCCAGTCGTGTGCTTTTGGACTATCAAAGTTAGAGGCTGTGGCGTATTAACAAGAACGTGGTGGATCTTACTTTGTATCTTACTCAGAAATTTTAATGGCTATAAGATCAGTACATCCAAATATTTCTTATTCTTCCTGTCTTTTGTCAGGTTTATTCTGAATAAAACTACTGTATTGAAACCTGTTTGTGTAGATATTTAGTTGAGTCTAGGGAAATTGTAAACATTGAAACATTTCTAATTGTTGATTAGAACCCTAGTAAATAGCTTTAGATGCACTCTTCCACCAAGTGATACAACTGCGTAACAGAGGTGTGTTCTTCCCTCATCTGCAGAAATAAATGTTGATTATCAACTGGAAACGCCATAAAATCTTTGCTAAGGTTTGTCTTCCATGTCTCTTGAAACTCAGGATTCAGTGCAACTAAGTTAAATCTCCCTTATCTACTTCTGAGACATGACTCAAAAAATGGTTCAGACAGATGTTTCAACTTATGTTCTGAGTCTAACTTTTTGTTTTGGTTTTGATAACTTTTTATTTCCTATTTTGTAGGAACATCATAATGTTACCCTCTGTTTTGCTAGACTAAACTTGTTTGCTTTTTTGAATTTGTCTGACATTAATGACAACCTCACACAACTGTGCCAAAAATCAAGCATATTGTCTTTTCCCCCAAATGGCAGTATTCTCTGCAGTGTAAGAAAGAATTTAAAATCCAGAAGTTCAGGAAGTTAATTTGGAGGAGTTCAGACCTTCCTGCAGAGGTTGATTTCATAGCTAATATAACCAAGGGTTGAACAGGAGAGAGAAATACCAGTTGGTAAGCCTGTTCTCTCACAAGGACCAGCCAGGACACAATCCCTCTGACAACCACTTCATGTATTTCATACAGACTAGTTCCACTGCACTGTGTAAGCCCCAAAGAGTGAGAGAAGAGATGTAGCTGTTTCTATTTTTGATTTCCAAACATTTTTCAGCAGATGATATGATACTTTTTCCAGATTCTGGTACAATGTATGCAAGTGAGCTTCCTTTGTTTGAGATTTCATAAAGGAGAACTGGTACGAAGAGACCTTGTTGGGATGTCTGAAAGAGTAAGTGGTAATAGATGATCTATTAAATGAACTAGCCCAGGAAATAAGCCTGTTCTTCCATCAAAATGTATGCACTTATGTATAAGTGTTTATACCCCCATATAGTATCACTCCATGTAATGTCTATTAATGACACCTCAAGGCAAGATTAAACAGGAGTAGCCTGGTGAGTGGTAAGGAGGATGGTTAGGGGAGGTTGTTTGCATTTTATGTCTCTTTCTTTATCTCTTATTATTAAGGTTTTTTGTTTGTCCTCTAATTTCAAGCTTATCCTCTAATTTAAATGCATGGCAAGTGGATAAAACCTGTTGTAGGTAGGAAGCAAACAACACACTGTTCATTGCCTGCAGTTGTGCTTTCAGTGATGTTCCTTATATCAGTCTAGGCACCCAGTTTCACTTCTCCTCATTGGACTGGATTGTATATTTTCAGAATTAAAGATAGTCTGCAGGGATGCAAATCTCTGCTGTATACTGGGGCAGTGGGAGGGATATTTATGTGGAGGGAACCAATGTAGACAAGACTGCACTTTCAAAGAAGAGAGGAAGCACATGAGTGACTGAGATATAGCCTGATGCAATTAATCTTAATATTTTTTTCTTTATCCAAGACCCAACCCATCTATAAACAGAGATGACTGACAAGAATCTACCCACATTTATAGGAAATTATTCCTAATGTCCTGGATAGGATTTTGTATTGTTCCCTGCAAGTAAACGTGGTACTAAATATAACAGATATCCCAGTGTGAAAGAAAAACTCAGTGGCTACAGACTGAAATCCTCAAAATGGCAACTTTTCTTTTTCTGTGTTGTATTTCTGTGTCCGTATTTACAACAGAAAAGGAACTCTCATGGTATCCTGTAGTTTCCCTTAGTATGTAGTAACGAGGTTAGCTGTACTTTTTTGTGTATAATACTGCTGATAATGCAAGTTAAGTTTCCTGTGCATTCCTCTTAAGAGATGTAACCCATTGGATTGAAAGAGAGCACTACTGGAGGTTGTAATGTAAGACTCAGGGGAGCCCTACACCTTTGTAGCACGGTAGGAAGAGGTACAAGTTGGACACTGCATGAAGTAAGTGACACTGCCCATGTTGTGCATAGGCAGCAGGATGTTGGTGGTAGTGTTTGGTTTGAATATTAACTTGTGGGGCTCCTTTGAATTTACAAAGACAGTAGTGTCACTCTGAAAATAAAACCAAATGTATTCTAATAGTGTTCTTTATCACTGGGTGCATTGGTTGACATGACTGTCATAGTATTGCTTTTCCTCTAAGCCTAGCACTGTGGTCAGTTACAAGTGCTACTGTTTTGTGGGTAGAACTTCTTTATGATTAGAACACTACAATAGGCAGATTGGGATTGATCCTTCTTTGCTGGATTCCTCTTTGGATGCCTGAATATTCTTATTGAAGCTTATGTTGTTTGTCCATATTCCATTAATATCAATTGCCAGTGCCCTTGGTTTGCCAACAACACAACTCCTGATATGCAAAAGTAGCATCCATGGAGATCCAAAGTGTGAAGTTAAGATTGCAGAAGCATTAAATTATAGGATTTGTCTGCAAATGAAGAAAGCTTCTCATCACAGCTTGTCAGTATAGATTGTGGGAGTTGCTTTATTCTTCTAATGCATATGCACTATTATAATAACTTTGACATAAGGTATTTCTTGATGAAAAGTAAAAGATCTAGGAGGCTGATTTCTTGAGACTATGGTTAAATTGTGTGCGGCTAGGATTTGTATACAAGCATAGCAATAAAATGCTGGTGCAGATTCTTTTGCCTGAAACTTTCTACTGGTATTTACTGACTCACTGATTCATCATGAGTCATATCCTTAAAATTCTGCACATTTGCTATGTTTCTCACCTAACTATTGCATATCTAGTAACAGTCAGCTTGTGAGCTGCTTTTGTCAGTGGGAATATGGTAAGAATGAATTTACTCATAGTGGCTGGTTGATAAATGTTCGTGCACTGTTGCTTGAGAAAGGGTTAATTCAAGTATGCAAGATGTGTAAGGTTTGAGGTCCAGAAGACACAAGAAGACCTTAGATAGTACAAGTAGGCATGGATTAGTCATATGGTTGGTAAATAAGAGTTGTTGTCAGTAAAGCCTAGGGAACATAGTAATGCTTTGATGTATTGGATATCTCACTTTAGGGCTGTATGTATTAGTAAAGGAAATTCCATTTGAAATGTATCTAGATCCAGTCTCACTGCTGTTTCTGCAGGACGATAACATGCAGGGGGCACAGATACTCAGTGCCACATGTCAGAGAGGCAGCAATGACATCTGAGAGAGGGGACAGTGCTACAAACAAGTACAGACTGTGCTCTGTTCAGTGACAATCTGTCTTGACCTGGTTGCTCAGACCTGACAGGTTTGTAACCAGCATTAAACAGCAAAATCTGGTTTAATTTTTCCATATGCTCAGTCTAGCAGTAGTCTGGTAAAGTTTTGTCTCATGAGGCCATGATCTCTACAGTAAACTGTATAATTCTTCTAATACTTGGTTGTATTCTGAATTAACGATACGACACATCTTTGTGCTAGGAAAATTCTAATACGTTGTATGGTTGAAAGTTGCTTCATGTGAACCGTGAGTGCAAAGGGAAAAAGATGGTCAAAACCCTCCTGGGATGTTATCACATACAGATGTAATGAGCCAGCACTTAATCGGAGCATGTCGGAACATTTAATATCATAAAAATGGAGCTTGGTTCTCCTTTTTTGTTATTAAAGCTTGGACATTATCAACCTGAATGCACCTGCTGCTTTGTTGACAGAGTTCGCTTTATGGCTATACTTCTCACTAACTGAGCAGGTTGCAGATTGTGTTCTGATGTTCTCCTGGCAGCTGTGAAACAACCTTAATTCTGAATTATCTGATACTTAACTATAGTACTGACATCCAGTTCAAGTTTCTGCCTAGCTTTAAGCACAGAGTCACTCGTTTTCTAATGCTCTGATGTCCATTGTTTTGAAATTCAACAATGCTTCATGAGAGAAGTGGAATGCTGTAATATTTTTTATTAAAAAAGATAGATAGTAACAAAGAACGAGTGAGAACAGGCAGATGTAATAACCCATTGTATCTTAGCTCAGCCCAAAGTCTATAAATCTTGCTTTTATCCAACTGAAAGAGGACTTTTTTTGAATGTCTGGGATTTGTTTCTTCTTGCCCAGCCAACAGATGACAAGCAGCTCTTGGAATTTCTCTGTGCAGCAATAGAAACTCTGTCACTAAGATTTTGTCTATTTATCCTGACAAAGTATCCAAATCTCACTGTGGAAAAGTAATCTGGTAGTATTTGTTTTGTCCGTTTCAAGTTAGACTCTAATAATAATTGAATGCGAAGATGGGAAGAGAAATCAAGTAGAAGGAAATCAGAAAAGCAGAAGAGCGAAAGGCAGAAAACCTGCTGCACTCCTCTGTGTGTAAACCAGATCATTGGAGAGGTAGTGAGTCTTCTCCCTGGTCTGTGACCGTTGATTACAAAGTCAGAATTATTAGCGTGGTATTAGAATGGTAACTTGCTCAATCTCAAATAGCAGCTGTCTGTAGGAAGAGAAGAGTCATCCATTCAGGAAAAGGAAACTTTATTTGTAATTGTTTTTCTGTATAACTGTTGGTAGCTGTTAACGTCAGCATCCTCAAGGTCTGATGGTTCTCTAAAAGAAGTTCAGTGCAACGACTAAAATGGAATCGCAGCTGGGAAGAGTGTGTGGCAAGGCAGTGAGGGCTGCCAAACGCAATGTAATATCATTAACATGACAGCTTCCACTGATCTGCAGTGCATTCCCAGCAAGACCCTTCAAAACAAATTGTAGCCCTCATTATAAATCAGAAGTAGAAATGCAGACATATGAAATCTTCTCTTTTGCCTTCCTGCTGGAAGTATCATCCTGGAAACTTAGTGGCTCATATCATGTAGGAGACTTCTAACTATGTGGTAATGTGCCACTCTTTTCTTTTGATGCTGCATGGTGTAAGGCAAAGCTATGTAAGTTTTCAAGATGTAAAATCTTAAAGACAAGCACAAAGGCCTGTAAATTGCACTTTGATACTGTTCAAATCTTGAAACCACCTGCAAATACTGCTATCCTTTCCTCTCATTTCCCTTCCCAGTTCTGAAGTGCAAGACAGCCAAGAAAGCATTCCCAAGAGCTCTCCACAAAGTCTGAATCATTTGCAAGCTTGTTTTAACTTCTTTCACAGGTTTAAAATAACTTCTGAGACTCTGCATGTGCCAAAGAATACATTGCACTGGTTCACACAATGTGCTTGAGAAGAACACAGAACACACACACAAAACAGGTTGATCTATTTTGATCTTGCATGTACATCCTACGTATTTGCAGGAGCGAGAAAGAAGTACTGTGGTGGCTTTATGTGAAAAACATCATTAGAGGACTTGTATTTATCACTGTAAGAAGCTAAATGCTAAGAAATCTATAAACAGAAAATTGGAAGCTTATTATACACAGGATACTAATTAGACATTTAATGCTGGTTTAAGGTTAAGTTTTCACTCTGAGGGGAATCTGATTCTGGAAAGTTTCTGTAAGTACAGAGAGGAATTAGGTACCCCAGGGTCTGCTGAACACTCATTCTAACATCCAGCTTCCAGTGTCACCTTTGCAGTGATCAATTATTTGAAAATGAATGCTTTCCTTGCAGAGAATCATCCTGAATATTTCTCATTTAAACCCTGTTGCATAAATACTTGCCTTTATTCAGTGACGAATATTCAGTACAACATAATGCTGGTTTGATTAGTGCAATCATGGAGTTTGCAGACATACAAGGAAAGCAGAGCAGCTCACAATTTCCTTCTCTGACCATCTTACATGCTTCATTTCTGTGCTCCAGAAGAGAAATGTATGCTTTGTACTTCCATATGGGAGAGTATGATCTGGCTTATGGTATGGGGGCAGGATCTGTTTGTCGTGCATTACCTGGGTTAGTTTCACTAACAAGCTGTGTGTGTAGAGTGCAATGTACTGATCTATGATTTTGATGTGCCTGTATTATAATCTCATCAGTAAAATTAAGTAGTGTGAAAACACTCTTTAAAAATAACTGAATAAATAACCTACAGTAGGAAGGCTCATCTGAGAGAATGAAACTGGTTAAATGGTTATATTCTCTGCTAGGGAAGAATCTTACTTCCTGGTATTACTACTGCAGGTGGGTTATAAAGGATGAAGAAACTTTTATATAGTTACCTGAAGAAAATCATTCTAGTAGTGGGCAAGGAATGAAATATTACTGACAACCTGAAGTGTCTAGTTTGGAACTTGGAAAGGTATTTCAGAAACCAATTGAAGCAGAGACTACGATTTGTGTCAGTAGTCATAGCAGTACTCTAATAAGGGCCCGGATGTAAATGCTAAATCCCAGCAGCCAGAGTCTTGGGTCCATTTCTGAACTTACACCTCCTTCCCATGGATACCAGTGGTGAAAACCTGTCTCAACTATAGTATCTCTGAGACAAGAACTGTCACTTAACCCTCTGGGGCAACAGACGGTTTCTACTATGGTTTAATGGACGGAGGGGCAGCTCCAAATGATGACATGCCATAGAGTTTTTCCGCTATATAAATTTCAGTTTTGACAATCTAGGAGAAAGTGAGGATTAAGGATCTGATTTAGTATCGTACAGAATGAACTGTGCCTGGGAGGACTGACATGTATTTTCATGCCACTCCCAATCTGCCAGTTTAGTGCCTAAATACAGCATGTGTGTATTTTGTATAGTTTTATTAGAAAATGCTACTTGTCATGCTTATAAAGGGATCTCATGGCTTTTATTTCCCTGCTCTCATCTGTGTGAAGAAGAGGGTGTGAGCTTCCTTTCTGTGCCTCTTCCTTGAAAAACTGCATGCATGCATGTGGCCTTGCTGAAGGGAAGGAGGTGAGACTCTCAAATTTGGCTCCTGCCTGTCTTTTTTTTCCCCACCCCAAAGAAAACTTCACAAATAAATAAGAAATTGCATGTCTCCTACTAGATTTGCCTTTACTCCTGATAATTCTGGAAGATGAAAGAGACTAATTGTACATGGACTACTTTCTGTAGGTTGGTTTTCTTTAGACAGACTGCAGAATGATCCCATTTTGTACTCATTGACTTTGAGTGATGGTATTTATATATGCAAACTGCCTTGTATGATGAATATTCAGCATCATCTAAGGGAGCTGTAAAAACTTTTCCTCTGTGTTTAGTACACAGTCCTCTACATCTGAATGTAGCAGCACTCTAATGAGAACCAAAGTCTATTGCTTTTTATTTGCAGCATTAGCTACACCAAGAATGTGGAAACTGTGGAGTGTAGATTAAGGGAGAGCCCAGCAAATGCTCACAGAGCCAGCCTGGACCCAGTTCTGCTTCTTTCCTCTGTGTTCAGCAGCAGTGCAGCCACTTCAGCATCTCAAAGACCAGGGAAATGTGGTGTGAGGCAGCAAACTGAGGCTGAGGTTATGGATGTGGCTGATTCAGCATAACCAAATAATGAGCAATAAACCCAATTGGACTCAAGTGAGCTCCATATTCTGGTATGCCTTTGTGGATGGTGCTGAGCAACAATTACTGACTGTTTTATGATCTAGGGCATGATGCAGCCTTACCAGGAACATCCTTTCTCTGGGAGCGTGACAGATGTTCTGCTGTACTCTTTATGTTTTCAGAATTGAAATAACATAAAGGAGATGTACGATGAATCCACGGAATGTATATGTTATCCACTTTTCTTAAGCCTGTGAGAATAGATAAAGGCTCTTGTAAGCTATCAATGGATTTGTTTGCCAGATGCTTTCCAGATGAGTAGAGCAAGGATGGAGAAAGGAGGACTTTTGGCTCAATGCAATCCCTTTGAGTCCTTTCATATTTCTTTCAAAACAAGCTTTTGATTTTTGAGGAACAGGAAAAAAAAATTGGCAAGTGGAAGGCTTTTTCGGGGGAACATTAGTTTTAAGTAATATTTTGAAGAAACATTGGCATTTTTAGTCCTAGAAAGATGGAGAAAATTCCTCAAGGCTTTTCCAGATTCTTAGAAAGATTTCATTTTTTCAATAAATGGGTATTAGTTTGCTAATGTTGAGGAATGTTCTGTATGTGAGAAGTCTGAAAATAATAAAATTGGCATTTTAATTACTTGCAACATTTTTTTCCCTGCGGCCAGTATGTATGAAGCCACTTGTTCAGTGCACTCTGCAAAGCAAAAATGGAAACAAGCTACTACTTTGTTTTGTGTTTACACTCTGACATTTCTAAACAGGAGAAGAATGTAAAGCACTTGTGGAAGAGATGGTTTTCTCTTAAATTTGCAAGAAATAACAAATGAGAAGTTTGATTGGGTAATCATACATTGTATGAGAAACAGTCTGAACAAATATATATCTCCAGAGAGTTGGGCATTGTACCTAGTAAAATCCTATAAACTCCAAAATATTTTCCTGAAGAAAGAAACACCTTGAAGTCACAAACATTTCAGTACCATTTGAACTACTGATGGACTATATTAGGTAAATCTTAAAGAGTCCAATGAACAGAGAAGCAACTATTGAAAAAAATTGACTTTTCTTTCCTGGGCTGTCATTGCAGAAGTCATTGCTTTATTAAAAAACAAACAAACAAACAAAAACAAACAACAAATTACTGATAATAGAATGACACTTCATCCCAAATAAAGTGTGCCCACAGCTACAGTCCTTGAGCCTACTGCATCCAGGATCAATGCCCAGCAGTGAGGAAGGCAGCCTTCTGTAAGTCGTGGCTCAACGGTGGATGACCACCATCAGCAAAAGTTGTGAGTGGTTCCCCCTGATCTGTCAGCGTCATTTCCTTCTGCTTCTTCTCATAAAGGAAGGCTATTGATTTCTTTTCTTTACAAATTGAACTTTGTACAGAGTATGTTACCTAGATCTCCAGCTTCACGCCTATGAAATGCTTTAAAATTAACATCATTTGCAGCATGGTTGTTCTGCTGTGAGGAAGCACACAAAAACCATTCAAATTCTGGTTTCCCTTGAATGCACTTTCTGTGAGTATTTCTAAAGCACAGACTGTGCCGTGGCTTGGGAATGAACTGTAGAACATCTCAGCACAGTGAGTCCTGGGGTAAGGCCATGAAATGCTGACTGTTATAGAGAAACAGGGAAGAGCACTTACATTTTTCCAGTGAATGCTTAGCATAGCTATTATACCACAGCGTGAGTTGCAGGTCTGGAACATCTCATTGTCAGTGCCTAAGACTGAGAAATCTGTATATTTATTCTGCTGCTAGTGCTGTTCATTGCAATTCTTCATTACTGAGTCAAGCTGAAAAGTTAAGGTCACATCTGGCTTAAGTTGCCATTGCTGAATTCATCAGGCAGGAAAGAAATGCATTCTGCAAGAAAGAATTTGGATGGTAACTATTACATTCTCCACTTTCCTCATGCATATGATAAAATCAAGCTGATTGCTGTAGCTCCCTCTCAGAACATCTTCCCCACATCTTTTCCCACTGCATGTCCTTGACAGCTAGCACTGTACCAATTTTCTTCTCTCTTGAAGCCTTCTCAATGCCTTCCATGCTGCGAGTGGCAGACACTGCTTGTTTCACCAAGGCCAGGTGCCAGAGAGCAGCCAAGTATCAGTAAGAGAACTGCAGTTTTTAAAAGCAACTGCTGTCCACTGGAATGCTAAAGTGGTTGGAGACCAGAAAAAAATCCAACTTTTCATGCAACATTAATGCAGTTCTCCTCTAAGTCATTAAGAAACCTGCTGAGCCAAACATTGCCTTGGATTATTCTCCTGTCAGTCAATCTTCCTGCAACACAAAGTCAGGTAATCTGATGATAAACACATTTTAAATTTCTAAGGTCCTACCTTTGTCAGTACTGAATTCCATAGTTGTTATCTGTGCCTTATCTCAGTTCTGTAAAAGGAAATAATAAATTAGTGCTGCTCTTGTAGTCTGTGCTGATTATTAGTTCTGAGGTGGAAGGAAATACTAATTCCAGTGAAAGGCATCTTAAATGAGGAAGGCTGTGTATTTAAAGTTTGTCTTTGGCAAACAGTAGGAGTTTGACTGTACTGCTGTTCTAAGACTTGTACATCTCACACAACTGAATCACAGCAATACTGACAGTTTTTGAAGTATCTAAAGCATCAAAACTTAATCTACAAAGGACACTTAAATACTTTACTCGACCCCTTGTAGGGGCACTCTTACCTGTTCTGCAAAATCAGATTCACCTGTTTTGGGATAACATTGCTATAGGCGGGGGCAAGTTAGGTAGCAGGGGGGAGAGGATGCATGGCATGAGTCTGATAAAGTGAATTCTAGGCCGGCACCTTGAAGTCTCTATGTCAGAAGTCAGCTGTCTCTTTAAAATGAGTTGGCCTCTTGTTTTAACTGTTCCACAAGCCCTCTATCCAGATGCTTTGAAAAACAATGCATAGTTTCCTCATTTTATCCTTTTGGATAGTAGGTGTAGAGGGGAACTGCATGCTGTCATTTGGAAAAAAAACACTGTTGTTCCCTCATCATTCTCTCTGGAGAATATGGGATATTTTCGGAGTTGAAGATGGAGGATTACAGGTATCTCATCTTTCCCCTTATTCCCAGGCCTCTCACAAAGTTCTTCTGTAATGACAGAAAGTCAAATCTAAATGCAAACAGCTGGGCACCAAGTTGTCTTGCTAAAACACTGATCATGTTGAAGCCTTCGGAATTCTTGTTACATCTTAGCTTCAGGAACATATACAGTAGTAGCACACGAAACTGGTATAGTCACAACAGTAACACCAGATGACTGACTGGGATTCACCATTAGTCTGATCATTCAAGCAACAAATTGGACAGAATACTTTTTTGCTGTGTTATATTGATTATCTGCCTTACTATATTGTTATTGTTTGCAATATAATTGTTTCCCTTATGGAAATGCAGGATGTAGTACCTCTCATTTTCACCTGAAAGGTTTTTTGTCAATAGTAGTTGACTTTCTTAAATTTCTTCCATTTTTCTGTCTTTTTTAAGTTCTTTCTGTTGAATGTTTTGCTTGATATCTTACCATCAGCCTTGAAGGACATTATTTGTTTTATGCCTAACTACATAAATAGTATATTGTTAAGAGATCTCTGATTGCTGCTTCTCAAAGAGAAGGCCAAAGAAGAAGAAAAATCATTCTAGAGGATGTATTCAGACAGCTCAGCACCAAGTTTTGTGACCAACTGTCACCACTGGAATGAATGCTTGATGGCGTGCATTTCTCAGGAGCAGGGAGGAAACCAGGTAGGCCCATGTTCAGCCCCATGCAGAGACTAGGGGGAGCAGGAAAGCAGAAGAGATGGGGAAGGTGAATTGCAGGCCCTCTTCACCTTCTAACCTTTCAATTCTTCTATGATTCAGTATTGCCTTCAGTAGAGTTTACTCCCTGTAAGGTATGGACATGTTGTACCCATATCCAGATGGGCTAGATCTACTACACTTCCCTGCTTTAAAATAAAATAAGTCGTCCTCTCAGGAGAAGAGATCAGTTGATGCTGTGCCTTCTCCATGTTGTAAATCTGTATCATTTTGTCATCTTCCCAGTTGTGTTCATATGTGTAACTGCTCCTGTTTTGGAAGCTCATTCTAAAAACATGCATATTGTTCAGCTCAAAATAATCAGCCTGGTGTTGTCTCATCAGTTGTTCTCCATTCCCATCATCTGTGCCTCAAATATTCCAGTCAGAGGGAGAGACCTGCCTCTGCTTTCCTCGAGATATCCAACGCCCTTGCCTCCAGGCTCAGTGCCATGTGCCAGGACACGCTGCAGACTGTGACAGGCCTAGATACCACAAAGTGTTGGCCTAGAGTAGATAAATCTGTCTGGCTGCATAAACTCCATTGTGCTTTAGTACCCAGAATAGTTCTTCTCTTCTAAGAATATGAAAGGTAAATGGACATTAACGTGCTGGAGCTATCTACAAGTAATAAATCATAGTGCTTAAATGTTTATGTATAGAAATTCTGCAGGTCTCCAGCACACAGCTATGATTTAGCTGCCCCTGGGGGAAACAAGTAGTAGTTCTTTTACATAAGTACTTTCAGCTGGGGCACAAAAATAATGGATCATCTGGGGCTATCTGCTTGGCAAGTCTGTCAGCTTTACTGCACAAACTGCAGACATTTCCCACCACCCCTAGTGATTTGTTTAGCAGCAAAGCCTTGCACATCACTTGCAGGTTAGCAAACTAGCCAAGCTAGACCATATTATTCCAAGTTTCTCCTTGTATGGAGTGTGACTTCAGTAAAAGAGCATTGTTTGCTCAGGCTCATATTGGTTGTTCTGTGTTTAGGCCACAAGAGACCTCAGCTATGCCAAAAATCTGTGCTGAAGTATTCAGAATACATTTTTAAAAGGCGTTCTTCCATCTAACTGTAAACCATTGCGCTCTCTACTCAGACAGACAGGAGCACAAATATATAAGTTGGTATTTTATTGGGAAAATCCCTCTTTGCCCGGTTCAATACAACCAATTCATCACTAAGTAATTTAAACAGATGAATTTTTCCTCTTCTCCTGTACATTTAAAGAACAAGCACAGCTTTAAAGTTCTAGAATAGGGATCATATTTGCAATGCATGATAAGGGACATACGTTAGCAATTAGTCATTACACTCACTTTCTTTTGAGCACGGATTATAATTGCTATAGCACCACTGAGCCCGTGTAGCTTGGGTGACACTTTCCAATTATGAAATTCATCTGGAGAGCTGAGCGTATTGAGGGACTCACCCTCTTCATAGGAATATGTATGTCTTTGCAGACACCAAGGAGGCTGAACACTGCAAACAGTGTTTGGGACCCCAGCATCCCTTGAGCCCACAAGATAGTTACTTTCCTGCACAAAACGGAAGCACAGCAGTGCCCTTTCTGCATGTATCAGATGGCTGCAGGAAGAGACCTGGCAAGGGCTGTGCTCTTTTCTTACATGAGGAAGGTGAAGCGAGGACACCAAGCAAGCAGAGTAGAGTATCAGCAGAAAGAGCAGAGCTCACGTGCTGCAGCTCTCAAGGAGAGGGGCAGACCGTGGGACAGGGAGCAGCAGTGAAGACTGGATCTTGCTAGTGGCAAGTTAGAACAAGCAGCTGCAATTTCAGCAGCCAGCTTAACCAAACTAAACAGAGAGAGTAAGAACACAAGCCCAGTTCTGCAACAGCTACATCTATAATTGATTTTTCTTGGTGTCTCCTTGCTTTTAGGGCATGGTTCTGTATGGAATAGTTTGATCACACATGTAATCCAGCTACAGGAGGGCGAAGAAAAGCTGTATGTTGAAGTCAGTGCAAATCAGATGTATTACACAAAAGTTCTTGAGCCAGTGTCTCCAGACTCTGGGAACTCCTTCATGGAGCCACTGGAACAAAACTGAAGCAAAAGCTGCTCTGTTCTCCCATGTGTGAATTTTCAGGTTTCTCGTCAGCAGCCACTTGTGCCTCTGTGTAATTCTGCTGTATTGGTGGCAGTGGGCTTTGGCATAGCTGACTGTAAGAGCTGTGATATCAAATGGAAAAACTCTCAGCCCCTGCAGACCCCTGAATTGCACTGGATAGTGCTTGTGAGGCTAAGCAGTGTTACTGCTGACAGGCCACAGAAAGCAAGGGCCCTGCAGTTCTGCTTAGCCATATGGATAAATGGCTTTTACAGGCAACCAACAGCAGCACAAAGCAAGATGATAATGTGATTTGTGTATGTAAATGCTTTTAGTCTGTTGGCCAGCATGCCTGCAATCTAGTAAAATGTGTGTCACGTCTGCGGGCAGTTGGCTCTGAATTCCGGCTCCTGGGGTTGGCCAACCATCTGCTGTTCAGCCATCCTCTGACCTGCCCTGGGGCTGCTGCCTCTGTGCTCTGCAGTGCAGGATGGCTGTGGAGTGCAGCATCCTGCAGTGCAGGATGGCTTGTTTGTCTGTGGGGTGGGCTTGGGAGTAGACCCTGGGGCCAGTGGAGGAACATCAGTAATGCTAATGCCACTTCAGAGTTAGGACCACCAGGGCTAGGGAAGACTGATGCTGGAATGGACAAGAGGGCTTAGATCACAACAAAAGCATCCAACAAAATACCAACTAATGGAGAGAATGCACCAACCATGGCAGCACAGAGCCCAGTTTTGGCTGTAAAACACATGCAAAATCCCTGGTTTAACATTTAATGAGCTCATTGCAGAGGCTGAAGGCACAGCAGCCCCACAGAGCGCTGGTGCCCTGGGCTGCCTGCACAGGGCTGCACCGAGCGGTGCAGGAGTGCAGTGTGCTCAGATCCCAGTGCCTCTCTGAAGGGAGAGCAAACAAACGCAGCTGATGCAAATGAAACTCCTGAGCCCATTTTCATGTTCCCCTCGTTTTCCTGTATGGTGTGTTTGTAAATGCTGCTAGTTAAATGCAGGCAGGAACATCAGGGTCACGTACACACTTCTGGCACGGAGTCAGGCCCTGGGAGAGCCGGGGCTGAGACGGTTACAGGTGGAGCTCTCTGAGATAGCTGCAAGTGCAAGTTTCACAGACTTCTCTTGGAACATTGCCTGCAGGGCACAGATGCGATACTGGAAGATGAATGCACTCCTCTCTCTGTTGCATGTTTGTAACAAAATAGTTGGGTTTGTTTCTGATGCTTCTTCCTCCCAGGCCGCAAACAGCATTTTGCAGGAGCTGACGCAGGATGATGGCCGTCATGCATTCAGTGGGCAGCATACAGGATGGCTCCTGTGGCTGTGGGGCTGCTCAGCACATCCATCCGTGCCCCAGGAGCTCCCTGCCTGCTCTGCCAGCCCTCCTGGCTGGGAAATCTGTGGCTCAGAGGGGACCTGCTGCCAGCACCTTCCTGACCATGCTTTGCTCCGTGCCCTCTGACCTGCAGAATATTTTCAGCACTCCCTTCTGTTTGTATATAGCCTCATTTTCTTGTGCTGTATTTTCTTATGAATGTTTGTTTCACAACATTAAGAAATTTCCCACCAGAAGACAACCTCTGCCTTGTTTATTTAAGCATATTTCCTTTCATTTTTTTTTAACTTTAAAAATTCCACTCAATATTAGTTGCTTTGGTGATAGTAATAAACTAGTAAATGCCTTCATGCAAACAAACAAATAAACAAACAACACTGGTCAGGGCTCTCATTTGTATAGTAGTGTAGGTTGGCTTTTGATAAAATACTCTGGGGTCTTTTATATAAGCCTGAATGTCTTTGCATTGGCAGCCAATGAAGGACTGCCTTTGTGTTTATAAATCCTCAGAGAAAATCCAAACAAAAGTTCAAGCTACTGTGTTGTCTCCTATTTGTCTAATAGGAATACAGGAATGTTATCTGTGTTTTTAAAAATAAAAAAAATGTAAGAGATCAAAGGACATCATAGGAAGAGTGGGTAAACATTTATGAATTTCAGTTGAAAAATAACAAGAGCTATAACGTCCAAAGCGTTAGGAGGGTCTTTCCTATGACGAACAGTATTCAGACAAGTCTGGCTTGTGTCTTATTCTCCTGAGCAGGTTTTAATAGAAGGTTTGTTTCACAGCATGGATTTCAGCAGGCCTGGGGCCAGAGAACAGATCTGAACTGGTAATGCACATAATAAGGAGGCAGCGGTTATTTTATGACTTAAGTTAGAACAGCAAGCGTGTTCTTACATGCTGCAGGATCATAACTCAGTGACAAGAAATTTCTACCAATCCTTAACACTTCAAAGCAGTGCACAGTGGAAGAAAGATCTGCTGTTTTGCATTGTCTGTAGATTTAAATTCTTTATTGCACAGTAAAGCATTATTTATTTCTTTGTCATTTGGTTATTTGTCTCTTTGTTTGAGTTGGTTGTGCTTTTACTGTAAGAATTGAATCTCTTGGTTTAAAAAACAAGCCCCTACTCTCCTTGGCACATATTTCCTTCAATTGAAAAAAGAAAAAAAAAAAAAGGAATCTGAGCCAAGTAATGCAGAAATAAACTGAAAATTTCACGGTAATTTGTACAGTACTACTTTGACTGCTGTTGTGTTGTAGAAATCCAGATCCAGAGCCATCTGCTATATTATGTTTGCCTTTACTTTATTACTACCCTCATGTTCTAATTAACCTCTTTTATAGAAGCTTTTGACCTTTGTACTTTCTCTCACAATGATGGAGAGAAATGATCCAAAACCATACGGTGTAGTGACAGTCATGTATCACAGCTGCTTGTGGATTACAGTCTCAATCATCTAACAGATTACTTTTAATCAGGATTGAAGGAGACAGAAATGCCAAACCTCATCTCCACTGAACATAGTATAGGTATGCGCCATATTGCCATATTTGGTAGATCAGGTGAAAATACAGGAATCACAGGAAATGTGAAAAAATGTGAGAAAAAAAAGCCTTCTTTACAGTGCATGGAGGTTATCAACTCTGGAACAGACTGCCCTATGGGGCTGTAGTGTCTCCATCCTTAGGAGTATTCAGAACCTGCATGGATGCAGCCCTGCCCTCAGCTCCAAGCTGACTGCTCTATGCAGGGATGGCTGGATTAGAACATCTTCAGGTGTTCCTTCCAACATTGACTATTCTGTGGTTCTGTGAATTCAGTGTTTGCTGGACCAGCTGCAGGATGGTCCAAACATTCACAGACTGAAGGTTTGAATCCAGATTCATATCCTGAGATTCAACACTAGAGGTGTAAGTCTGATCAGAACCCTACCTGAGACAGTAATTATTTACCAAACTATTGACATGTATTCTTCATTTGATTTGGATATTCATATTACATCAATGGCCTCGCATGTGCTGTAAGTAAATGTGTAATTGGACATCCTTGGAGTCTTGGTAAAATTTGGACATACCAGATGCACTGTCAGGAAGTGGAAAACATATCAAATGCTGTGAAGGGCCTCCCACTCTGTCCTCCTTAATAAAATGGAAGTACAATAATATTATAAAAAAGTGAAATTCCATGTAACTTCCAGAATTGGCACTTTTTTTTAACCTCCATAGTTAATATTAGTTCTTTGTCTCCTTAACACACCTTAACACATCACCTGTGCTGATTTTGTGCATGCCAGATTTTACCTGGCTCGGCGGTTCTGCTGGGATGACTTGTCTTACGAGAACCATTGCATGCACTGACTGGGAATGGACACCACCTGTAAATTCTAGGGGGCACATTTTACTTCCTTGGCGTGATTTAATAAAGTAAAGTAGGAGAAATAAACTACTGGTAGATCTGGGTAAAATGAGCTATCTTCACTGCAATCAGTAACTATGTGGGACTGAAATGGCATTATCATTACTGAAGATACTTAGATCCATTGTTTTCTTGCTCTGTTTGGAGGTTGAGTCCATAAACTTTTATGAGCTATAGTTTAGATAATATTAGGAAATAGCTTGTCTGGAACTAAAATTATCTCATTGTCTGAAGCAGGCAGGGACAGGTTTTGGTCTTCTCTGTGTTACTTTATCTGCTGTAAAACAGATCTTATCTTTTAAGTTCTATGGATCTGCTTATTAGATTTGTGGGTTAATTAAGGATCCAGTTCATAAGAAGCGACCCATGAAAGAAAAGGGAAAAAATGCCTGAAAGGATCTTTATATTCTGTTTTTGTTAGGATTTTCTGAAGAGATACTCAGATTTATCTAGGTATCTTTATGCTTGTTAGAAATGTGTTTCCTTTGACGTATTCCCTTCACAAATAATATTAACTGTGCTTTCAAGGCTGTGTAAATTTATTTGTGCATTAACTCAGTGGTAAAAGACTATAATCTAGCTTTTCTGCCTCACCTATCAACTCAGCCTTCCAAGAACCAAATACTGACTTATCTACATCTTCTAAAATGTAGTAAACAAATTTCAGCCTTTTCCAGTTTATATGGGTTTATAACCTAAGCAAGTTTCCCCCTTTTCTTAGATAGCCTAAAGAAAACTGTATACCTTTACAATGAATCTGAACATTATCAGCAAACATAAATATGCTGCTTATGTGGGTACTACTGATGAGAAACTGCAGCATTTTCTTTGCTAAGGCTTTTCCACTAGGTTGATATACTTTCTATCTTCTGGTAGCTATAGTTAGGGAGTAAAATTATTTTCTGTTCTGTTCTTCTTTTGCAGAACCTGGTAGAAGTTTATTCTTACTGATGGCGGCTGAACCTCAGGCAGTTACTGTTTTCATGCAGAACGCTGCTCTCAGAGAATGGAACTCTGTCGTAGATCCCTGATTTTAGGCAGTCACTCCTAATAGGAGTTCACACTGTGTTCAGACAAGTTCAGCGTTGTTTGCACTGACAATAAAGAGGGCACTCCACCCAAAAAGCAGAGCTGAGATCTTGCAGAGAACGTGGCTGAAGAAAGGCAGAGGGAGGAGCTGGAATTAGCGATGTTCAGAGACATTGTTCATCCCATCTCTATCCCTAAACCCCCAAATTTACAAATTCAGGACTTCTCAGTGATGCTGCCTGCTGTCAAGAAAATATTTTTCTTTGTTTCTTTTTCTGTATAAAACTGTTAAAAGAATTTGACTCTCCTAAAAGTGCTTTCCTTCTACTGTATGCTTCTTAATTGAGTTTTTGGCATAAGAAGGGGAGAAACTATTTCTAGCTATTAGAGTAGTTGTGTGAACTGGGAAAGACTCCAACTTCTAGAAATTTATTTGATACCTTCAAGAATGTTCAAATTTCCAAATAATTTTTAGTCCTCTGCATGGTCAGCTGTCAGTGTTTGATAAATAGGGTGGGACCACTGTCAATATTTAACAACTCAACGCTAATATTATTCTTCATACGCTGTAAAAATAACATACAAAGTGCAAATCAAGGGCTTTACAGTTTGGTGGTAACAGAAGCAAGTGATAAAATTTCCCTCGCCTCCATACCAGAGCATACAGAGGGAGGAAAACGTTACCAGTGGAAACAGTCATCCCTGCTGAGAAACAAAACAGTGAGATTCCTCACTCTGCACTAGAAGCTTGCTGTGATGTGTTTCAGAGTAAGAGGCAGTAAGATACGACCATTAATTCCAACCAGATTGCCAACAAGGTCTTCAGTGAGTCCCCCCTACCTCCATTAGCCCTGGAAATGCTCTGCACTGCTTGCTATCACTAACATAAACTGTAAACACAAACTGTGTTTCTGGAACTTTTCCCACACCTGGAGAATTCCTCCCAACGAGCTGGAGATGTAATGCTGGATGGAGCGGTCTGCGCTGTTCGTAGCCACGATGCAGGAATTATCTTAATTTAGAAAATGAAGATGCAGAGTAGCCAACGTGAAATGAGTTTAACGAGTACCAGAAATACACCTAGATGTCACTCCCCAGTCACATCTTGCAAAATGCTTTCCTGTGATTTTGAATCTGTAGAAGCATACCGTGTGTAAATGGTTTGACATTCAACAGGAAATGCATATTTTTTTTTAACTGAGGAGTAAAACATTGTGTGAAATGGCTCCGCCACAACCACACTCAGTGAGAGTCACGGTTAACTTGCCAGGAAGTACAGAGTTGCACGGCTCGGTGTTCCCCAGCAATGTGACTTCTGTTGGGAGCTGGGTGAAGCCACCACCCCCACAAAACAAAAGAGGAGGAACACAGCCAGTTTGTTCAGGCGACTTTCAAACCAAGCATTGTTTCAGATTTGGCCTTGGTTCAGTTAAAATGTGTTTTATGTGTTCCTAGAGCGGTTATGTGAAAGGGACCCTTGTGGGACCAAGGTAGCAGGAAGCAGCTCAGTTGCTAGAATTGTGCATTGCTGATTATGCTGTATCTAAGGGCACGTAAACCCAGCACAGAAACACAAATAACAGAAGAACATTTTTATTCCATTTCTTCAAAAGTCAGACTGCTTTAACATGGGTTAAAACTGGTGCTTCCTCAAATCCTTCACTGAGAGTACTGCACTATAAACATTTCAGCCTTCATTGTCTTCACCTGATGAAGTGATGATGAACAGTGGTACTGTCTGAGTTCATGAAGTCCTTTGATATCTACTGATAATACACATTTCTGTGCAGTTAAGATCTCCAGTCTTAGGCAAACAGTGGTCATAAATAGTTCATATAAATATACAAGATTTTCTTCTGTGAATCAAGTTTGCTCAACCTCCTCTAATTTCAAGCAAACACCAAATTTACGTCTGCTAGACAGAAAGAATGTTGAAGGATGGGTAAACATTCAAATGTGACTTTTTCAGACAAGGACTAAAACACAGGCATCACAGTATCCCAGACAGTTAAATCCTGTATTGTTCTTATTCTGTTGAAAAGTGCGGGATGTCAGTTTATAATTTTCTTTAGCTAGTAACTCAGAAATCATGCAATATTTCTCTAGTCATTTTAGTGTAGTCTGATTCTGTTAGAATAGATCGACTAATTCCATTCCATGGAGCAGCCATAGCTGAGATTACGCAGTTGTTCAAAGGAAAGAAGCACAGTATTGATTTTGGTTGGTTTATGTCTATTGGATTTCAAACAAAGAAACAAAACCCCAACAAAATAATGATTTCCTTCAGGAAATATTTGCAACCTTTGCAGCTTTTATAATCATGCATGAGAGATATCAAAGGTTACTGCTCAAACGTAGCCAATGAGCCGTGGGGTGCAGGGGAAGGTCTTGCGCATCTCCATACACTTCTTGTCAATAAAGAAGGAGTTTGCCTTCACAGAAATGTCATGTTCCAGCTTTGATTTGTTGTAAAGTAGCATTTGCAGAGTATCACGGGCTTCTTGTAAATGTTTCTTTAAGGTCTGTAAGGTGTCATCTATAGTATAAACTTCAGTGACAAGCCTGAAAAAAAGAGAAGGGAACAGGTTGCTCCAGTAACTTTAGCAATCTCTCACCACATGCCTTTTTTCATAGAGGACAGATCAGATTTTCAGACAGAATTCAAACAGACCCTCTTGGACTGAATCAATACAAAACCTATTCTTTGCCAAACTGGCTTCCATAGCACCTGTAAGAAGTGTCAATTTCTGCTTACACTGAGATTCAACAACAGTTAAGCTACTAGGAATCCTGAATGCTATCTTCCTTATCTGCAGTCTCCTGTTTGGGTAGCATCTCTAGGACTAGCATGGCCAGGTTGAGTTCTATAGTATGCATTTCTGGAGACCATCAGTGTGGTTCCATGGCCTACCTATGCAGACGTGGCGAAGATCCTTGCATAGTCACTGAGTGGGTAAACTCTTTAATACTATCAGCCTGGTGTGCTATCTAATGTTCTATTAAATAAGCCAAGCACTGTAAGCTTTAAGAAACTTTGATTTTTTCCAGAATCTACTTCAACTTGTTTTGCGATAGTCCCAGCTTTTTCACCATGGAACAGCACAGAAAAGCTAGACTTTTTAATTTGTTTTCTGTCTAATCCCTTAAACTACAAAGTTGGCAGCACACACAGAGAACAAATGCCAACATCAGCACTTCCTTTTAAATAAACAGCAAACTCAGATAACATTTACATGTTACAAAGAAGTGGTTCATTTGATATTTTCTTTCTCTATTGAGCTGAATATCTTTGTGCTTTAAACCAAGAGATAAATATATGGAACAAATTATTTAAAAATGAATTAGTAAATGCAAAAAAATTTAACCTTAATGTACACTACTGTATACTATAATGCAAATAAATTTTGCATTCTTGGGTTGGAGTTTCTAAAAAAAATATACATTTTATTTGAGGTATAAGCTCAGCCAAAAACTGTGATAGAAAAAGCTCACATTTCAAATACCCTGCGTCAGAATTTCAAGCTCCAATCCCAGTTAGGATGAATGTAGCAATCAAAGATTTAGATAAGCAAAAGCATCCAAAACATGGTCTGGCTTAGGGAGCTGTGGCATAACAAAATTAATATTCATCAAAGGAAGGAGAATAAGATATGGTAATTATCAATATAACTGTCTAGCAAACAGTGTACTTGCATAGATATTTAGGTTGAAATATTGGAAATTGTATCAGACTGATGGAAAAATTATGTGTACATTAAGCTTAAAGTACTTCTGAATACATGTGTAACTGCATGTTAAGTTCTTCTATAACCTGTAAGTTGGTAAGAGCTGAGTTGATTCAGACCCCCTACACAGTTTTCAAATTTATATCTTATCTCTATAGATGAAGAAAATATTCAATGATTTCAAATGAAGCTTTCAAACTTTCTGAGATGCGATCCTTTGGAACATCAACAGTATAATTGGCAATTATGGGAAGAAGAAGGAATAATATGACCCTCTGCTTCAGCACATTTTTGATCCTAATTCGAAGTTTTTAATTTTGGACACACACAATTCTGATGACTCAACTGATATCAATCAGGATGCTGCAGACATTTTGTGGAGGAGATCTTCAGGGAGAAAGTGAGAAGAGAACAGACCTCAAGTGAGTAATAACTGAAGTTGTATAGTAATATTCAAAGCCATTTTGGTGGTGGTGATTGGCTTTTCTTAAATAAATTATTGATACTTGCTTATTTGTATTCCTAATTGATGGCTCAAAGGTAACTGAAGTGTTAACTGATCTGCTCCCAGAGTAAAGGTAAGCGCATTCACAGCTGAACTGCATCTGGAACAGGTGTGATTTGTGTGATATAAAAAGGCAAAACTATCCAAATGGTTTAACAGAAGCTTTTCAAGCTGACAAAACAGTACGCAGAAAACTAATATAAATCCTCAGACTAAGCGTAATGTACTTTAGCAAGCTTGTAGTGTTGCACGTGGTAGGATTTTGATACAGACAAATGTCAAGAAGGTATAGCTCCCTGCTTTCAATAAAATATGAAAAAATTCTCTAACTGGACTGTGAAATTCACTCCAGCTACAGTATTCCTTGAGAAAACTCCCACAGAATACTTTGAAGACTTGTCGGGGAGGGAGAAAAATGGGATTAAAATTCAGAAGACCCTTCCTTTATTAGGGAAGGGAGACTAATGTCTCGGATGCTGTTTTTCTATCCAGAAGGTCATAACACACATTGTTCAATGAACCACAGCACAGGGATCAGCAAGCTGATGCCAGCATGCTGGAAGGGTCCCACAACTACAATCAGCAGATGAGCTAATCTGTACAATGATTCTGGACTCACTATATTGGATAAAAGCACTGAAAACAAGAAGTTCACGAAGAAAGAGATACTGCCTCTCTCCAGCTGGCAAATAACTTTTAAAGGGGTCTGACCATTAGGTAATTTTTGCATCAAGACAGAATTTTTCTTGGGAAAACAAATTCTAAAGTAAGGTATTTCTGAAGGAAATCTTGATGTTTCATCCTGAATGGAAATAAACACAATTCCTAAGTCCCACTCAACGTGAGACCAAATTCCAAAGCATATCAGCCACCACCAAGCAATGGAACACCCAACTGTTCTGGGAAACGGTCTCTAAACTCAACTACACTTCAGCATAGCTACTTGGATTTTACTTCTTTCTTCCAGATTTATAGTCACATAATGAATACAGTTCTAATTCTGCTAAATTAATTCACGCTCTTGTTAAATTTTTTGAGTAGCTGACTGAGGAAGGTAGTCTGGCCTCTACTTACTGAAACTGAGGTGCATCACGGCATAGTTCTATATTGGGTCGCCTAGTTCTTCCCTCCAGGCGGGTCTGAGCCACTTTCAGTGGGTACTCCTTTGCCAATATGGATCTCTCCAGTAGCATGATTGTATCTTCTGTCTGGAAGATTTCTTGAAGTACCTGAACAAGAAGAACATTTTTTAAGCCTCACATGCATCCAAAATCAGAACTTAACTCTCCTTTAAACACTGCTATCAGAACTGCTTCCATTCTGGCACATGTCATTTTGATTTAGGGGAGGAGATTTCTACAACCTCACAGCAATCAAACATATTTGTATAATTTGTTGGCTTGCAATTTCTTTCAAAGGACATACAGTAATCACAGCTCATGGGAGAGCCAGAGGCCATTAAATGCTGTTAAAACATGTAATTAAGTTGTTCCTGCAAAACTGGGTATCAATGCTGGAGAACAACTTCCACTAAGAAATAAACCTTTTTTTGTTGTTGTTATAACAAGAAGTAATTTTTTAACTGAATTGGAATATAAATTGAAATATAAATTTATAACAAGAAGAAAAGAAGCACTGAATTATAGTGATGGGAAAATCCCAGTTGTGTTTTTTTTGTGAAATGCCATTTTTGTAGAGGCAGTGTTTATAGACTTAGAAGCTCACTTCCTGTTTGCTTCATTATCTACTTTTTCTCCCAAATAAAATAACTGCTGCTTGATCAGGGACTATTTGGGTAAAGATAAAATTTGTCAACGAACTTCCATTTTCATTCAAACTTTCATTCAATACTTATTTCTTTTTCCCTCATAAAAATTCAGAAGCCATGAAACATGCCCCTGAAATAGGGGCACCTCACAAGTGTTTGGGGGACATCTGCTGCAAGTATGTATAAGCGTAAGTCATTTTTAAGCACTGAAACTAACTTGTGGAAGTTTTGAAAAGTCTTTGGGAGCTGTAGAGGAAATAACTTGTTTTGTGTTTTTTTCTCTAAATGAAGACAGTATGGAGTGAAACAACATCAAAAAGGAGAGCCCCACAGAATTAGAATAGCATAGTTCTTAGTTGCAGAGCATATTATCATATAATGGTATTATTCCCCAGCATACTGCAAGTGCTTTTTATTTGTTCCCATCAGTATTAAAAAGTGAAAGAAACTACAAAAGAGAAGTTTTTTGCTCAGCCATAAAATAGGGAGCAGGAAAGAAATGTTTATATTCTAATAACATTCCCTCGCTAGTTGATTACTGCATTACTTTCATTTATCACAATCAATTGCAGCCAATTCAAGCTCTTCCTGTAGACAGGTTTAAAATGGAAGAGAATAAACTGAACTGACATTGTTTCTCAGCCAGTTTACTAAAATCAATGCAACTTGAATTTCAGCAACCACTAAAAATGGCATAATGTGCTTAAAGTTATGCTGCTGTTTAGATCTTACCTACATATGAAGCTGTATCACGTTAAGCTAATGATGCATGTGGTTTGAAAACTGAGTTAGTTCTTGCTTCTGAAAGGTTATTTATAGGTAAAACCTGAGGGCTAAGGATACTAGGAACCTGCACACCAGCCCAAATCGAAGAGCTTGGTTATGTTGTGTAGTAGAGCAGTGTGAGAGATCTTTCTTAATTAAATAATCACTATAAGCAAGCTGTGTTTTACAGGAAATATTTATGCAGATAGATCAATGTGTTTTGGTAGCTATTTATTTTGCACACTAATTACTTACAGTAAAAGCACACTGTTAGATCCACTGTTTTCTATATTGTCTACAATTTTACCAGTTACATACTTATTTCTGTAGATTAAAAAACAAACCAACAAACAAGGGAATGAGGCATAAAGAAGTCAGATGCCTTCATTATGTGGGAAGTCCACATATTTCCTTTTCCCCGAATACACACAGGACTTGGATCTTCTGCTGCCCAATTAGAAGGAGAAGCAGAATTTGAGCAGCTTGTGCCGTTACAAGAATGTCACCATGTTCTAAGAGAATCCTATGTATGTTCACATGCATGTGGAGGAGGTGAGATGCAGCTCCCAGGTGTGCTGCTGGGGATTAAAGGGATGTCAGGGGGATTCTATAAGCTTATCAGTCCTACCCTTTGTCCACAACATTCATCTTCATTGCCAACCAAAATATCAACCTGTAGGGATGTGCCCAGGCTGTAAGGGAAGAGCACGCAGTGCTTCTGGAGGTCACCCACTGCTTAGCAGGGTCCTCCTTTCCTGTGTTTATGTTACAGCTTCTGTCACTGCAGGAGTGCTTCCCATGCTACGCCTTGCTGCAAGCAAGTGAGCCAAGTTCACTGGGGTGTGGTTATGTTACCTGCAGCGGGATTTTGTGAGGGTTTGGGTCTCTTACATTAAATCTAATTACAGTTTATAGTACATTGTAAGTAGATTTTAAAAATAATAATAAAAAAGTGTAAATCAAAGTAAAAAAAATGAAGCATAGTAGCTCACATCACCTCAGCTCAGTAAGAACTGGACAAAGTTATGTTCCAATTTCAGAAAGGATTTGGGAGGGTTATTTGTTTTCTACTTACAGTGAAACAGAGGACTTGCATTCTCAGTCCTGTTTCTGAGTAAGGCCTATGTGGTCCAGAATTTGAGCTTTATTGGTGACAACAACTAGACCACAAACACATATATTTCAGCTGTAATTTATCAATCCTGAGGTTTATTTCCTTCAGGGCACTGATCGTGCTGTGCTGTGAGTTTGTGTCCAATTGGACCTCACTGCTCACAGCACATGTAGAACACACATGGATGCTACCTGAGTGACACATGTAGGAGACTGCATTTTCCTCTATTTTTCCAGTACTAAGTTACACATGCATTTTACTGTAAATATAACTGACATGGGGCAGTAGTCTTCTTGTATCCAGAACTGACTTAAAGTATTTAGAACTTGCACGGTCTGCAAATTCACACGATGACAACGCTCAAGAAGGGCAGGTTCTAATTTCTGATTTCTCTTTATTGAGAATCCAGTTGTTTGTTGGTACCAAGAGAGCTTTTCTCTAAAATTCACAGTTGTATGTCCAGCCCTTATAACATCATGTCTGCATAATGCACAGTCACTACAAAGCACCCTTGTGCCACATGACTTCACAAGTCCTGCTCATAATGGTGCCTGTAGTGTGCAAGGGCATTATGCACAACCAAGGCTACTGAGCAAACCCCTCACCATTAAAAAAAAAAAAAAAAGTTATTTAAACCTGCTTCCTAACTCAAAATTCGAATGTAAAATCATGTAGCTGTCTTCAAGCCCTGCTTGGCTGCATGTAAGTGGATGTGGTTCCTTGTATGCTGTCATTTTTTTCCTTGCTTTTTTTTTAAGTGCTGTCATTTCAGACATGCAAAGTAAAATGGCCTCGGGGGAACCACCTCTAAAGCATCACAGAAGCTTAGTACAAACATTTTTTGATTACTCATTCGGGACACACATTGGATAAAATGACTTAGATAATCTACAGTGCATAAACTGATTGGTGGGGACGATCACCAGATAGTGTTGCAGTAGTATACGTCATTTCTGGATGGCCTCCAAAGGCAGGAAGCAAAAACAACAAATGCTGAGCAGCATGTTCCTAAGAGACTGTGCTGAGGGATTGG
The DNA here is from genome assembly GCA_035772895.1 of Perdix hodgsoniae. Taxonomy (NCBI): domain Eukaryota; kingdom Metazoa; phylum Chordata; class Aves; order Galliformes; family Phasianidae; genus Perdix; species Perdix hodgsoniae. The sequence goes on along the minus strand of JAPSGF010000014.1, from coordinate 10,860,123 downwards.
CTCAGGCAGCTGCCCACCCGGAAACTTTCCCTTCCAGGACATGAGGAAAGTTTTATGCTGCAGGATACTTGAGGGCTTCTAGAAAACTGCTCTCCTGCTGCTCTCTTACCTCACCAAGGCCATGATTTTTATAGTCTGGATACATTATGACTCGGAAGAAGAGCTGCTAGGTCACACATGTGATCAGAGCAGTCTTACAAATAACACAAGAAGTTGCCTTCTGTAGCAACATCAGCAGAGGCTTGCTTTCATGCAATATAGACTGCCTTTACTTAGCAGCTGGGAGCATATCCTTCAGTGTGAGAAGGCACTGTGCAGCTAGTGAAACTGGATTCATGACAATCCAAATGCACTACTGTGATTCTAGCCCACCCCCACTGTGAGTGCCACTATCCATGAGGTAGAGCACTGCTGTGTGGCAGACTGAGAAGCCAGGCTTCTCCTAAATGGTCTCTCCCCTTGCCCACACTCTGGTTAGTACTCTGAGCAAGCCTTTATGATTTCGTGAGACCAAGCAACAATTTTAGGAGACATAAATCTAACTTTGTTTTCCAGTTATTGCCTTACTTTTCATGTGAAATTTCTCTTGATTTGTAAGTAAAAGTCTAGAGTATATGCATATCTATTTCCTCCTTCAAACAGGTTTTTCCAGGCATGTTGGAGCTGCCTAGACCAACCAGCACACACCTTCCCAACCACTTCTGAGTCACTCTTCATTAATCGTCTGAAAACTTTACTCTCCAACAGGTTCCCATATTAAACGATAAGATTAAGTGAATGAAGTGTATACTCAGCCACCAGGAAAAGGCATCAGAAACCACAAATTACTGAGTTTTTAAGGCATAAAATGAGGAAGGGAAAAAAGACGTATAAAAATATGAGGATACACCGGGGTCCAAGATGAAAGCCTATGTGGGAAAAGTGCCACAGGGAAAGTGCTCCCTCTCCTATACACATCCTCCATCCCTCAGCTCACAACCCTGCTGCACCCCTTCTTCATGCTTCTCATGCAGGCACCTCCTAAAATATGCCAGACTTTCCAGATGCCCCTGTTCAGAGGAAGGCTGAGCTGTGTCCTTTTCAACAGCTGTAGGAAGGCTTCTCTCTGAATTTCACAGTTGAGGAGTTTGAAAATTATTTTGGAGGCTGGAAGGCAGTTCCTGGTTTTATTGCCACTGAGGTTCTCTTGGCTTTCACTCTCTGTTTTATACTACTTACAAACCCAAGTAGGTTTATGCCTTCAATTAGAAGTCGATTGTGTAACTATAAAATGTATTCAGTATTCAATATTTCCCTCCAGCCATCATATAAATATATTCAATGGTTGTTAAGACAACAAGTTGTTTGTTTTTTAATTTATAAATACATTTGAATTTAGTTTAAAAAAAAATGTGTGAGGGATGGAAACAGGAAAATCTGTGTAAGTGATGGAGCAACTTATTAAAACAAAATTCTGTGGTTTCTTCAGGTAAAGAAGTAGAGTAAAAATATATCAAGCAGAAAGGCAAGAAAGAATTAATCTCCACCATATAGTGATGTAATATATTGCCTTTTCACACCCCAGGGGTTAAAAAAAAAATAAGGGGAAGCATTGCTAAACTCATTCTCAATGTACTGAATGGAAATACTCAGAAACGGGGCTACTTGTTAACTGGAATGAGTGGTTATTTTTTCATGGTTTTACTGAATATGTATCTGTTTTTCTAGCCTGTTTCTGATCCCTGTGCTCCTGGGTGGAGGAATAGCAAACCTTGCAGGAAGGGAGGAGCTGGGCAGCTCTGCCTCTGAGCATACAAATGCCCTGAGCACAGTGCAGGTGTTCTATCTTGTACAGTGCTAACTGAGATAATCTGGTGTTTAGGCATGGGATAAATACTGGGCTGTGTAAATATGTCACTTGCTGTCTGGTCTGATTGATTCTCAGACCTACTGCATGTAAACATCCTGTCCTATGGTTATTTCCAGGAGAGGAAAGCCAAGGTAACTATTTACGTTAATATTAACTTTATGGAAAATAGATGCAAACATATTAACGAGGGGCTGCTACCATGATTAAAGCTTTTTCTCCTTTTCCTAAAGATTTGTGCAGATTTTATATCAGACGTCAAATATATTTATCATAATTTCTCTCATCATAAACTGAGTGTTTCTTGTAGTGGAGCATGCTGTTAACCACCATCTCCAAATTGTGTGGGCTATATTTGCTGTCCACTGCCCTAAAATATTGGCCCCAGAACAGCTTTCTGCCTGACCAAGGTCACACACTGTGATCAGAACCCTGAAAAATATCTCCATCCCCAAACAGCTACATTCTCTGTGAGCCCAGTGCCAATGAAACACAGCAGAGCTGTGATCCCCTCTTTGGTGCAGGATTTAACCCTGGCCAGCAATGGCTCCTTGTCTCCAGCCTCCAGAACCTCACTTATCCATGGTTCTGCCATCAAGAATTCTCAGAACACGAGATTAATCCCAGAATCAAGTAAGACAAACTAATGACAGACTTATGCAGTTGGGATAGAAATGGAAATAGGACATTTTCAGTCTCAGGGTGAGAACAAAGACTGTTATGTAGCTGCCTACACTGCCTGCAGAACACTACTCTACCCTGTAGTAATCCCTCTCCACAAACCAGTGCCTGTAGGAAAAGCACAGCTTTCATGGAGAACAGCGATCCTGATCTTGATTTTCAGTTCCTCACACTAATGAAGTCACCTATCTGTGGTAAACTGTTGCAGTGATGAATTCTTTTGCTTTGAAAAAGAAGTGCGTATGTTTTCCATCTGGGTTTGTCTGGCTTCTTTCTCGCCACTGATTCTTCTTTTGTTTTTGTCTGCTTCTATAGAGCCATTTGTAGATTCAGCAAGCGTTGTGCCCCTTCTCCAACAGTTACTTGAATAACCCAAATCAAGCGGTGTCATTCAGTGCTACTATCATCATCCTTATCATCCTGCTATGGAGGAAGTTGAGGAACTTATTCAAGCAATTGCCCGGTTTCCACTCTTTTAATCCTTCTTGCAGTTGTGATGACTTCCAGGCTTCAGAGTTGCAGGAGGAAATGCTTTACACCACACCCATACTTCCCGTACTGAGTTTCTAAAAAGATGGCAAGTTGTCTCAGCCTGCCAGAGAAAAATCAAGCAAAAGTGGGCAGAGGATAATTCATCATGGAAGCCCTACCATGAACTAGAAAGGGAGACATATAAAGCAAGTTTTTAGGAAAAGCATTTCCTTTCTGCATTCAATAGATTCCTGTTCAGAGTCATACAGAAGCTCTTCAATCCATTTTTACTGTTTCCCTAGGCAAATCACTTCCCAGATTTCTGATAGAGTTGGGGGCCGTGAGCCTCACCAGCCAGCTTCCCCAGAAGAAGTGTCAGGAAGGAAAAGAGGACAATGAAAATCTGAAGTAAAGAGAACTCAGTTTCCTGAATACATCAGTGGAGTAACAGTGAGAGCAGACAGCAGCTGGACTGCGAATGCAGAAAGGCAAGCTGGAATCACTGGCAAGCAGTGCTCTTTGGAGACCTCTCTTACACTGACTTGGAAGCTCGATCTGAACTTGGAGCCCTTTCAAGCACCGACCTTCAGGCTGAACTCCAAGCAGAATAAAAGATAAAGTCACAGCTGATCTAACCCAAGATGATACATCTGTAAGTCACCAAGCCATTCATAATGAAGATTAGTGGAGGTTCATAGTAAAAAATGTAGTGGAGCAGGTGATCAATATTATAAAGTGGTCTTGTTTGGACTAATTTAGATACAAAAAAACAGGGTGCCAGGCACTTTCATTGTGGAGGGTTTTGCTCCATTCCTCTTGAAATAATTTTCTCATGTCTGTTTATCAGATGCCTTACAGGAAGAGTTCTTCACTGCATCCCTTGGTCCTCATTGGATTGGGAAGTCTATGTAGTGAAGGCAAACTATATGAAGTATTATTCTCAAATGTGTGTTTTGTTCATGCACTTTTAAGCATGATGTGCGGACACTTCACAGTGCAAACCTAGTTTAAAAACTGTGTCAGAATCTCAGTTGCAACAGGGAATTTCTTCAGATCTGCTATTCAATTGTATATCAGTAACTGAGGTTCAAATCCACCCACCATCCTAGCAGCAGAAAAAAAATGCTTTAAAAAGCAGATGTACTGCTGTGTAGTTATTACTCTGAGACTTGTACAGTTTGTAACCTGAAATGGAGACATTATGTCATTGATGGAGAAGGTCCTGGCAAAACTCCTGGCCTAACTCTTGATAGAAGTGAAAACAACAGGATGCCTTTATTACATAGAGACATTCTGCGTCTTTTGGTAAAAAGAAAACACTTATCTGGACATAAAGGAAGACAATACTCTACAATAGAACTAAACAGAGTAATAATGAATTGCTGATTTTCTTTACTTTTTTTTTTTATATATATACTACTTTGATACTTTTTTAGGAGGAGGAAGAACATGCTGAGACCACAAGCTGAGACATTAAGTTCGTAATCTTAACCAGCTGATCTTTTACATGTAAGTGATATAGACAGAAGAAAATGTGTTACTTCAACATGTGGTTATTTTTTATCATCACCATATTCACACTATTTACTTTTGTATGTTTTGTTTTGTTTTTTTAATTATTCTTTCCTTTCTGATTTTAGAAACATACGATTACAGGAAGTTCCCTGTGTAGCTTTTTGTCTGGAAGAGATTTGGCTGTTTCACAAAGCAGAAAATTATTTTTTCATTCAGAAATGAGCTTCAGATCTCATTAAATATATAACTTTTCCTGGTTCCAAGCAAACTTTTTCTATATTCATTCTCCCAGTTCATGGAGGTAGTCTGCTTAGCTAGGAAAAGAATTGGGCAGAAGGAAGGATGTCTCTAATATTGACATTCATTGCTTGTGAAGCAGTGCAAAAACAGCCTTTGAAAGAGTGTTCTATTTTCTAAACACAAGAAAATGAAATTGTGGCACCCGCTGTGGTCAACAGGTTAGTGTTGCATGTGAAAGGAAAAGGAACTACAGCAGCTGCATTATCCCAAAGTGTGGTAGTGTTTAAGGGACAGCCTTGTGCCCTAGCTGCTCCTGTGGCTGTCTTACTAAAGCATATCCTAGCCATACTTTTTTTCCCTCTAAGTTCTGCAAGCTTGGAGAAAGAATAAAACATAATCTACTCTGCTTAGCTATAGATGACCGTTAAATAAGCATTCATTCCTTACTCTCTTTCTTTCTCTTCCCTCTTGTCCTTTTGAGGTATCACAAGCAAAAGAATTAATAGGCTTTCTATCATACAGCATCATCCACTCCTTAACCAGCAACACTTCTGCTCTGCAAACCTACAACATTTTGGTTTTACATTACTATGGAGTTTGAGATGAAGGTCTCTGCTGTGTATGTGCTATCACTTTGTAACTCATCAGTAACAGCAGCAGTAGCTCATGGAATGCCATCCTGTATGACACTCCTTTAATCCATGCATACCACACAACCCAATTATTCTTTATACAAATATGATTGCTTCAATTTCTCCCAGTCACTTCTTACTGCAATCCAGTAGTGTGACAGCATAGGGACATCAAGTCATTTTTTCTTCTGTTATCTACAAGTTGTCAGCACTGAGTCAGCTGGACGCAATGACCAAATCTTTGATAGTATGTTGATATTTCACACTGCAATTTGTGATTCCACACGTAGGCCCTATTCTACCTTTTGCATTTATATTCTACCTTTTATAAAAATCTCTGGAAAATGTGAAGCAAGTATTCATAGATTAAGTCAGTGAGAAACTTAGGTGGATAGTCAATTCAGGGATAAAGTGCTATAGCTGACTTCATTTATATAAGATCCAAACCATACAAACACTACATTCAACATCTTTTGTGCTTTATAAGCAGGAAAAAATAGAAGAAAACATTATGTGCTGTGACTTCACACATATTTAGCTGGTTGGTTTGCACTTTCCTTCAAGTCCCTAAAAATAAACTAAAAACGTCTCAAACAACTTATGACAAATAGAATGGCAGGAAAACTCTATTGTTTCCAAATGTGCATTGAAACAAATGAGTGAACACGAGCCTCCTCTATAAGAGAAGGAGTCTTAATAGAAGAACTCAGTGAACTCTGATTGAAGTCACACGAATAACACAGTAAGTCTTCATAGTTTAACAGGATTTTATCTGTCAGTACAACGGCAGCACCTCTTGTTAACTTTAGAATATGTTTCAAAATTCTACTAATACATTTCCAACAAGTTGCATTTTTCCATGAAAGCTGACTGAAAAGGTTTTACAGATGGAATTTAATGAAGTTCTGTCACCTTCAGTGCTATTTCTCCTTTTTATCACATGAAAAGAAGGAAGAAATGTTTGAGAAGTTAACTGTCTGAACCACCCCAAGATATGAGACTATTCTGAAGCACAACCAGGGCTAAGATTCAGGTTAAAGATGTGAAAGTATACTGTATTAAAAGGAGAAGGACAACTGGGAACTTAGATTTCAAAAGCAGACTGATAACATTTTGAATGTAAGGATTTTTAAATTCTGAACTTTTCTTTTACTGCTGCAGAACAAAAGTGCAAAAACTTGAAATATTCTCTTTCTTCTAAAGGACAAAAAAAAGTTACAGTGTTTGTGGGTCTTTTTACTTGTGTGCTTTCCAAAGTCATTTCACTGTTTACCAAAAAAAAAAAAACTTTCTTTGCTCAGGAAATCACCAGGGAATAGCCTCAATAAATGAAAAATAGGAAAGGAAAAAAAGAAAACCTAAAACATCTTCCCCCACTTTAGACATGTAAAGTGCACATGAACATAAGCACACTGATTCTTTGTATGGGACAGATGTTGTATGGTTTCTTGTAAAATTCTGTCGTCATCTCTGGCTGCTCATCTTTGAGTGAGCTCTTCTCAGGCTGCAAGTGATGCAAATGCATTGCCTGAGGAAAGGTAATATAGCTATGACTTTCAATGAGGTGCTTATTCAAGAAAGATGTAAACTCTAGAGATTTCTGTGCCTTTCATGCACATCTAGGATTATACACAGCTGCCAGTGCTTAGTGAACCTTACCTTAGCCAGCTGTGCTTGGAGTTTGTTCTTTGCATCAGCTACTTCGGCAATGCGACTGTTAAAGGCCAAGTTGGTGCTGACAAATTGATTCCACAGCTCCTCAGACGTGCTCTCCAGTGCAACCTCTGTATCCTCCCGGAGCTTGACAGAGTTGGCCCTTGCATGTTGAGAGCACCTGACATTGTCTTCACTGAATTTAGCCCATGTTGCAGGAACTGAAACACTAGTAAGGAAAATAAAAGTACACTGTACATCATCAAATTAGATTCAAATACTGCCTGAGAGAACCCAAGGCCTTTATCCTAGAGAAACTGAGCTGTGTGTCAGCAACTGCCAGAAAACATGAGAAGCCAACCTAGTTGACGCAAATGACCAACTAACCATAAGAGCAGGATTGTTACACATCAACAGCCCTATGTCACAAGAAATGTATGACCCATGCAGCAAAGCATGTGGCTTTGATTCTCCTAGTAGCCTTAATCATCAGAAAGAATGGTAGCAGGAAGATGGATAACTCACTGACTGACCTAGGATAGGAGTAAGGAGAACTGGAATTTTCTTCCTGCTCCATCACTGTCCATCTCTGTTATATATAGGATCTCCAACCTCTTTCTTTTCCATGCATTATAATGAACACTTCTGCTTTAATGTATGGCCCTACTATTCTTAAGCTTATTAATATATATGAGACATATAGAAATGACATGGCTATGGGAAAGTCTACAAATAGACATAGAAAAACTGAATAAAGGTCTCCTGCACAGGAAAAAATGCCAGCCAAGAATGTTCCCTCTGCAAAAAAACTTTGGGACTTGGATATAAAACTTGGTTTTGTATCAAGCCTTCGCAGATGGCCTTAATTACCTTAACTGAACATACATCCCAGACTCAGATTTTTCCAGTGGGGCCCTAAGCTTGCTGCCTGAGCCCCCAGGAAAAAGTGGTGCTGTATAAGCTGCCCTCTTTGGAGTTAAATTCACTGCCTTTTTTAATGCATTGCTCAGCCTACCAGATCACTCTACCCTTCAACCAGAAAAAAAAAATAGAATATTTTATAGAAAGGTACATATGTTTTAGTTGCCAAAAGGAAAGGCTGAGAAAAACTTCTGCCTGCATTTAAACATCCTGCTTTATGCAAAACTTCCCTTAAGAACTATGCTTGTATGTTGAAATCTGCAGGAAAAGTTTTGCCATTTTTTGAGTCTCGTTTTTCTTTAGATTTTAACTGAAAACTGATATTTAATACTAAGGGATGAAATAATTGAATTTTGCCATGTCTTGTTTTTTCAGTGGCCCTTTTTTTCCCCCAGTTTTTCATAGGGTATCCCTGTCTCTCTAAACTGAAGCACTGATCTTCCTAAGGTATTTGGAGAGCTACACATTTGGAGAGTACTACACATTTATTTCAGTAGTTGCCCTGAAAAGCTTCAGGCACCCAACAAGATTTCAAGATGGCATAAATCAGTGTATTAAGGCTGAGCTGACAGTGCTTACGACTTATCCAACCAATCTCAGTGTACTTTCTGTAGGGTGTTCGTGGTTTTGGTGGTTTTTTGCTGTTGGTTTTTCTTCTTCTTGGTCTGATGTATTGTATTCATTTTCTGATCAGAAAATTGAGTTCCCAAGAAGGTTTCCATCATGATGGTTTGAAATACTTAATACCTGATCTGTTTTTTTAACACTGTTTTTCCAGACTGTAATTTATGTGGCTGGCTCTGTTGAATGATTCAGGCAGAAAACACCTGCTCTGCTCCCAAGTGCTGCATGTATGTCTCAGTTTGCCAAATTATTTCAGTAAGATGTTAATGAAAAATGGCACTGCTTTGGATTATGGTTGGTGAAAAAGGAAAAGGGCTGTAAAACTTATCCACATGAATCTACTTTTTTGACAAGCATATTTTTATTTTCATTGCTAATACTAAAAGTAGGTAGTATGACTGGAGTCAGCAGAATTCCTGCCAAGTTTTTCTCATTTACTCCCTTATTTCAGTAGTGAATGAGGTGATCTTAGGTTCTGTTAGTAAACAAACAGTGCACATTTTTTCCCTCTACTGTTCAACAAGACAGAGTCGCCATCATCTGAAATTGTGGAGTATGTTCACCATTTAGATACAGCTCTGTTCAAGTGAGAAGTGCATTAACAAGTCATTAGCACAAAAACACTGCCCTCTATTGCAAGTTGTTTTTCTTCTGCTATTACTTTAGAATTGGATGCAGGTGTTCCTAAGTAAACTATGATATACAGTTTTAAAACTGTATATAATTGCAACATTTCAATCAGTCGTGTTAAAATCTATTAAATCCTTTCAGTCATACTATTTAATACATCTCCTGTACATCTTGGTGGGTTAATTTCCAAATAATCCAAGCTATTTTTATGAAAAAAAAAATACACAGTCTTTGGAGTTCACCGGCATGCTGCTCACCCCGCTGCACTTAACTGCACACCTTAGCTATATTTTGCTTGGATTTCATGTGTTTTGAAACCCGAAGAACACAGAAGATTATAAATTAAAAACAAAAAGAGGTATCTGCATGCAGCAGTTTGAAGGCAGCGAGTCAGCTGCAACATGTTTGCAAATGAATGTTCTCTCTGCAACAGCTCAGTGCACCATCTTGTAGGTGCTGCACGCTGTCAGCTTCTGTCTGCTCTCCAACCACAGCAGCTATTAAAAAGCAGGCACTGACTGAGGATGATGGAGGGCTCACACCAAGGAAAGACACAGGGCCATACAGAGAGACGCTTCTTTTTCTGCTACTTTTCAAATGTAAGGCTAGAACTTGTGCTGTACTCAGGCTCCTGCTTGGAAAGAGAAGACAGCAGCGACCACTCATACTCACGTCCCATCTGCTTTCTCCACTCCATGGTAGAAGTTGATGCTGTCTGATGTGTTCCTCAGGTTAAAGCATTTCATGTCAATAAAATGGGCTGAGTTTTTGTCAGAAAGATCCTGCTCCAAGGCATGCTGTGCATCTCTGTTGATGCTGTGAAGGGGAAAGTCTTACTTTAATCTGAACTATCTTTAAAGCTTTAGTACTACGTAGCTACCTGCTTTCATTAACACCCTCCCATGCTTCAGTACATCATTTGCTGGCATTTACAGTGGCATGAAAAACGCTGTAATTTAGCTAGAGGGAGCTGCTGCACCATTTCACCCCGCTCACCTTTTAGCTTCTGAGTGTTCCCCAAAGAACTACATTTAACTCAGTGCATTGAATGATGTTTGTCATTTTGATGGCAAATGACCATATGGGTGAAAAACAAAACATGGTTGTTGTGTGGCATGCAGGACAGCCTCAGAGCAAAAGAGAGTGGGCATTCAGTAACAGCTTTCATGCTAGCAAGGCTGTAAGATGGGAGAAATCTTTGAAGAAGATGGCAAATTGTGTTGGTTCACTTGGTGCTTTAAATGATAGGTATTGCTCTTCTGCAGCTTATCAAATTATTGGTAAGAATTAGAAGTGAAGGGCAAGGAGCATCTAACAGGCTAAGCCTCTGATTTTGCAATTGCTATTTTCAATCTGTCATTAGATCCCAGCCAACGCTGAATTTAGCTTCTTGTCTTTAAAACAGGAATTAAATGTAAATACTTACCCCAACTGATGACTGATTTTTTGTGCAAGTTTTGCTAGTATTTCTTGACAATCTTTGTATATATCAACCTCCTAGAGTGGAAAATATCCAGATGTCAGTGCTTTCATCAAACTCCATTTGCTTTAGTGAATATAACCTTTTAGCTGTGCATTCTAGATGCTGAAATCATCTCATGTGCGGATGTAGAAATGAACATGTGGATGTGGAAATGGATGTGTGGATCAGGAAAGGATGTGTTTTTGTACCTATCTTCCTCAGTGCCACAAAGTTGTATCTTTGGAGTTGGTTCTGTATGGACTTTTATATTGTCAAACATTCTAGTAGATTTTAATGGATAGAGTCATTCTGATAAACATAAGGACAAATTTTTCTTGGGATAAGTATAATGAATGTACTTGAAACATGAGCCTTAATCTATTAAACTACTCTCTAACTGCTGTTACATTTTTTACAGTAATGTAAACACTTTGTTAATAGAATAGCAGAATAGGTTGAAAATATATCTGATTTCAGAAGTAGGCTCCTTGATATAAATAATACAGAACCCTTCATAAGTATAAATATTAGTCAAAGAAATTCAAAGCCAAGTTTCCACTCAGATTAAAATAAATAAAAAAATACTGAAACAAACCACACTGAAAACTATGCAAACGTGATACTTACACTCCTTCAAACAACCTTATGGCACTCCATCCATTCTCCTTCCTTTTCAGAAACCCTTTTTTAGCATAAGAGACCCTCTTACCAGTGTGAACAACTTTTTCATACGGTTAAGTTTTGAAACAGCAAATAAAAAGTTTTAAATTATTTGGAAGTCATTAAGACACCCCAAATTTAAGTCATTAAGACACCCCAAGTTCTGTCTCTGTACCTGCACTGTATACAAATGACAAAGTTTACAAGTGGCTTTGCCAACGAAACAGGCCTTTGTTGGCTTTCATTGACTCTATCTAGCTTGTTCCATAATCAGAGCAGTGCTCTGGGAGGTCAGACAAATGGTCTTTATTTTTCATTTTTAAAAATATTTTTTTAATCTGGTCATGTTGGAAGAGTAAGCAGGATTTCATCCTGCCATTCATTCTCTTGCTGAGCTGGCTGTTAGTACAGTTGCACACTGTAGGCTCTGAACAAACATTCTGGTTATTCAGCTGGTCTGCAGATCCTTCTGTAATCTTCTAATCCAGAAAAGTACTTGAAGAAATGGCATTGTCCCATTATTTTCTTTCCTAGTATTAGTTTTCTTATGTTTCCAATATAACTTCTTTCAAATCTTAATAAAATGGTATTTGTTTGGGTTTTTTCTTTTTTATTTGAATAGTTTAGCAATCACTGCAATCCTCACTTTCCTTATCCAGTAAGACTACATAAACAGCAAGGCAGTGAACAATTATTTTATACTGTAAGCCCTTAAGGACTTCAGAAATTTTATAAAACATGGTCTAAAAAACAATCTTGAGATTGTTTCTGCATCATTTCATAGGAGAAGACAAAACCAGACAGGACCTCAGATAGACGCGTGGCTGTTCCTCTTGTTCCAGGGAGGATGAACAGAATATCAGTCATTCCCACTATGTATAGTTTAACCCATTTTTTTTCCTCTCTCACCTTCAATCTCCCAAATGAGCTATGAACTAATGCTTTTGCCCTGATAAACCTTTAGTTGAATTTTGGTTATTCTCACAGTTTGAAAAATAAACTAGTAAGTCCAATCTTACCTTCATGAGGTTTTTTTCCACATCATCATGAACCAAGTCTATTTCCTTCCGCTTCTCGCGGTAGTACAGGCATTCCAGGGCTGTCTGCAAGCAAACCAAAGAACATTTGCAATAGGCACAGTACTGCCCTGTACAGTGAAAAACTTTGCTGAAGGGACCACGGAGCTGACATGACAAATGATATCCATTGAGGGTGAAACAGAATAGGAGATGGCTCCACTGCACAAAACTGATGAGTCTTTGTGGTTCATTACCTTACCTGTTAATACATACTTCTAGGGATTAGCTGCCACCAAAGCTTTCATTTGATTAGCTGCATCACAATGCGCAGCATTGTAATGCGCAGCAAGGCCTACATCACAACTTGCCCGTTTTGTTTAAAGCTGTGTTAATTAAAACACCTATGTTCTACACTTACCCATAGCAAAATCCCTGACTCTCATCTCTCCTAATTGACCCTTACTAAGTGTTAAAGTTTGGAAGTTTTGTATATACATCCTAGAGAATGACTGCATAACTACCATTACTGAACAGGGAGCCCAGCAATACTGCAGCTCATTGAGCCACTGCCTGCTCTCCTGGAAGGCACAGAAATGACTTCCTGTGCCTGCTGCAGCCTCAGCCTCCTGGCGTGGGGAGACAGGGAAAGAAGGCATAGAGGCATTATGGTAGGTTCCTGTATTGACCTGTGACCATGGTGGCCAAGTTTCCTTCCTACCAAGGGTAATGCTTGACCAAGGTCTGTCCTGGTGACAACAGTGGAAGTTGTAATAGTGTTCAACAGATAGAAAAATATTCCCTTTACCCATTCAGGCATAGTCATGAAGTAAGCAGCTGTGTCAAACCTACCTTCAGTGGTCCCTGGATTTCACCTACAGCACATTCAAGCCGCTTCTTGGCCGTTTCCATGGCCTGGGTCTCCTTGAGCAGACACTCTAGCTCAAAGGCGAGCTCAGATCTCCAGAAATCAATGTTAGAGATCCTCTCTCCCAAGTTTCTGCTACTGTCTTCTTGCATCTGATGAGTCAATTGGTCCTTATCTTGCATCAGTCGCAAAGAATCAGTGTTCAGCCTTCCAGCCCAGTACCTGGAGGCTTCAGAGCCTTTTAACTGAACCATGTTTGCGTGATGCCAGTCACGAGTGCTGTAGCGGGAATGCAGGGCAGAACGCAAGGTGGGCAGAACAGTGGGTGGCCGCCCAGTGGGACTGAACAGCTCAGCGGAGCTGGGAGGGACGGAGACCACTCTGTGAAGCAGACTGGGCCTCCAGGAACTGAGATAGCGGTATCCTGGTAGGTAGTAGGACTGGTAGGTGTCCTTGGTGGTGCTGGTGGGGGCTGGGTCCGGGAACAGGCAGCTCTTCCGTGTGCCACAGTAGCTGGCAACCTGCGTGGTCCCCAAAAACTGCATCGTGCCCAGAACTCAGGCAGCCGCCTTCAGGCAGTCCCACTGCAGGCTGACCAGGGCTGCTGGCACCCAGTGACGCACAGTGGTGTCACAGGGCTCCGAGGCCATCTTGCATTCCATAGCCTTTGCTCCACCCTTCAGAATGTTTACTGAAGGCTCCCCCCAGATGGGGCTGTGGGCTTGCCTTCACTGGGCCTGCCTTGAGTGAATTGCAAGTTGTGTCCAAGCAGTATGGGTGTATCAGACAGCTGCTGCATTAGAAACAAACCTGAACCAAAACACAGGCCCTGGCTGTTGTCTCAAGCTCTCCTGATGATTTTTGCAGATGGTTTGTTCCAAATGCATATGCAAACAACAGTACCTTCCTCTCCTGGTGATTTTTCCCATGTTTGAAAGATTAGGTCGCTTCTCGGATAATTTATTTTTGTAGTTTTTCCTTTCAGGCTTCTGGCAAAAAGCTCCTGAAATCCAGTGCTCTAAGATCACATTGTAACCCATCTTTTGTGCCAGGGATTTTGAATATAAATAATTGTCTCTAGGCACGTTTGTCTCTAGGCGTATTTCATTATCCTAAGTGTCCTTAAATCAGTGCAGATTTCTTCTAGGTTCAATGCAAGACAGCTGCTATCGTCACTCCTTCTCCAGATACAGATACCTATGAATCAGCTTGTTTTTGTGTTTTTATTTGGGAAAACAAAAAGATACATATTTATATGCATGATGTTGCAGACCATGGGCATGACATTACACTTCAGCTTAAAAAAAAAAAAAGAAAAAAAAAAAAGGAGAGGTAATTTCAATCAAATTATTGTTAAGTTCCATTTATCTTCTCGTGAGGTGTGAGCTGTATGCAAATGGAGGTGGCCTCACTGCTTCAGGAGGAAGGGGGTTCCAAGGAAGGGGTTTATTTTGGTGCTCTGTGTGGGGAATTTTCTATATAATCTTGGGAACAGGAAATGACCCGTTGGCCCCAGAAGAGAAAGGTTTGCACACATGCCTCACTGTACGATGCTTCCAGCCTTGCTGAAATCAGCAAATCTGATCCATGTGTTTGATGGAAGCACAGACCTGAAGCACTGCTCTGAGCCCTGGCCTCAAGCGGAGCCGCTGTTTCATCGGGAATTCTGCACGTAATTCTGCATGTAGCACGCAGTGATCAGCATTTACCTGAAGTCTGTGCCCTTTAAATGGGAATGGTGTAACAGGCAGTGGTCAACAGCTGACCCCAGAGCCGGCTCCCCATAAACTGACTGTGCTTCAAGATTTCTGTTCCTGGTTTGCCCTTCTTGGTGTGTGGACAGTTACTCAGAGCGGCGTTTTATTTTCCCCCAGGAAAGATGAAGAACGGTGCCGTGGCTCAACGCTCAGCTCTATCAGATCGCCTGTCCTTTGCTGAACACAGAGGACGCCCAGCTGGGGTCCTTCGGGTTCTCAGTTTTACCGCTGCGGTTTCCACAGATACTCAAACTGCAAATCGTACCGTTGGCGTTATTTCTCTGAAACGATACAGAACCTCGTAGACACAAAACCCCCAGCACGAGCACCCGCGCATCAGCGCAGCGCGGCCGCTACCGCCCTGCAGCGCCCCCCAGCGCCCAGGCGGTATGGCCACCCCCGGCTGCAGGCGCATGCGCGTAGGGCGCCGCGCTCCCGACGGAAGCGGCGTAAAGCCGGCGCCATGGCCGAGGTGGCGGACGGGTCGCAGCCGGAGGGTGAGGGCCGCGGTGCCGCGCGGGTCCGGCGCGCCGTGGTGCTCGAGGTCGCCGGCGGGACTCGCGCTGCAGCTGTCGCATCTCTTTGCAGACTGCCCGGGAACCGGCAGCGCTCAGGCGGGTCGGGCCGCCGCGTGTCAGGGATGCCCCAACCAGAAGCTCTGCGCCGCCGGCGCCGCCGCCGCGGATCCGGGTGAGGGAGGCGGTGGGACGGACGGGGGCGCGGGGCGGGCGGGGCTCCGCGCTGGCCGGGGCTGACGCGGCCGCGCTGCCCGCAGCCGAGGCGGCGGAGCTGAGGGAGCGGCTGCGCGGCGTGAAGCACGTCGTCGTGGTTCTCTCCGGGAAGGGCGGCGTGGGGAAGAGCACGTTCAGCGCGCTGCTGGCTCACGGGCTGGCGGCCGACGAGAGCAAACAGGTGGGGCGCGATCGGCCTTCCGTGGTCGCTTACGGCTCGTTTCGCTGCGCTGTGTGTGTGCGGGGCTTGGGATTGAGAGCCCTGCTGTGCAGGCACGTTTCCACGGGCCTTCGTTGCTTTGTGTTCCAGGTTGCTCTGCTGGACGTCGACATCTGCGGGCCGTCCATCCCTAAGATGATGGGGCTGGAAGGAGAGCAGGTGCGCGCTGACCGCCCCTATGGCGAGAGGCCAGATGTGTCAGATAAGAGCATTCCCAGTGCATCGTTAGGACTGAAGTTTCGCTTAGATTTGAGGCTTCTGTAAGGTCGTTTATTGGGAAGCCAGCCAGGGGGTAGGGGAGCAAAGAAGGTTTGATGGCCGATGTGCAGCGTGCTGTCATTTGCTGGAGAGTCGCAGGCAGTTGGGTGACCAGTTCTGCCAGGCAGGTTCTGCTCTGCGTCTGCTGCTAATCCGTGAATACCGAACCTGAGTCATACCAGCATGGTGCTGTTTATCAGCTCTGAAATGTTTCATGTATTTATATAAAATCATGAGTATGTCTCCAGCAAGAGCATTCAGCAGTTCATGTATTAATGGAGATCTAATTCTTCTGCAATTTTTAATTAAACTGGTCCAATATAGTGGTACCACATCCACAGGCAAGGTCTTCTTATCCTCTTCTTTCTTCTGTTCATCTTTTACGTAACTTCTGCATTAATTTCTAGTGTGACTTTGTATGTATCTCTTCAATTTTCAGGTTCATCAGAGTGGATCAGGATGGTCTCCAGTGGTAAGCTGGTGCAGTTGTTCCCGGAGGTGGCTGGCTGGGTTTGACACTATTCTAAGGAGCAGGACTGGGGAAGAAGCACAGCATGCTTTTGTATTAATTGCGATGGGCAGAGGATCTCTTACACGCCCAGAAAACATCTCATTAATCTTAAAAATACGCAGGGAAGTGCCAGGTGTTTTTTGTCTAAGGGTCACCTGTAGTGTATCCCCTCTACCCTTTCTCTCGTCTTCTGCATGGAGTTTCTCTTCTCTTTTAGTATGTTGAGGAAAACTTAGGTGTCATGTCAGTGGGCTTCTTGCTCAGTAGTCCTGACGATGCTGTCATCTGGAGAGGACCAAAAAAAAATGGTACGTGTTCAGGGTTTTCAGCAACAACTTACAAGGTTGGTAGAGTGAATATCTGAAGATGAACTTACTTGGCTAATAGCACAAATCTAATATAGTAAGCAATGGCAAAAAAACAGTGAATACTCCACACTGTTCAGCAGTAGTTACTATTCATCATTTTTTCTTGCAGAGTAGTGTCAGAGCTGTTGAATATAGTTGTGTTACTGCTTCTGCTTTCATCGGAGAACTTTTTCGTAGTGTCCTCTCTAGTTTCTTTGAATAATGGATACAGTGGGTCAGATGCTTTACTGGGTTTTGTGTTTTTGCCTTTTGTTTGTTTAAATTCTTTGCAAAATAAGCACTTCTGTACCCAAGTTGACTGTAGTTGGAAGGATTTGCATACCTGGGCTCTAAAATTTGAAGCAGACTGAAACGCACAGGGATTTTTATTTCATTTAATCCCACGTTCTTGTCCTCTCTTCTAGGGTTGATCAAACAATTTCTTCGTGATGTGGACTGGGGTGAAGTTGACTACCTGATTGTAGACACCCCTCCAGGAACATCGGATGAGCACCTATCAATTGTGCAGTACCTCAGTGCATCGCATATAGATGGCGCTGTTATAATTACTACCCCTCAGGTAAGAGATCTTCATTTCCATTCACAGAAGCAGCACGGCAAGTGCTTGGTTTACAATCAGTGTTTAATTTCAGAGAAGGGAGCTGACTGACTTGCTCTGTGTGTGCAGCTGACTGCTTTGTGAGTTAGGTGGATGCCTTGATGGAGTAATGGACCTAAGTGAGCTTCTGCACCACTGAGTGTTTCGTGGTCAAAAGCTGTCTGATCTGTGTTGTGAAGTGAAATGTGTTAATTCATTTCTTCAGGATGTGAGCTGGCATCACTGTGCATTTGTAATTTGGTCACCAGTGGCTTAAAGCTCAGAACTCAGTAAGTTGAGTGTTTAAATGATAAGGTGTGCACTGTTTGTAGCCTCCCAGCTATGTGATGCTTTCCATAAATCAGTTGGAGTAAAGTCAAATGAAGACTTAAAATCTGAGGGAAAGCTTGACTTGCAAAAAGAAAATGGCATATTTCTGTGATGTACAGTTTTAAAAGAAAAAATTAGAGATCTGAAATTCAAATTACATCAAATTCACAGGTATTGTGATGAACATAAACAAAGGGAACAGTGTCAACTGATTATAAGCAATTCATTATAAAGTCCAGTTGTTTCCTCATATTTGTAGGAAGTCTCACTTCAGGATGTTCGGAAAGAAATCAACTTCTGTCATAAAGTGAAACTGCCAATCATAGGTGTTGTGGAGAACATGAGTGGCTTTATATGTCCAAACTGCAAGGTAAGACTATCTGTATCTTAAAACATTTCTTTATCTCAGTGTTGTTTGCATATAAAATATTTCTGAAAAAATGCCTTGTTCTCAGAATTGGAGCAGTGTAACTCTTATTTTCATGTTGTCCCAGAAAGAATCTCAGATCTTTCCCCCAACTACTGGAGGTGCAGAGAAGATGTGTCAAAACTTAAATGTTTCCCTCCTGGGTAAAGTGCCTCTAGATCCTCAAATAGGTACGTTACTGTGTTGCACTACAACAGCTTTAAAACTGTGCTGGTGCTCCTACTGGGGAAGCCTGATGTACAGAACGTTAAATGTTTTGTGTCTCAGGTAAATATTCTTTTTTACATAAAGCATCTGTTTGAATCACACATACCATGGTGTGAAAAGTACTGGATAATTTACTTAACCTGATGTTTCATCTTGATAAGGATTTTGTTGCGTATCTTTTCAGCTGTATAATCCTTATTCTAAATACGTGGTGTCTTTTTGATGTGATCACCTGAGAACACAACTAGTAAATTATTGTGCAAAGAATGGCAACTTGTAAGTGATAAGCATTAAAATTAGTGCTCTGTCTTCACTGCCACTAGCGCAACTCAAATTCTGTTGTGGATTGTGAGATGCCTTGGTTCATCACTCACTGGCTATTAGGAATGAACACTTGATTTAATGATTTGAGGAACAGACCAGTACTTCCAAAGTAATGATTGAAACTTCCTGCTGATAGTGGTCATTTGTAAAACTGTGAGCTGCAGCTCCATCACTGACATAACCATTTCTTAAAAGGAGTGGATGGCAGTGGTTCATTGGAGGAGTGTAACTCTTAGTGGGATGAGCAGTAAGTAAAGACATGTTCTTGTTTTCTTGTTGCACTGTTTTCATGCTTTTCCTGTCCTTCCAGGAAGAAGTTGTGACAAAGGTCAGTCTTTCCTGTCTGAAGTGCCTGAGTCTCCAGCGACATCATCTTACAGGAACATAATTCAAAGTAAGTCTTAAAATCACAGTGAAGGTGAATCCCTTCTGCAGTGCATTAAAGGTGCTAGATATTGGTTTTCTGTCACGTGTAATCAACAAAGAAACCAGGGTACACGTGCATAGCAATTAAGAATGTAACATGCAATATAATCTTTACTTCTTTTGGTTGTTAGTTATGATGGACTTACAAACTGGTGACTGAGTTGTATACAATAACTGTTTTCATTCTTTTGCTTAAATTATTAACTTTAAGGAAAGATGTGTGTTTGCTTACTCTCAAGCAATTTTTAAGCAGGCCACTGAGGGGAGTCTACTAAGTATGGTACAGCTGGGTAATATTTCCTCCTCCTGGTTGTAGTTACATGTGAACTACCTCAGGAGCCAATGATGTACAGTCTCAAAATACCAACAAAATTCCTAACTCTGCTTGGCTGTGACAAAAGCCCAACCTGTGATAGCAGCAAAGGACAGCAGGATTGGTATTTATGTATTACTTTTTCCCTGTCTCTCCAGGAATTCAGGAGTACTGTGATCAGCATCATTTTCAAGAAGAAAAGATTATCTGAACACAATAAAAATATGCTTCATGTGTAATTATAGAAAAGTAACTTATGCCTTGCCTTGACTTAATATAAGGAATGTATTCTTTTTGTATATTGCAAATAAATTCTTAGTATTAACGTCATTCTCTTAGGGGCGTTTTTTTTTTTCCATAAAGATAAATGAAGATTACTGAAATTCACAGCTGGTCTCAAAGCCTGCTAGGAGGTTAATTAAATAAAATAAATGAATCTTCATCTGTGTTACAAAGATGCAATTTGCATCCAATGTCACCATACTGATAACCTGAATATTAAGTTGGCTTTTGAAAATGTGCATAGACAAAATCTTACAAAGCTGAATGTAAAATAGGCTTCACTGATGCTGGGACATTCTATCTCAACTCTCACATGCATGTGCAGTAGGCTCTGTCCTGCCTTCTGCTGTAGGATGAGCTGCAATGCCAGATTTCACTCTCTTACTGAAAAACATCACACAAGTATCTTTGTTAGCGGAAAAGATCTGCTTTTAGAGTGGAATTTTCAAAGTGATATCCTCTTTCTTTACAATTGGCATTCGTTTTAAAACACCTAGAGGTTAGGCAGCTTACAGTTAACAGCACAAGTACAGAATTTTATTTAGTACACAAATAAGAATAAGATTGATGGATTTTGATTGTTAACTATGGCTGTATGACACTGTTTTTTTTCCTTGTACTAGATATTAAGCCTGAGCACTTTTAAAATAATAATAATCCCTAACCAAGCTGCTCTTATACAATTATAATTCCTCTTCTTTTTACCAAAGAATCAAAGACTTGGGAAATCTGTGTTGTGTACAGGATGAAAAGGTACTTTCACTTTATTAATTTTAGTTTCAGAATTAAACAAAACATTGTCTTCTGGCTGCATTCTAATGCTCGGGACGCTCTAGCAGATTCAGCTTAGTTTACAGGTTTTTCTCAAGATAGTATCTGCTTTTTGAAGTTCTGCATAACTACAAGCAAACTGCCTTTTGGGGAAAGTGTTATTTTTAAGTAGATTGAGAGATTTAGGAGACATAAACACAAATGATAGAAAATCATTATTTCATGCAGGCAATTCTAGAAGAGCTTTACTTCAGTAATTTCATATGAAAAACAGCTTTAATAAATGAGAACTCCTACTGCTCATCCTTTTATTTTTCCTTAAATGATTATCTGGTCCGTGTCTTCCCATGTTCTTCAATGCGGTCTTCTGAAATCCCCCTGCTCTGTCCTATTGAGTGAAAATATGACAGGCAGATGTTAACATCATTTTAGTATACACAGGGAAGAGGCTGTTGGAAACCTGAGGGTTTAAGGCCCTTTTAGGAATGCCCATGTGTTATGCTAAATCAGCATGGTACTGAGCATTTAACTCAGAGAAAATTCAGCATGGGGTTTAGAAGCTGTTCAGCCAGCTGAATACAGAGCAAAGTGACTTTGGGTGCAGCCCATGGTGGGAGCTCACAAGATGGATGTGCTGGAAGCCCTGCCAGAAGATAGGTTAGGAACCAGTATCTGGAGGAAGCCAAAGCCCGTAACAGTATGAAGCAGGTCAGCATTTGATACTTCATGGGCTACTGCTGGCAGACCAACTGAATACTTACTCTTGGCAACATCTTCTGTTACAAAAAACCTTGAAGTTATTTTGCTGATGCTTTTTTGTCCCCCTAACTTGCAGTGGATATATCCGTATAAATTAGCAGTCTGAAGGGAGATACCAGCTATGACAAGAGCCTGCAAACAGAAGTTCAGCAGAGTTGAATATGCTGCCATGTATGTAGATTTTATGCATGGATAATATATGCATACATATGTTATAAGAAACATGTTATATATATGTATATATATAGGAAATATATTGCTTCAAGTAATGAATAACCTTAAAAGAGATACATTCATATTAAACACAGCCCTTTCTGTAAGAAAAGACACTTCTTAAAAAGTGTTACAATTTTTGGCTCAAGTCATTCTGTATCTTGAAATATTTAAGCTCCTATTCAAAAAAACAAAAAGAAAAAAGCACCTATCCAGCTGATTCTATAATCATTTCACTTCTTCTAAGCTTGACTTATATCTAATATCTTCATAAGCAGATACACAGCAAGCCTGCAGATAAGTTTGCTGACAAATGCCTCGCTGTAAGATCCTGTAACTTGCAGGTTTACAAAGGGCATCAATAGATACAGATCAGTATCCACCAATATCAGGCAGTAAAAATAAGTGGAACCATTGGTGCTTATAGGCTCAGAGAAACTTTGTTTCCTAGAAGCTATTGCATTTTCATTTGTGGAAATTGCTTCCCAATGTATGAGCAACATGCATCTTCATTGCTAGCTGGGGTCCAATTTCTGGTTTTCAAAACTAGGGGTGGAAAATAACTGCTGGTTTAATTTTAACTGTTGTTTCTTCAGTGATGCCATTTGAGCCACTATAAAGCTGTTAATTATTTGCAATCAACTCATACCCACAGATGAATTTCCTGTTCCATTAAATAATAAAATGTAATCTCAGGTATTTGTTATATAGCAGTATGTATGCAAGGCACATTACCTCTTAAAAATCAATAACAAAATCATACTTAGCACAGCAGCATAACAAAATGTATTCTATGGTGATTATGCAGACACTTAATAGAAGAGTTTACAGGGGAAAACATGATGATTTCTTAAAGTCTGTTAGCATAATGCAGTGTATGGTGTACATAGCTCTGGGGAAAAGTAAGCTGTTACAGCTAAAAGTGAAGATACAATTCTGCCAACCTTTTAAGATGCCCTTCTTGAGACAGGTGAAATTGCTGACAGCTGATAACACAGTAAAGCCAGGCTAAAAGTTCCATTCCTGAGCTCAGGGCTTCACTGCAGAATACTGATTTCAAGTTCTTATTGGGATTTTTGTAACATTAGAGGTCTTGATGCAAAGATTTTTGCAAAACTACAGCTCTGGGTTTTCCCTCAACTACCACTGCTTGTCAGCTATCGTTCATTCAGTAACCCCAGACTTACCAGCCATTTCAGCTTCAGGGAAAACAAGGTGCTGAAAAAAAACACTGTCCAAATTACTGGGCAGATAATGAGGCCAAGCCAAAAGATTCGAGCTTCAGCTTCAGTTGAGGCAGCTATTGTAGGCACCTACAAAGGAAATTATTGAAACTTTTAGTCACAAAACCAAAACCCACAATAAATAACAGATCAACAAAGGAGGAATTGACATAAATCTTTACATAAATTTATTATATTTAATTCAACTTTTAATACAAAGTCCTGAGAGATGTATGACACAAAAGACAGTGTTACAAACAGAATTTTAATTACATGTAACCATAATTACCAACAAATTACCCAGCAGTGATGCTGCACTAGCACTTACTGTTCAGGGGAAAAATAAGTCAGTACAGCTGAGAACTCTGCACTTGAAAGATCTAAAGGGCTGCAGCCTTCCCAAAGAAAAGGGCAGACAGTTGTGATGTGCTGGGTGTGTTACTGTCTTCCAGCACACCTCAGCTGCTGGTAGGATTTCTAGGTTGAGCTTCTGTCCCGGCAGCAGCAGTGCACCAGGAATTGGTTGCTGGTTGGTGCTGAATGCTTTGTCGTACTTCTAAGGAAACCCACCCCATGGAGGAGATCTTAAAAAGCTGCCAGAGGAGTGGCAAGAAATGGAGCTCCAGACCGGGAAGTAAGAGAACAGCGCGTACCCCAGACTGTGCCATGATAAAGGAGTTCTCATCAGTAAACCAGGACAAAAATACAATCTACCCTAATTATACCTTCCTTCCTCTGCTGTTACAATTCTCATGTTAATCAACCTATTTGCCAGAAGTTTTTGAAGGCTCGAGCCCACAGAGGTGAGCTGACTTCGTACTTGTAGGCTGACTGACAAACTGTGGTAAGTGAAGTAGGCAATTCACTTACTCATTTTACAGTAAGTGCCAAGAAGGCTCTTGCTGTCTTTCTTAGCTCCACAAAACTGATACACTGGAGGTCTTCCAGCTTCTCTGCTTTCCTGCAGACTTGCTTGTATCCTAGATTTCACTTAAATTACAGGCAGAAAGCTGACGTTTGCTATCCTCTTAATGGTGTGCAGCCACACTGCCTGCTGCATTCCTGCAGGTACAGCCCCAGCTGCACACAGGGCTGCTAGAGGGCACTGCTGGCCTGCATCTCTGGGGCAGTTCCTATTGGGCTCAGCACCTCAGCTGTGTGCACCTCTGGCTTTGCATGAAAGGGATGATCTACAGTGCAACACTCGAGTGTTGTTCAACCAAGCTCCTGTCTGCTGGGGTGTTGGACACTGTGTTAGCAAATAAATGTGGAACTGGCAGTCTTGACTTCAGCAGCAATGCCAAGTGCCATTTGATGGGCCTTCTTTGCTCAGCACTAGCAGTGTTAGAATGCTCCAGAATCTGGGTGCTGCTGCCCAGCATATTCCATGAACATGAATAAAAGATGCTAACTTTTAAGAAATGAATTTGAACTATTCAGCCTTGCTTTCAACATAGATTTTTTTCCTGAAGATAATTATGTTTTGTAAATAACTATGGGAAGATGGATTAATTATAAGTTTTTCTCATTTGTTCCTTTTTCTTTAATTACTATGGATACGACAAGCTTTTCACATGCTTTCTGCTTGTCATGTGCCTTTAATTATCATTCTTACCCTTTTTGCTTCAAATACCCAGTGACTTTTTCCATCTTCATCAATCTGGTTCCACCAACGTAAACCAACCAAGAGTCTTCCTGTCACATTCTAGTGACAGAAACAATTATTTGCATTAAGCAGCTGCATCACTCATTTGTCAGAAAACATTAAAAATAAAGACAAGCATGTCTGAAAATGGTATTTCTTACCAAATACTAAACTTATTTCTAAAGCCTCTGTCAATTTGTGCACAACAGTCACTAAGGACAGATAAGTTAATAGAAATGGAGAGACCCATTCTCCTAATCTGATCATTAGCATAATAATATTAACTTAGATAAGAAATGATAGGGTGCATCTTTCCTAAGTCAGTTACTTGGAAAAGACTGATAAATTCTTACTGAAAGAGCGCCAACCAAAAACACACTGGGAAAAAAAAAATGAAAAATTAATTATAAACAAGTGAGCTGCTTGGAATCAAGCAAACAATTAAGTTAAGAAAGTATTTTTGAACCCGGATCAATACTATAATTTTACAGTATGTTGGAGACACATCAGTGTTTCACACAGGACTTAAACTTTGTACCCCTGGGGACTCTGGGCTGGCCCCACCAACCCCCTGGGCCATCACTATGGTGCTGGTACTGCAGCTGGGCTCTCTGAGGGCTGTGAGGCACAGCACTACAGCTATAGACATCCTCTGGGTCCTTTCCCATCCTTGCTGAAAACTGACATCTCTTTATTTTTTCCTAGGGATACACAAAGTATACGAACAAATCTGTTTGTGGCAAGGCTGCTTTCCTACAGTGTTTGTAACTTATATCAGTGACTAAGATATATAGAAGTCTTGTATAAAACAGGATTGACCCATTTAGTAAATCAGCAGATCACAATGTATGTCTCCCTTTCAATACTATCTTCCCTTTTTATTAATAGTATATATATTTGTTAATGGCATAACAGTATTTTCAAAGGTAATTACTATTCAGGATTATCTTACCTTAACTGACCAAAAGTCAAAGGATAGAAGAAGAAGAATAGTGACAAAACAGGCAACAAAGCTGTTGCTGAACCAGTCACAGAACAAGTAGGTAATAATAGCACTCACTCGGAAAAACAGGTGGAAAAAGGTGGCCAGTGGGTGCCTGGAAAAACAACACAGAGCACTTAGGAAGTTATGGGACAAGAAGGACAGTTAATGTATATGCTGACAGTGCAGTACAGCAACTACTTCTGGGCTACAGTGGCATCTCAGTCTGCAGTTGTTATCTCAGATGTTGATAAATGATCAAAGTGATGATGCTTCCAGTAACCAATCTCCCATCTACAGCTAAGAACAGCAACTGTTGTGTGTATTAATGCTTCCTCAAAGATGGAACAAAACCTGCACAGCCATGAGCTTCGTGGTGCTGTATGAAGGAATCTGGTGAGTGGTTGCATTCAGCACTGCAATCCCAGTTCCTCCATCTGTATTGCAGAGCACAAATGAATTAATTGAGAGAGATCTTGTGTCTTTCCAAAGTGCTTTGAAAACAAGACCAGCAACTCTCTGGAATTAAAATGATACAGAATAAGACAAAATGAACCTTCATATGGAATAACTGAAAGTGAACACTTCCTTTTACAGAGGGAGTACAGTTTAGGAAGTTCACAATTCTTCTGAATGAACGGTCATTAATTTCACAGCATGTCTGTGCTGTGCTTCTCAAAGGAGATTTGGCCTACAGCAAAACGGAGGGAAATTTCAGTAGAAGAACCAACCTTACAGAGTTGAATGTTGGTCTGTACAGTAGGACATGGGCTTGGGGAAATGCTATAAGATGCACAGTCCACATAATATGCCAAGTGCAAGACAACAGAAACAGCTGTTTCTGAGAGTTTAAAATGACAGTTAATTAAAAGCCATTCCACCTGAGTAACTTCCTCCCTTGAAACTATAATGAATAAAATCTGTTTTCCAAATAAGATGGTTTATTTCCATCTGTGCTTGTTTCATTAAGCCCCTCTACCTCTTTAAGCAATTAACAGTAGTATGGCCCAAACCTTCATTAACTATCTGACTATTTTATTTCTTATTCTATTATGTATAATTAAAAATTTCATATGCATATTATAAATCTTCATACATTTGAATGGAGTTTAATTTATAGTACTTACTATATGTATTCCTTTATTGTAATATTATTAATCCATACCTATTAATTCACCTACTTATTGTAGAAGTCAACTATTATATAATGGAAATATTGTGCTTGTAGTAAAGATGCTTGACTGGAGAAGCAAGAATGACACACAGCTGAAGCCTGCATTTACTGCCGTGCCCACACTAACCACAGACTTTCCAAAAACTTCTGATTTACAGATAAACACGTGACATGTGAAATGAAAGGGGTTTTTTCTTACACAGGCGGAAGGAATCCTGTGAGCTGCCAGAAGCAGATCCTGTCTTGGTACTTCTTGTTCAACATGCTGTCAGAGTTCAGCTGCACAAATAGTATGTTGTAGTAATAAAGGCTAATTGTAGGCTGCAACCCTGGAGAGCATCAGGGCAGACAGCTTTTATAGTTATGTTGGGGGCACTCTGGAGAAGCAGGAGGCCCACATTACAGTCCTGAATGCTTTTTATGGGAACTACAGAGAGTCAAGCCCCTCACACAGATACAGAGATACAGCTGCTCAGGCCAGGGACACATCTGCAGGTCTTAGGGGAGGAAGAGGCAGACTGCTCAGCACTGATATGTTGTTCACTGCATGACTCCCTCATCTGAAGAAAATGTGCACATATTTATGCTAATACACAATTCTGAAACTAAACAAATCCAGTTCATACTGTTTGCTTCCTCATCTAGCAGAGCAAACATGCATTTCCCTAACTTACAGCCACCAGATGAAGCTTACAGTTTCTACCATATAGGAACAGAATTTTGAACAAATAATCCGAGATAAAGGAACCTGTTCAAGCGTGAAGGCAAAGCCTCTGCATGCTTTTTGACATAAGCTATGCAGCTCTCAGTGAAAACATTTTCAATTGTACTTGATACATTTTTTAAAAATACAGTCCCCAGAAGTATGGTAGCAATTAAGGAATTGTATGAACTAACGTGATTTCTTGTAGTAACAGAAGACAGTGTAGGCTTTAAAAGCACACTAACTTCTCATAAGACTAAACTATTACCAATTCTATCATTAATAACTTTGTTCCATTTGCAAGGACGATGCCTATTAGGATAGGAATGAACTCCTGTAAATTTTGCTGGACCCTGCATTAGGGGATCAAACAGCCCTACAAGGTACCACTGAGCCAATGTTGCCCAGGCACCTGCTCCAAGTGCCACAGCAGCTCTGCACCTCCCGGCCAGAACTTCAGATATATTTGGGCCAATTTTGAGCAACCAGACCCTCTGGCTCCATCATCTCGTGTTACTTGAACAACGTGAAACAGAAGTGAGCATATGCTCCTGCCTGATCCTGATTAAATGTTCTGATACTGCACAGAGCTGCAAGTTGTGCAAGGTGGTGCTCTCCTCCTAACGGAAGCAGCCACCAATTGCACCATTCTCTGTGCACTTTTTGGTTCTAAAGAGCGCTTGCACACATGCTGGAGAATCACAAATGTACAGCTTGTCACGGCTTGTGCAAACTCTGAACAAGTCCAAGATGTATGAAAGTGGGACAGAACTAAATAAAAGCAGATGTCCAGAATATGTCATTATGACCACTTTTAGGCAATGAAGTTCTGCAGCTCCTGGGTGTGTACCAGGCTCATTTGCACATGACTGCTCGCAGAGAAGTTTGTTTTTCTATTTCCAAAGAATCTGAGCAGTTTCATTTCTGTATTCTACAGCACAAAATATTTCAATAAGAGGTTATCCTTTAGCATTGTCACAGTGAGGGTAAGAAAGAAGAGCAGTCTCTGGTGAAATAAACGTCTAAGCAAAGTGAGCCCACTGTGGTATGGTTATCCAGGAGCTGGGACCTGCAGAACAGAGCTCTGCAGTACAGGGCTGGTGCCGCAGGCCTGAAACCAGCACTTCAGCACAGTTCCACTTCCCACCAGACTCCAGTCTGTCTCCACAGTGAAGCTGTGCCTGCTGCATACAACACTTGCAAGTTTTAGTTCCCAGTTTAGTCACCTCCATTCAAGCCATGTGCACCAGAAACGCACCATAATACAGAACAGAATGCAAACCTTCCTCAAACCTGCTGCCATGGCAGAGAACACAGAAAGCAGCGCTGGGGATGTTAATGCTGTGTCATGGCAGCTCACCATGGAGCCAGACTGCTGCAAGTCTAGCGCAGTGGAAGGGCTGAGACGTTCCACCAGGCACTGGTAGAGCTGAGCAATTGTACTGTAACGCTGCATGACTGCTTGTGTGCCTCAGACAAGCTGTGCAGGCTTAGTGTCCCTTATTTTATTTATGCCTACAAGACATGCTAATGTTGCAATCTACCACAGTCATCCGGAGAGCATGGTGGGAGGGAAGTATCAACAGAAGCTGATTATATGAGGTATTGATGAGTGTGTATGGGCAATTCCCTTTGACAGCTGTTGAAGCAGGTCCGAGAGGGCCATGAAGATGAACAGAGGGCTGGAGCACCTCTCCTGTGAAGACAGGCTGAAGGAGCTGGCCTTTATTCAGAGGCACTGGCACAGGTTACCCAGAGAAGTTCTGGAGGCTGCACGGGCCTGGCAGCCTGATCTGCTGGGTGGCAACCCGCGATGGCAGGAGGTTGGAGCTGGATGGTTTTTAAGGTCCCTTCCAACCCAAGCCGTTCTATGATGCTACCGTACCCCTTGTTTTGTGACAGCATTTGGCTGGGGGCCCTTCAGCTCCAAGCAGCAGAATGCAGCGCTGCAGCGGTGCTGCGGTGTGTCCGGGCTGTATGTCAGGGCCATATGTCGGGGCTGTATATCGGGGCTGTGTATCGGGCTGTGTATCAGGCTGTGTATCAGGCTGTATATCGGGCTGTGCATCGGGCTGTGTATCGGGCTGTGTATCGGGCTGTGTATCGGGGCTGTGTA
>JAPSGF010000014.1:10605693-10830577 GCA_035772895.1 Perdix hodgsoniae | reverse complement strand
TATCGGGCTGTGTATCGGGCTGTGTATCGGGGCTGTGTATCGGGGCTGTGTATCGGGGCTGTGTATCGGGCTGTGTATCGCGGCTCTCCCTGCAGCCACCCGCGCAGAACGCGGCCCGAGCGCCACGCGGATCAGAGCCTGCTGTGGTGGGGCGGGGCCCGACGCGCTCCGCTCGCCGTTACCTGATTTTGGCTTTCCGCAGCGCCAGCTCCTCCTCGGTGCCGAAGTCCAGCGACACATCCTCGGTGTCGTCCACCAGCGCCTGCGGCGGGGATCCCCGTCAGCGCCGAGGGGAGGGGAGGCCGCGCCGCCGCCGCCACAGCCCGCCGCCCCGCGCCGCCCGCCCGCGCCTCTACCTGCTTCATGCCGCGGTTGCCGAGCGCGGCGGTCGCCGGCGCCCAGAGGTGTCAGAGGGAAACGGATCCCGCCGGCCCCGGGCGCGGCCCGCTCCGTGCTGAGGCGCGGCGGAGCCCCGCCGCCCGCGCCGAGGTGCGCGGCGGCGCCTGCGGGTGGGCGGGCGGCTCGGGCTGAGGCGGGTGGCCCGGGGCTCCTCCGCTCGCGCGGCCGCACCGCAGGGAACGGGGCCGCCCCGCAGCCCGGCCGAACGGCTGGAGAGCCTGGCGTAGGGATTCCCGTCCTTGTAGTTAATGGCTTTTGTTGAAGCTGCGGCGTGGTTGCTGGGCTGCAAGGCAGCAGCACGGAGAAGGGCTTCCGAATATGGGTAGGGGAACCGAAGCGTGCTCAGAATGACGGAGAAACGGGTCAGTCGGGCGGGGACGAAGCGAAGGATCGAGGGGCAGCTTTGCTGATGTTACATAAGCCTGCACTTAACATCTCACCTGTCTCCTGTAAAACAGAATCACCACGGTTGGAAAAGACCCAACCGCCCACCTTCCACCCGCTGCTGCTGAGCACGTCCGCAGTGCCGCATCTGCACGGCTGTTGAACACCTCCAGGGACGGGCTTTGCACCACTCCCTGTGCAGCCCGTGCCGCTGCCTGACCGCTCTGACTGAGAATTTTTCCTTACGCCCAACCTGAACCTCCCCTGGCGCAGTGAGAGCAGAGGCCAACCCTCACCTCAGCACGGCCTCCTTTCAGGAGTCGTAGAAAGCCGTAAGGTCTGCCCAGAGCCACTTCTTCTCCAGACTAATATCCAAATGACACAGTGGAAGTCCAAAAGCTGCCCAAGTAAATACTTAAAAAGCATTAATTGGGAAGTAGTTCTGTGCAGGCCCCAGTATCAGTACAGTTCTGATACTATAACTAATGTCTTGGAAGATCTGGTAGAGTTATTCTCAGTAGGATTCACAGTTAACACAGGTTACATATTTACAAGTGACAACATAATTGTGGTGGTTGTTACATTTTGATCCTGGCAGGGTTAAATCAACACTTACTAATGTGTCAGTAAGTGCCCCAGAATTTTATTAAAGATTTGAATGGAGTGTGTAATGAGATGGATAGCCTACAGCATAGAAATAACTGGGAACGATTCCACTCCCAAGGAAGAGAGGGAGAATCTCCAAGACCTATCATCAGGTACAATTATTAAATAACTTTATGTGTGCCTGAAGTTTACATACATAATTACTGTACCAACAGGCACTGTGATTTATGAGAACTGTATTGCAAACAATTTAAATAGAGCTGGCTTCTAACTTAGAAGCAGCTCCAGAACTGCAGCAGTGAAGGTCTTGCCTCTCTGTCTGCTAGCTTGGTTACCTAAGCTGCTGTATCAGCTCTTCTTTCGTGTGTCACACAGAATCACTGAATTCTTGGGGTTGGAAGGGACCTTTAGAGATGGAATCCAACCCCCTGCACAGTTCTGCCAGCAAGCTGGATTGTTTGAATTTAGTGACTCAGTAATATTGCTCTATTGTCTGAGTCATTGATTTTTTATTCTGAGGTCAAAGAAAACACCACATGCTGTGTTCCTTTGCAGGAAGGACAATACTTCCGTAGGAGAAGTGAGGATTAGTCAGTTGCATTAGGTATCTGATTTACTACTCTGTTACTGCTATTTGACTTCAGTAGTAGCACTGGAATGATACAACTGAAAACAAGAAACAGAACACATGGTTTGGTTTGTTCTTTTTATTTTAAAATGGATAAATGGTTCTTTACTTTTCCCTCCCTCCAGATCTTGTGACAGCAATTCATTGCAGGGATTATCTGTTTTCCTGACAAACTCTGTCAGATAATCCCACAGATGACTGTCGTTATACCATGCAAGTGATTTTATTGATATTCTCTTTAAAGGTATGTCAAAATATGTTCTCTGATTACTGAAGGTACTTTATGGTACTTTATGAAGGTACTTCTTTTAAAATAACTTAGAAGCTGGAAAGAATCCTTGGTCACTAGAGGAATTGTTGGGCAAATGACTTCCTCAGGTTTAGAAGTGGTCTGCAGTTTACTGTTGTAAAGGAATTCATTTGCGGATTATTAGATTATTAACATTCTTTGTTAAACATTTCTGGTGTTTTCAAGGATTTCATAGGACTACCAATTTTGCAGTGATTTTAAGTGCAAACTATTTCAACTCTGGAAAGACCAGCAGTACAGTAAAGACAGCAAATCTTCAAATGCTGCTTCAATGGCAAGTTGAAGACGTGGTTACATTGAATTAAGAATTGTGGTTTGGTTTTGAGGGAAAACAAGTTTGTGAGCAGTACAACCTTGGTCACTTATGAAATAGATTACGATTTCATCTAATTGCTAAGATTTATAGCATGAAGTGGTATGCTATACCACTTTACAGGTACAACTGTATCACTTGCTGCTGTGAATTTGCCATTAATGAGTGAGCAATTCTCACCAAGATGAAATAATGGCCTTCCTATCCTAAGCCTGTAGGATTCTCCTGAAAAGACATGCTGGAGAAAAGGAAGGCATAGATGGGTGAGGGGCGGAAAACAGGACGAGGCGAAGGTCTGGTAGTGGTTTCTGCCTAGTCATCTTGGTGCATAGCCTGTGGCAGTTGTGTTGCTGGGAAAACTGATAAACCTGACTCCGCCCCTCCTGATCACGGCCTAAACTAATATCAAGAGCCTGACCCAGCAATTTCTGTCGGGACGTCGTGCCACTCCGTTGTCATTTCTTGTCAAGGTGGTGCTGTGCCAAGGAAAAACATGTTACAGCACTCACAGATGTGCTTCCATGGCTCTGGGCTTAAGTAAAAGAAGTATAACCAACTCCTACAGGATCCAGGGGAGGCCTTCCTTGCTTTTTCATGAAGCAGGCCATGCCTAGCTTATCAGACTAATCTCATACAGCAGAAGCAGCGTGCACTCCAGCCATTAAGTAAGAATATCAGCAGTGACCAGATGCTAGCAGAATACAAAAGTAGTGCAGGGACCACTATTGAGTGGGATCCCCCCTCAGCTGCACTGAGACCCCCACACTGCACACCAATATCTCCACTGACCATGGAACATCAGACTGTATTATCCTTCCTAACAATCCCTTCTCCCTCAGCACATTATTTGTTGTATGCTTTGCCAAGGCCATTCGTATGTGAGTGTATGTTTAGAATTGATATCTGTTGAGCATTTGCCAACTGAGATTGCAATTGCTTAAGGATACTGTATTAAATAAATGTATAGTTGACTTGTGGTCAGTGAGGTGTGAGCTCTGTGTGACATTGCTGACCATCAGTCAGGGAACAGAACGAAGCACAACAGAAAATCTGTGTGACACCGCTGACCACAGTGTGCAGCATGGACCTGGTACAAATCTCTTGTTCTTTTAAGTCCATTCATGTACAGTAAATAGAACCTGCTCTAAGGATAAGGTGGTGTTTTGTTGACTTGGTTAACTGAGGTCAGCTGGTTTCTTGTAATGCTTTGGAGCACTGCCTGGAATCTACACTGGCATAGATTCAGAGACTTGCCCTTTAAACTGCATAAGGATATTTTGAATAACTCTATAGTAGCAATTGTGCCTTAAGTATCTCAGTTACAGCTTAATATTCAAAGGAACCGAATGTTTGAAGATATTGTTTAAGAATGACTTTTACCTCACTTGTGTTAGATACAGATGCAGTTTGATGGGGGATCAGTAAAATACTTAAATTTTGAGGAGATAGATTGGCCAAATTACAGAAGTTATTGAATAGATAAATTTCTATTAGTGCATAGCTCTATTTAGATCTCTGACATGATTGCTGGACAGTTCTTCAACCACAGCTTTCAATGGCAAAGTCTACTTCATCTTTTATTGTAGACGCTGTGGTTAAGTGGCTTTTGCTACGCTTTCTTGTGTTTGTTCTTTTTTATTCCAAATTTGTAGCTCTGAAGGGAGAAATAATCTTTCTCAGGAAAAAGAAGAATACAGAAAAAAAACATAAAAAAAGAGAAGTGAAAAAGAGTTCCTAATCTGGTTATGCAGTGAAGGGAGAAATCTCTGTTGACAATTCTTAATTTGTTTGACATGCAGATTTCTGTGAAACAAGGCAGTACTGCAGTGTTTCTGTTCAATAGTATCTTTTTTTTAATTTGTTAACCTTTTTCTGGTTCATTGGATAGCTTCAACTCCCTAAAAATACTTGAACTCAATCACAGAGATCTTGGCAAGGTGTCGGAGGAATCCATGCTGTTTCTGTAAGCCTGCATCACACCCAGAGGTGGAAGCACTCAGGATTGTTCAGTCCCTTACATAAGACACAGAAATATTGCTTTGAAGCAAAGTCCAGCACACTGACTGCACATTCTTTTTGAGATACACTGAATGCTACTGGAGATGTCTTGCCTTACATGCAGCACACAGCTCTGAGACTCTCCTGGGGATAGGGGCCCAACCTGTTTTGGCAAAAACAAAAGCATGGTGCATGTTTGTCTTTTAACAGTGGCCTATAAGCCACTCCTTTTCAACGGAGTCTGTGCTCAGGAAGAAACCACAGTTTCCTCTGCTGCCCCAGAGATGCTGAAGTTCAGCCTCCTGGCTTAGGAGAGAAGGAAGTTTGAGGCTGCCTTTGCTGGTCCCATGAAAGCTCTTCTGCCTGATCCCCAGACTGAAGGCTGAAGCATCTGTTTGTCTTGTGGATCGGCCTCAGTTCATGATCCACAGATTTATTTTTTAAAACCAGAATCAATAAATAATCACCAAATAAAAGTATTGAAATACATTCTGGAAGAAGGGCAATAACCCAGCCCTGCTTGTTTCTCAGAGGGCATTAACTTCTGGTTTCACCCATTGGGCAGGATAGAACAGCTTCAAAAAAAGGTTTGAGAGCTCCATGTCCCTCTCAGCCAAGCAGCCCTGAGGTCACACTGCGGAGCTGTAGAAACATGAATCTGAAGCTCCTGAAGAAGAAAACTTCATCTGATCATCAGATTCACTGGCTACTGTTACAAGAAAACGAGCACAGCTACTGAAATGGAAGTAGCATTAAGGGCTTGTTTTTACAAGTGACTAAAGATAGAGCTACCGTGACTGATGTGTATTTTAGTGTCTTTTGTGTCTAAAATCTGCTAGCTGACAAAAATCAGAAATGCTGGAGGGAAGCCCCTAAAATATATGATTTTACCAACTGTCAGTAGAGTGGTTTTGCCCTGTTTTCTCAACTCCATCATTGTGAAACTTGACACAGAACTCTGGTTTTGAACTTGTGCTTTTCCTTGTTGGTGTGGGTTTGAACTTGTATTCTGTTTCCCATTCTTGCTCTCTTGTATTTCAATGTAAAGAGAAATTACAGTTTTTATCACCTGCCCAATGCAGTGTACTGGACTAATTAAGTGAAGTCCAAGTGATGGTGACAGAAAGAGTATTAATTCCTTTTTTCTTGTTTCTTCAATTTCTGTAATTGCTCTCTGCTATAAAAGACAAAATAAGATAATAATTTAGATAACATTTCTTCAACAAGATTAGTACTGTTATGTGCTGCTTATCCCAAAACTATTGGCAAGAGGTTTGCATGACAGTTACATGACCCTTGCAGACTTCTTGAAAACCAAGAGGTGGAATAACAGCTCCTTCCTATCTCTTCCTCAGTCCATAATCCAGGAGGCAATTGGATGCTGCCAGAGGTCCTGGTGCTCACAGTGTGCTTGCAGAGCATGCAGCTGCAGCCAGCTGCCACTGAAAATGCTTTGCACTCCATGGCATGCTGACAAAATACCTTGTCCTTAAGGTGTTGTTTTTCCTGCATGTGACAGATGTTATCTTCTTTTCCTAAGACAAGTAAGAGAGGTACTTCTGCATTTTCAGCGATGGCTTCTCTACCCTCAGAAGTGTCACAGTTTCTTCCTTGTTAGCCATCATGGACATGCTGCTCCTGCAGAAATTTTTCTTGAAAGTCTGCTGAAATTTTTTACAGTCTCTCTCTCTTTTCTCTTTCAGATAAGAACATCAGTGGGACTTGCACAGTTACTGTTAATTGTGATGCTGCAGTGGTGATGCTGCAATGGCAAACAAGATAGATAGACCTGTAACATCTTCCAAAGACTGAGTACAAGTCATTTCAGGAATGTTCCCCACATGTAACTTTTCCTACAATGCAAGTGTGAAAAGCTATACTTATCCTTCTAGAGCTGCCATATGCAGACAGGACTGGTTATCCAAGAGGTGAGGTTATAGGGCTGTGAACAAGCATCAGACAGCTTTTAAAACAAAGCATCTTTGAAAAAGAATACCAAAGGAAAAAAGACTTTGCCTGGGTGAACTACAAATAAAGGAGTAGGTGGGCAGTTTTTCTGTAAACTACAGTAAGTCATGTAATGTAGCTAAAATGATTTTCTCTAGGAAATATTCCCTTCCAATACAACTTACTGGGGCTCTACAAGTGAGCAGTCTATCAAGGATCAAAGACTGATAATCCCTTCAGGAGATCCTCAGATTTCTCTTTTCCAGTCACTTGTTTGACATGGAGAAGTACATGAGAAATGATAGAGCTGCTCTGCAATCAGCTCTGGAGCTCCTCTCAGGCAGAACAGATCACTTGGAATGGGCACTGAGTCTGCTGACGTTTAGATCATAGAGGTCCAGCACCAGTAAAAATTACCAGTAAGAATTGTGTGGCAGGATAACAACTTGCTTTTAAATGATTAGTACTTGTTCTGAACACCAGCACATTTTTGTTAATTTAGTTTTCAGTTGTTGTTTCACAGATATTTGCAGTCTATTCCTTGCACTTGCTAGACTGGAAGTATCCCATCATCTGACTTCCTAACCTCAGACCTCAGCTTAGAGAATTATATTCTGGGGAAGCAATCAGCATGACCAGCTCCATACAGTATCTCATCTGCAGTGTGTCTAGTATGATACTGCAACCCATCATAGTGTCTGGGAAGCAATATGGTAGATGCTAGAGCTGTCAGGATGCAGGGATGCTGAAGGGATGCACATCAGTAGAAGCTCTGTTGGTTTCTGAGGTGAAAGTAGGGATGTAGGGAAAAGATTTGATCAGATATTTTTTATAAATAACCTCTGGGGAAGAATAACCAATTATGTTTAAAACATCTTCCACAATATTTCATCTGTACTTCCCTACTGGAAGTAATTTTCTTAATAGACATTTAAATTAAGAGCTGTAGACCTTGGAAGAATTACTTAGGAAATTCTGTGTGCATGTGCATGATGAAAAACACACTGATGACAAAAGTCTCCATTCTAACACACAAAGTAAGTTTCCACGGTCCAGCACTGCAAAATGTAGCAAAGTTAGCGGAGATGTCAGCAACTAGATATTCATTGAGGGAACGTTCTCAAATGCTGGTGGAGGTTGCTGCAAAGTCCTGACTGATATCTGTGTATATTTGAAATCCCTTTAAAGTAATCTGATCTGTTGTGTCTGGTTTTCCAATCAACTCTGTCCTCTCTGGCCATAAATTGGATTCAATACCAGAATTTTTGTTTGGGATTCCTTTTATCCAGTCTGAATAGCACTGACAGACTGCTGGTTGAGCAATTTTTCATAGCCTGAAAAGTCCATTTAGCAATTCTCCTTCCTTTCTGACTGTAGTGATTCAAGCCGTATAGTAGTGGCATCAGCATGTCAGTATTCTGCATCACAGATGAATGCATTTATTTATCAACACAGCTTCCCTGCCTAAGAATTCTCTTTAAATAGCACATAAACTAAAGTAGATAAGTGATGTGACATAGTCAGGGTATCTCTTTTTAAGGATTACAATGGTAGCCTTTTTTGAAAGTCCAAAGGAAAAGAAATCCAGAAGGTTCTAAACAGTGGCAACGTGAGAAGCAGTGAATAGCAAAAACGTACAGTCTGGCTTAGTTCTCCTTTTTCATATGCATTGTTTGTGTTATGATGTGTTTCAAAGAGGAAAGTTAGTTAGAAAGGAGAACTTGTGCTTTTGATTTCTTTGTTGAGAGGAAGTATCAATTCTAAGTAAATATCAATCTACACTAATTTTGAAATCCAAATACCATAGTAATATCTTGGCAATTAATTTCACCGTTTTTCCTAGGGCTGTGAAGCAGATGGAATGTACCAGTGTAGGCCAGCTTTTGGCTTTTGGTACCTGGCACTGCGGTGTGTCATGAGCCTCAGCAGATCTTACCTGTGTCAAGATGGTAAGAGAATGTTTTGATTTTACAAATGCAAAAACAGAAGCAGAAATAGAAATAATATTTTGCCAAAATAGCAAATTAGCAGTGCTACAAGTTGAGTCAAGTTTTCAAAGCCTAATGCTACTCTACAGTCCCCTTTCCCTCATTTCGCTCATAGCTACAAGAGAATCAATTTTAAAGTCAAAGGCAGAGAGTACTTCTAGCACATTATTTGCTTGATATGTTTTCCTACAGCCCAGCAAAAGCTGGGGACAGCTGTGTATAAAGCATGCTTCCCACCAGATGATGGTCTTGAAGATATTTTTGGAAAACAGGAATCCTGAAAATGCGTGGGAAGAGTAAAGCAAGAATGAGTTATAATCCCTACACTCTAATACCTGTGCAAAGGCAATCCCACTTTTGGTCTGTCTCAAATCCAGCATAAGAAGAAGAAAATAATATTGTATTTTATTTTAAAAGCCTATAATCACTTCTTTTTGCTGTACTTTCCCTAGGTTTCTTTGCAGGGAGAAACTGCTTCAGATGCGAAACATTAAATACCTGCTTTCCTCATGCTTAAGTGGCAATCCCAATGATGTATCACAAGCTGTTTACTTGCTTGTCTGCATCTGGAGGGAACTATCCCATGGACATGAGTTCTTTCTTCGCCCATAACAAGGAATCTACCATACAGACTTTCTTTATCTAACTTTTACAAAAGATAAAGTGCTTCAGGTCAAAGATTTGAAGAGACGGGCAGGGAATTACAGTTTATATTCACTTTCTTCTTATAATACATGGCTTACCACGTTGCTTGAAGCTCCCACCAGGAAGAAGACTTCTTAGACAGGAGTGCTGCCTAGAGACACCTTGAATATGACTGATGATGCAAAAAAAAACTTTCTGTAAACCTCCACATCCAAGAAGGTGAGATTGTGACTGCCTCTCTTCCCCAAGCTGCAGAATGCCCATTGACATTTGCTGTGAGAGTAAGCAGTTCCCAGCTTTCTGGAGGGCAGATCTTCAGCATATGCTCTTCTGCTCCTTGAGATGGTAATGTACAAGTGTAGACATCTGATTCAGTACAGTTCTGTGTTGATAGAAGATTTTTTTCTGTGCTACTCTGAGTGAGTAGGATCGGATTACTACTCATACTTCAACAAATGTTCTCTCTTCTGTTTTGAGTCAATGTAGGCAGCAACTTTAATAATTAATACATTTAAAAACATTCTTTATACATTTTTTAACTGAAACATGAATGTGCCTGAAAAATCTAAGGTGTTTACTTTCCCATGAGGAAAATAAATTTCAGATTATATAGTTACAGTTTGAACTTGTTACCCACCTGCACTACAAGACAAAATTGTACTGCCACATAATACTTGCTTGTTTTCCATCTATTTCATGTTATTGAGCATAGACATTAACATCCAGAAAAAACATAAAATCATTCTTCTTCTACAAAGATTTTAGATCTTAACCAGAATTGGCAGTTATGTACTTATAACTTTTATAAGCATTTAGCAAGTTCATCTCAGTGCACTGTTTCTAGCTAGGTGGAATTATTGATCCAATTTCATATGTGTCTGATAAAAAGAAATGATGGCGGTGTTCAAGGAAGTGAAACCGCTGAGCATATAACGAAAAAAATATTTGGGTATTTGAATCCTTATCCCATAGTTGGCCTACATTCTTGCTTAGCAGTCACACAGTAAACTGGATGTTAAAGATAAGCCTTCAAACAGCCCTAGAAATTTTGCTCCAGTTTTTATTTTAAAGCTGTACATTTTGCTATAGCAATCAAATACTTAAAAACATAGAAGAAAAAAACTATAGCATAAAGAGAATTGTCAGTATTAGATAATTGTTTATTACCCACTGCCATCTTTATAACTCCTTTTATGTGTATTCTCAAATATAAACAATACCTAAACAGAAGCTGCTGCAACAGGTCATATAGATCAGTAAATAAAAACTTCTAAAAGTTAAGGAAAATGAATCAGATTTAAGAAGCAGTTATTCTGGGCTGCATTAAGTGAAGTATTGCCAGCAGGTGGAGGGAGGTGATCCTGCCCCTCTGCTTGGCACTGGTGAGGCAGCACCTGGAGTGCTGTGTCCTGTGCTGGGCCCCCCATTATAGGAGAGACCAGGACATACTTGAAAGAATCACAACGTAGGGCCATAAAGATAATGAAGGAATTGGAGCTGAGAGAGCCAGGGCTGTTCAGCCTGGAGAAGGCTCTGGGGGATCTTGTCAATGTCCATAGATACCTGAATGGAGGGGGTGCCCCAGGTTTTGCCCAGTGCCTCTTGTCCTGGCACTAAGTGCCACTGAAAAGAGCCTAGGCTTTCTACCCTGGTTCTCTTGTTTGGCTTTCCTGAAAGAATTTATTCACAACCTAATCTCTAATTCTGCAGTGGAACCTCCAAGTTTTAAATCTATCCCTCATGCAAGGATGTGTTTGATGTTGAAGCTTTTGGTACTGCTCTGACCTTGGTGGGCCCACTGGTGTGTCCACACTCCACCTCTACTTGGAGACAAAGATACTGCTATAGTAATCCTCTTCAATTAGACAAATGTTTTGGATATTATGTTTTTTTCAAGTGACCATGTTGCTGATTTGGTGAATTGTCTTTTATTAATGCTTGGAAGAATTGTGTTGTTTGGTCATTTCATGAAGAAGTTATTTGTTCTTGGAAGTGTTATTTAAAGGCTAACTCAAATGAGGAAACACCTCTGCTATTGCAGGCCAAAGTCTCTCAACTTTTTTTTTCACTTCATCTTTTTGATGCTGACTGAGTGAATCTTTTATTTTAGTTGAAGTTCATATTTTGCTCAAACCTCCTTTAAGCATCTTCAGATGCAGGTATAAATCTTTTTAAGGAGATCCTACCTAGAGTAAGAAGGATTATTTTGGGTGCTACAGCTTCTGATGTCCATGCATTGCTTAACCTCAAGCTGGAGGAAGATGTGGTATCCAAAGAGAATCACTAGGCTTTGCTCCATGAAAAAGAAAGAGAGGACCTACCTAAGAAAATATGGCTGACATTTATGGAAAAATGGGATCTGTATTTGAACACTTTATTTCCCTACTATTGTTTAAACTCTGTGGCAATAAACCTCAAAACATGACAGATAATGAGCCAACAGGAACCAAGTACTTATCTGGTAAATCAGATTTTTCTTTTTGTATTGTTAAAGATTTACTGTTGTTTATTGCACTGTAACAGTGCAAAGTGCATCAGTGAGGAGCAGGCAAGGAAGAGAAGAGAGCAGAATGTAATCCAAGAGCAGCTACAAACAGATCCACCCATTCAGGGTAGCTCTCCAATAGCCATTTCCATAGTCAGTCCATAATAAAACTTAATCTTTGATATCTTTGCAGAACAAGAAATGCAAAGTGGATCAAGGACCACAGTAAAGTCAGTTTTTGTCTACTGACATCTCAACTACTGATAATCTGAGCAGCATTTGTTCATGACCCATTCTGACAACTCATGGTGAGGATATCACTCATCTTTTCTCAAGCATGTGTGGGAAGAACATTCTCTATTATAAATTCCAGCTGCCTATAAGCACAAAAATTACAGTATCTATAACAGACTGCTGCATATTTAATGAGAGGAAGTACTTAATGACTTAAGAAGCTGGATTCAAGAACTGTGAGGTTCTTGGTGGGCAGGAGAGATAAAAATGTGAAGTCCTTATAATTGTGAGGTAGTAAACTCACTTAACGTTTAAGTCTCACCCATCAAAAGATTAATGTTGTATATAATGAAGAACAGAAGTAGTGTTGGGACAATCCTAACATGGCCCATCCTATGTGAAACAGAACTTGAGTTTAGTTTTATTATTCAGAGTGACTTTTAGAAAACAATTCTAAAAGGATAATGAAAGAATGATTAGTAGAATATGCAGATAGTCCTGTAAACCTGATGGGAGAACGCTGGGCTGCAGCGTAGGGCTGTGTGTGAAGTTTCTTCTCTCCTATAATACAGTATTGGGCATCACTTTTCAGGGCATTTCTGAGAATACAAAAAGAAATGCTAATGAAAAAAAATAAGATAGTTCATTATTGGAGAATATCTTAGTGCTGTTCTTACATTCAAATTAATACCAAGAAGTCATATTTAAATGTAGAATATCACAGCGAGTAGCCTAGGGTTACATAAGCTGGGACCATATATAATCTGCTTTTAATTAAATCCCTGAAATGCTTGTAAACACTTCTGCTTCTCGTTTTTGTAATGCTCATGCATAAAATCTCCATTCAAAGATCATGATCCTGTCATGCCTGGCTCTGCATCTCTGTCACAATACTTGGATTAATTTGAGACATGACAGAGGGAAACCAAAGTATATCAGAATAAGCATTAGTCTTCATCCATCACATGTTCAACCATTGTCACTATTCTCTAGATTTTGTAATTAGGAGAAGAACTTAAAGAAGTAGCTGTGAAGATGTACGTTTATCAGGAAATGACTCAAACTATTAGATTAAACTTCCTTTGAAGCATTTTTTTTTTCTAAGTTTCTTTTTCAAATCTGTTCATTTTCAGATCTATGTTCAATGACTTTTACTTAGCAAGGACAGTACAGGCCAGGAACAGACAGATACCAGCAGGTCCTGAATAAGGATCCCTAAAACATCTGTTTGAGAAAGCCTCAGATTTCCTCCACTTACAAAGTGCATCATTTACATCAATTTTGCACTGCTTCCAATATCCATTGGTATATTCTGCTTGTTCATTTTGCCATAGGGCAGCTTATCTTCATTTTGAATCATCAAAAACCAAAGCACAGAAGCAGGTGCTCACCTAAGGAGTTTAGGCACTTCTCAGCTGTCTCACAGCCTCCTGTCTTCTTTACACTCTAAGACCATCGTTAGAGACTAGTCCATTAGATGAACCGCTACTCTGATTTGTTCCAGCAATTCTTTTCTGCTGTTTCTAAGCAGCTATGGCTGTTGTGCACAAAGTGGGCAACTTCATTTACTGTAGTTATATGAATTGGAATTACAGTAAACAGCTGAACTCTTTTGTTCTCCAAATTTTCATTCTTGAGCCACATTGATTACACCAGGTGATTACAACCACAGAAACTGATGAAGTTTGCCTACAGGACTGACAAAGGAGCTTGTGATTTGTGGGGTTGTGCTGCATGTTACAAGATTAACAATAATCCTTTTGACTGTTTGTAGGAGTTTTCCTTGCAATGACTGTATTACAATCAGCTGTTCCCAGGAAGGAAACGGCATTATCTCTTCTAGGTTAACGTGTTCCTATGGAACCTGGTGGAATTGGAGCTAAAGGAAAAAGTCTTACACAGATCAGCAGCTGTTTTGCTTATAGGACCTGCTGCTACCTTGTGAGGTAAGCAGCTGACCAAAAGCTTGCAAGTCCTGGATACCACCGACTTGATCAAATCTCACTGCTTTCCTTCCCCCTTCAATCTCTGGAAGTTTGTTATAATCTATCACTTACAAGAAGCATTTGCTCATTTGAGGATAGGTTTTTTTTTAAGCAGTTTCTAACTTGTGTAGGTTTTTGCATAAGAAAAAATTTGAAAAATAGGTAAACAGGACTGCATTTCCTCATGGAAGCAACGATAGGCACTGCGGTAGGAACACTCATTAGGTAAGTTAGTTTTCATCTTTGTCTTATGACAGACAGACACCAGAAAGGTGTGACTCAGTCTGAGATTCATTAGATGAATAAACATTGTCTGCCAAATGTTAGTACCAGCAAACTGAATGTCATGTGTAAGCCAGACAAGTTTTATGTCGCGTAGAGCACCATACTTGTCAGTTTGGACCAAGGGCAAAAGCCACTTGCAGAAAGTACCAAATTAGCTTTGTTTTGGCAGTTTGTAACCATGTGAAGGATACTTTCACTTCTGTTTGAGCGAATGGAGCCCCAAGGTAAGAGTGCTTGCATGCTGCCTGCTTTATTCTTTCCAAGGGACTGTTTAACAGTTTGACTTTGGGACAGATTTGAACCAGGAAAAAAAATGGAGAATTCTAGGGAACACCAAACCTTGTTACGCCAACTCTCAATTAGTTTCGGTTTCCAAGTGGATAAATTGTTATGTTCCTACAAAGCAGCAAGTGCAGGCTGTTCTTAGCTGTGGCAAGTGCCAGGTACCAGAGCTTGTTGTACAGGGCTGCTGGAGGGAAGCTTCCTCTTAGTTTTCCTCCTTGGAATTCCCCTAAGCCTCTAACGTTTCAGCTGTGACTTGCCTGG
This sequence comes from Perdix hodgsoniae, assembly GCA_035772895.1. Lineage (NCBI taxonomy): Eukaryota > Metazoa > Chordata > Aves > Galliformes > Phasianidae > Perdix > Perdix hodgsoniae. The sequence goes on along the minus strand of JAPSGF010000014.1, from coordinate 10,815,824 downwards.
CTCATTTCCTCCTTATTTCTATGAACCCTGAGCAGTGAGAGCAGCTCTCCTGCTGTTCTGGTGCTGAATCCAGATTGAAGGAACAGGAACCCCCTGCTTTCCTAAGGTCAGTTTTTCTTCAATTCTCAACTGCTATGCTTTTGTCACAGTAAATTCATTTTATCTTACCTGCCATGAAGAACTGTAACTGACTTGTGTGCCAGTATCTGTGCTTGTATTGCTTGATGAATTCTTAGGATGAAGTCTGAATTAGAAGGGGTATTGCTTGACGTATTCTTAGTATAAAGTCTGAATTAGAAGGGGTGAAATTTTGAAGAAATATTAGTCATGTTAATTGCTTGAAAACGAGTCGTTTCAGATTTTGAGGGGAACACGTTTCTTCTCTGTACAAACACTGTTTATACGGAAAGTGAAACTGCGGAGTATTGGAATAAACTAGCTTGTTTCTGTTCTTCTGACTGTTCTGGCAAGAAAACATTCTGGTTTAGGAGGGCTTCTGTGATAAAGAAGGTCTCTGAATGTAAAGGTAGTTTGTCTGCTAAAAAATAGGCACGAGGTCTGCTCTGCCACTTCATATCACCTCCCTGCTGAGATGGGAGAGATGGACACAGCTGTGACAGCAGAGGCACTGCTGGGTTCAGGAGGCAAATTCTGCTCTCAGAGATTTTCTCAACTCTGACACCTGCAGGACAGCATGCCAGCAGCCTGCCCACACTTAGCTATCTACCAGGCAAGGCTGGTGAGGTTTTGGGGTTTGTATTTCTAATTTGTTGTTTACCACTATACAGTGAAGTTCATGGAAAGGCAGAAAATCCTTCTGGCTGACATCTGTACTTCTTAAAACTTCTCTAACCTCATCTGAAGGAGACAAAGGAGAGTAAGGTAGGACATGCAACAGATTTCTTTCCAGTATCATCTCAGTTCTTTCGTTTTAGACTAATACATAGGTAAGATGCCTTCCATAGGTAAAAGTATCATCTTTTGGTAAATCACATAAAACAGCAGGAAAAGATAAACAGGCTTTTGGACATAAGCTTATCATAGACTTGAAATAGGACCCCAAATTTCCAATGCTAAATATAAGCTGCACACTATTATTCTCAGTTTCCTAAACTGATACGAAAATTAAGTTGTAGGGCAGGGTTCTTCTGTTCCTGAGATGACTTTTTTCTGGTTTTCGTTTTTAAATTTTCTTATCCTCTGTACTTGTGGGAAATTGCCTTATTCCTTGGGAAAACAAACAAACACACAAACAAAAAAACCCTGACAGATCTCCTCAGAAGCATCTTTCTCATGTTGGAAGAAAACTTCACATTATTGCCTTTGTGTAAATCTTCTCCTTCCTCTTAACTACCACTCTGTTTTAACTGGTAGCAGACTTCATTGCCTGGTGTCAAATGATAAGTCACAACTTATTCCCTTTATCTGTAGAAAACTAAAACATGCCATCTAACTCTTAAGACTTGTATGTGATTTAAGGGAACACCTACTGCTTCATAAGCTGTATTCTTTATCCTGGTATAGCAATGCTCACTATTTCTTTTACTACTTTACCAGCATTTGTAATTCTTATTGTTTTGCTAGCACTGTAAAAGAGTGGTGTACAAAACCCACCCAGAGTCTTGCAAGTGAATCAAATTGCTGTGCTGCATATGTAGAAAACAGCGCTAACATGGATGCATCCTAAGTAGAAACCTTGCTGCAGCAGAGGTATACACTGAGTCATCATAGAGTTAATGCAAAGGGAGCACAGGGAATATAGGGATGGAACTGGACTTAACAGGCTGCTTGGGAAAGGAGATGTTCTTTCAATATTTAAAGAAAAAAATTAGTTTTAACAAGCGCCCAAACAGCAAAAGACAGCACCCTCTGAAAGGCCTGGAAATACATTGGGAAGTGCAACCTGTCTTTCTCACCTAGAACTTTTGCTTTGTGCAGAGGCCAAAAGCAAATATCAGTGCTGATGTCCTATGGGACTTCGGTCCAGTCATCTTCCCCAGAGAGCTGGTAACAGCATTCAAAGCCCTAACACACGGGTTTGGGTGAAGCTTTAGTCCTGTGATGTGAAAGTATGCCAAATGCCCGCTTTGGCAACACTGTGCAGGATGCCAGGGGACTGTATTATCAGTAAACTAAGGTAAAGTCATGTGTAAAACAACCAAAAAAGTGCCTGAGCAGTATAGAACACAGTCAACTATAGTCTCAGACAGAGGGCTGCTGGATTTAGTGGGATGCTGCGTGAAAAAAAGGGAAAGTCCTGGGAAAGCAATTGCTGTTGTAAACACACTTAGTAATGTTAGGTTTCATTTTCTGTGCTTCAGTTGAAACACACAGCCAAACATTCACTGTCTAGAGGCGCAGTCCTGCTCCCCTCTGGCACACCCTTCATGTAGCAACCTTCCTCTTTCCAAAGCTCACTTCTTTTTCCCTGAAGCTTTGGACAGAGCACTTTCCACAGTCCCACCATCACTTTAATGCTGCAGCACAGCTGCTATTAAGATTATTTTTGGTTCAGCAAAAGAAACTACAGCATCTGGAATCCAGTGTAGATAACAGAAAGGCAGACTTGTGTAGATTTATGTCAGCCCAATGCAATGAAGAAAAAAAGAAGGCAAACTGAAGCAAAGGAGTGTGCAAGTTTCTCATTTTTGAAAGTTTTCATTCTTCCCAAGATAGAAGGCTACATTTCTCTTACTCCTGTACTCCTGAGCTGTAGCTCCTCTTAACTGTTAATTTTCAGCTCTCTAGCTGGACTTGGCACTGGCAAGGCTCCTTTCTCCGCTCCTTCCTGACACCTTGACCTTGTAATGGAAAACATTTTGCATTATGTCTGTATTTAACCACAGGGAAATACAATTGGAAGAGATCTTTAGAATAACAAAAGCTCTTAGGATTGTATTTCCACAAAGACTAAGAAGGCCTATTTACTCCCTTTCCATAGGATTTGCCCTTTTCTTCATCTGCTGTAATCAAGCAGTTTAATAATCACTGATCTTGGAAGGAGTGATGCACCTGTCTGTCTTGCACTCCCTTTAGAACTGTACAGGACCATAGGATGGCTGAGGCTGGAAAGATTTCTGGATCTCAGCTGCTCCAGTGCTGCTGCTCAGGCAGGGCCACCCAAAGCACATTGCCCAGGGCTATGGAACAGCAGCGCTTCTGCTCATCACTTCTCTGTCTCTACTTCTAATCCAATATTATTTTGGGGCTAATGTTTCAACAGCATTGGTCACAGTGTGGAAAAACAATATTCTGCATGGCCCAACTGTGTTTAGATTTTATATTAATACAACAAAAAGCGTGCAGCAACAATTTGAGAAATTAATGTGATATGTTTATAACCTCCTTCTTGGTTCTCATGAAGGTTTGTCAACTTCTGCTTTCCACTTATAGTAGGCAGGCGATAACCACAACTTTTTGTAATGTTGGTAATGTAATGAGGCCACACAGTATGAAAAAGGAGAAGTACCTGTGTGTAGGTCACTCCTACACATGGGACGTCGCTATGTCCACCTGCTCTCCTAAGATTTGGCTCTAGATTCAGGTGTCTTCTGCAGAAGAATGCAGAGAGGTCCATTTCCAAGCTGCACAAAGGGACAACTCCACCCAGGGCTGGGGGGGAAATGAGGATTAGTTCATAAGAAAGTAGCTTGTGATAGTGTGACTGGTTCTGCTTGCTGCCTTCATCTCAAAATACGATTCTCGATGCCACTCTGAAACTTTCCATGGTTGCAGTGTGTGACCAGCAATTTTAACAGGATGCAGACTGGGAAATTTGCTGGTTGTTCATTTCATGTTGGTATCTGAGTATTATGGTGGATTGAATGACTCGGATCATCAACACAGATAGCATTCATATCAGAGATCTGTAAGCACTGAAAAGCCAATATTTGTTTTGGAAATAGTTTGATAAAGATGATGAATAACCAATATGTACAGTTATTCCACTATCTGTGGAATGTTTGAGCTTATGCTGGTGCTTGCTGCACTAACTGGAAGCATAGAGAAGGGATCTAAAATGCGGTGGAGGACAGATAAACTTTATCTAAAGAAACGAAGCAGTTCCCAGTCCATACAGAAATGTGGGAGTGCAGCAGGGAGCACATGAGTTCAGAGAGAGTTGTCTGGATTTTGTATGGCACTCTAAAATTCTTAACAATTCTTATTAGCTCATGAGCAGGTACTCACAAAAGTTCTTAATCTATCTATAGTATAAATGTTTTTTTGTCTAGTACAGGCAGATATTGCTAAGTCTTTTTTAATTACTGTGATAAATTTTACAGTGCCAGCAAGTGCCCTGTTACCAGAAATGAATTCCCCATGGGATCATACACAGTAAACCATAAAGTTTGGGGAAGAGCTCTATAAAATAGCTGTGTGATCTTTTACTGTTCTTTTCTATGCAGAGGGGATCTCTCCTAGTGCTGTCTGCAGGTCTCACGAGCTGGGATGTAGCAGCCCAGCCAGAAGCTGCTGACGCTGAGCAGACATTGCCATAGCAGTACAAAACTGGGTTCTTCTTCCATCCTCTTCACTGCAGTCTCCTTGTTCCCTCAGTAACTGCTGGATCTCTGCTTGCACCACTTACATTCTGATGAAGTTACAGAAGCTGCAGTTTATTTAGTACTTGCCAGGTTATTTTGGGCTGTATGGTCAGACTGCAGTATCCCACCTGATTGGTGTGAAAAATAGGTGAATCTCATTGCAATAACTTCATTTGAGACTTATCTGCATGATAAATCTCAAGTGAAGTTATAACAATGACTTAAAATTACAGACCTAGATGCAGATTGCAATGAGACTCACACATGAGACCAGTGAGACCAGTTCCAGTCCTGTCAGATTTCAACAGCTTATGATCAACAGAAAGCCACAGTGACTTTTACTTTTACTTGACAGAAGTTGTCTCTGTCATAGCTAACTGTTTTGTGATCTGATTTCAGACAACCAGAGACAAATCATGGATTCAGCATCTGTGTCTGAAAATGGCTACCTTGATTTGCTGCTTTGTGATATTGATCCAGTGCATCTATTTACATTCTCAGATCCTAAGTCATCTGGAAATGAAGGTGAATTCTTTGCAGGTTAGTAAAGCACTAAAAAGCACTTGAATAATTCAGATATAAGTCATTGCCATCTCTTTAAGATTAAGTGGCCATCCAATGACAGTTCATTGTGGTGGCTGGACTAAATTCACCAGGTGCTTTGTTTTGCAATATGATAATTTTGTCTGTATAAGTATATAAAACAATGCCTGCTTCCAGAAACTACCCCATATTTAAAAACAAGTGCAAGGTGCTGAATCTGGTCCAGGGCAATCCCAAACATCAGTGTCAACTGGAGAGTGAATGGATGGAGAGCCTCTCTGAGCTGAAGAACTTAGGTGAACTGGTTGATTAAAAACTCAACATGAGCTGGCAATGTGCACTTGCAGCTCAGACAGTCAGTCCTATTCCAAACTACATCAAAAGAAATGTGGCCAGAAGGGTGAGGGAGATGATTCTTCCCCTGTGCTCCACCCTGTGAGACCCCTTTGGCAGTGGTGCTTCAGCTCTGGGTCCCCCTGCACAAGAAAGACATGGAGCAGTTGGAGCAGGTGCAAAGGAAGGCACAAAGATGATCAGAAGGCTGGAACACCTCTCCTATGGAGGCAGGCTGAGTGAGCTGCAGTTGTTTAGCCTGAAAAAGAGAAGTCTCTAGGACAATCTCATTGGAGCCTTGCAGTACTTAAAGAAGGCTTAAAAGAAAGATGGGGAGAGACTCTTTACAAGGGTGTGTAGTGATGGGACAAGGCTTAACAATTCAAGGACAGGTTGGATGGGGCTTTGGGCAACTTGATCTGGTCAGAGGTATCCATGGCAGGGAGGTTGGAACTGGGTGATCACAGAACATCTCAAATTGGAAAGGACATGGATCACATCCCACTCAGCACTACACAGAACTACCTAAAAATTAAGACATGATCTTTATAGGTCTCTTCCAATTCAAACCATTCTGTGATTCTATGAAGCTAGACAACTACAAGCAAACTATCATTTCCTAAGGCACCAACACAACGGACTTGCATTAGCAGGTGCTGTTCTATATCTTTTCAGAGCACAGACTAATAATTTCACCATTCTGTGGTGGAGGAGAAAGCAGAAAGTCTAGCATGCTGAGGGGATGTTTCCTTTCATACAAGTTTCTACAGCTAAGCAGATTAGAAGTTTGGCCCTCACTCTCAAATTCTGCTCCTGAATTAGTGTGGACATTGCAGAGCACACTGCTTTGCCTGGGCTTGCTAGAATAAAAGTATGAGAGTGTATCTGTGCTGCTGACTGTTGTGAAACAATAGCTGAGGTTGTTTTAAACAAAGGAGCTCAACTACGTATTGAGAATGGCAATGAAAGAACATATATTGAAGTCCTAGAGCTCTGTGCCAGATAGACATAAGGAGTTACCATATTGGAGTGATACCATTTCAAATCCTTGTTTCTTTCTGCATCTTGTTGCAGGAGTTTTTTTGCACTGCCATGACCTCACTAGCACAGGACCAGAAGTAGAATGAATTAGGGATAAAGGACTTGACTTTCACAACAGCAGAGATCTTTCACTGGTTTGAATTCTTCTGAGCCTTCCCAGTGTCTAAGAAGACACAGATAAGTTAAACTGTGTCAAGATATGGCCCCATGTATTGGAAGAAGGACATCTTCACTGTTAAGTTGTTAACACAGTCCCTGACATGCTTTTGGCCTTGTCTGACTGGCATTTTCCTAGGCAATTTACTGCTGCAGATCAGAGGTTAGCATGGACTCTGCAACATTCCCAAGAGGGAATTTGGGTGGTGTTATCACATCTTGAAGCGTAAAAAGGTTTAATAATATGGACTATTTAAGGTTAGTCTCTTCTCACATGTGACATGACAGGACAATGGGAAATGGCCTCAGCTCCCTGGAGGTGTTCAAGGCCAGGTTGGATGGGGCCCTAGGCATCCTGGTCTAGTATTAGATATGGAGGTTGGCAGCCCTGCCTGCAGCAGAGCGGCTGCAGCTTGGTAATCCTTGAGGTCCCTTTCAACCCAAGCCATTCTGTGATTCTATGAAGTTGCGCCAGGGAGGTTTAGGTTGGATATCATGAAGAACTTCTTTACAGAAAGGGTTTTTAAGCACTGGAACAAGCTCCCCAGGGAGGTGGTTGAGTCACCATCTCTGAATATGTTTAAAAACCATCTGGATGTGGTGCTCAGGGACATGATTTAGCAGTGGGTTGTTAGGGTTAGGGTAGTATGGTTAGGTTATCATTGGACTTGATGATCTTGAAGGTCTTTTCCAACCTAAGCAATTCTATGGTTCTGTGATGATTCCATGCCATGTCTCTAGGCTGTAGTGCCATGAAATGGGTTCTGGAACTGTTTTATATACTAGGAGAGGTGAATTCTCAGAGTTTAACAAAAGAATATGGATTGCTGGGTTAACTGTAAGTTACTGAGAATTCAGTTCTGTTCCTACTTAGCCAACATGCACCAAAAAGCAAAAGCCTCACACTGAAATAATATATCTCCTTTTTCGTCATGTCTTGCCTTCTATTATTTATCCTTAGCTATGGTGTTTGTTAAACCAATGCTAACTCCTTTTTCATTCTAGATCCTGAAATTGATACCTGCAACTATGAACAATTCAGTAATATGGATTTCCTGTGTACAGTGGAAAATGATGAAAATGAGGATGAATTGTATCTCTCTTCCAGTGCCAGAGATGCTTATGCTAGAATAGGTATGAAAGCTTTTTTTTTTTTTTTTTTCCTCCAGCTCTTGGTATCTTAATGTGATCATTCTTTTCTACCCATTTGATATAGCTCTTCCTTACAAATTCTATTTTCACTCTAAAGCAGTGGCATATATTCAGGGGTCCTTGTGCACTGTAAGCCTAACCATGGCATGGCAGGTATTCAAGGCTCCTCATGCACAGTAAGTCTAACCTTGGTACCTAAAACCATGCACTGTGGGGAAACAGATGAACAGCAGCCTGTGGTTGCTAGGGGAAAATCTCTCTATTAATGGCTCCTTCTGCTTAATACTTCCTGCCTCCACTTCTCCTTTCTCATGTTCTTTGTTTCCTGAGCAACAATTTACAAGAAAAATCTTAATCTAACTCTGTTTTTTTCAGTTATATTGCAGAATTCTGTGAACAGTAGTAAACAATTTTTACTGTGAAACTTACTGTGGCATTACTGTTTTCCTGTCTCTTTTCTTCTTTGTAGCTGAATTAGCAGAATATGTGCTCAAGGATCAGCATGAGAAGCAGGTGGAAGACACTTTTGGTAAGATTTATGTGGACAAGTTTAATTTTCTTCATGACAGAGTTCTGGATAACGCCTTGCACTGTACTTTGTGCCCACAGTTAGAACACTAGTAGGGTTTCTGTCATCAGTTATCCTCTTCCACCTTCAGCTTTCTTTCACCCAGGAACTGTGTCCTGACAAATTCTGAGGATATTTTGGTTTTTTTGCAGGATTTTCCCTGTGATAGCAGTTGTATCTGTGGCCAAACTGCTGATCACTTCACCATAGCAATACTGTAGGCACTGCTTGACTGTCTAGTGTAGTATATGCCTACAAGAAGCATCAGACTTATCAGCATTTGACATAGACGATGTGCATATATTCATTAAACCTGATACACCAATAGGACTTATCATGTGTATAAATTCAGTTCATGCACCCTTATTTCTGTGGAGGATGCACTAACTTGTCTGAGAAACCATGTCAGATTTTACTTCCCCCAGATCAACACAGGAATGGTATAAAAATATATGTAGTAAATGATTTCTTCATATCAGTACTTGATTGGAGATATTTGCTTGACATCTTGTTTAAAATCAGTGTTTTGATTGTGGCACAAATGCAGCAGTTTACTGTTTTAGAGAATCTGTATTAACGTGTGGCTGCTGAGAAATATGTAGCTTCAGAAAGGTTCACAGAATATCTGCACATCCTCTTTTATGCTTGGGGAAAGTAATTTGGAATTGCTTGCTAAAGGTCATACCATATCCAGGACAATTAATTCTGGCTACAAGAGGTCCATGTGGCTTTTAAAATGTTTTTACCTCTCCCTGGTGTTTTTAGAATTCAGAGTGAAGAGGTTGAACCTAATGGCAAAATTGGTGCCGATCTTAGAGGAAATGAGATCCAATTTTAGTATTTATGTGTTTTCCTGTAGAAGAATGGTACAGATGGCTTCACTGTTTTATAACACGAAAAATATATATACAGTTTAGAACCCTTTACTCTTCCTCTAAAAGAATTCATCTTTTTCATATATATATAATGTCTAAGTTCCTTTTCTGGTATAGAGATCACACAAACTCTCTAATATAGCTGTGATCCAGCTATGATGTTTAATTCTTTGCTCATAATTAGCAGTGTCTTAGTAACCACTGAATTTGTCACAGTACATCAATGTCTTCGCTCTGAAAACTAACACAGGGTGACAGAATCTATGGTCAGAGTTCTGTGAGCTTTCTAAATCCTATAGATTTGGGTATGTTCTGCAGAATGATTTTTGTTGTTCATCTTTTATTTGGAGCATGTTTCATCATTGCTGTCTTCTAGTGTCATTCTCTCACTTTAATCTCCTCCTGTAACATTTCTAGGAGAACAAAGGTTGAGATGTGCAATATTTCATCTTTTTAGCAGGGAACCTTATTTTGGATGAAATGGCTCATGAAAACACTGAGAAATTCACTGACGTAAAGAAGCAGAAATGTCACAAAAGAAGTAAGTAAAAACAGTGAGAGTCTGAAAGGCTCTAGAGTTTGGATTCAAAATTTGGATTAGAGTGCTTTGTTTTATTTGCAGCCTCAGTGCATTTCTCATGTAGTTCTTCAGCGACACAAGCAGATGTGCTTCCCCTGACTTTTCCTATCCCGTATGGACATTCAGTGAAAACTCCCCCCACCACATTCTTCACAATTTGCAGAATTTGTTTTACTGTAACATGCCATTAAGCATGTTATATTTCTTCCCTCCCCCCCCCTTTTTTTTTTGTTATCCATGTGAGAGTGTTAACTTTGTCTGTATCTACAGCTTAGCAAGCATTAGTTCAACTATTCACTCTTTAACAGCAAGAAAAACAGCAAAGCTACATTGTTTATGAGGAAAAAAAAATAAATCTATAGCCGAAAATTTCAGGATCACAGTAAACTAATATGAGACTATTCATATTCATGTTTTAATGTATTCGACTTGTGAAGTTCTGAAGTAGCTAAATTGAAATTGTTAGCATCCTCTTTTACTTTAAAGTGTAAAATAATTTTCTACAATGGAAACATAAAATCAACAAACTGAATTCTCTTTCTGTCATTTACTGTCACCTTTCTTTCTTTCAGCCTTTTTAGGCTCTGCAGAGAATTGCTCTGATGCTTCAGAACCTAAATACAAGAAAATGGGTAAGATACCGGCTGAATACAAAGAGATTATTGACCTCACGTTCTATAGTGCCTTCCTGTGTTAGATGTAACTCTGCCTTGCAAAGAAGATCTGCTGTCATAGATTTGATGATTAGCACAGTGGTGCATTTTCATACTTCACTGCTTCCAGTAGAGTAGAAACTGTTGTAGAATCACATGCTTCTTACCATGCAGCTGTCGAATTCATGATAGAAAAATGACTTTGTCTGTGTCTAGAGAGGCATGGTTGAACTTTTCTAAACCCACTTGAGGGCATAAAGAAGCCCAGTGGAGAACTGGAACAGTGACAAACTTTGTAACCTTTTTCATGTACACCTTTTATTTATGATGCGTTATGTGACTCTAAAAAAAAGAGGATCAATTCCACTAAGTGCCAAACTGTGGCTAAGTGTGACACTTTACAAAAATCCAGTGAAACATCCTAGTAAAAATAACAGTGAAGAGACAGTTCTACAGTCCTTGACACCAAAGTATACATCAAAAAAAAAAGCAGCATTTCTAGGTTCAGACCATCTACAAGGTAGTATCAGCATCCAGCAAGCAGGCTATAACTTGTTTCCAAGGACAAAGCAGTGCTTAAGTTCTTACCTGGCTGTAGGATAAATGTGTGTCACAGGCATAAGTAAATGCGGTTTTTTGTACCTAGACCTCTCTCATTTCATGCAGTATTAAGGGACAGGCTGTGCCCTTGAAGCCAATGTAAGATCTTGTTGAGTCTTATCTATCAGTCACTGATGTGTAGGAATGTTTGCATCTAAACACATCTGAAGGTTTCTAGAAAGAAGACAGGCCAGGAAAGATGAAGAATTTCATTTACTCTTTAGATTTTGCAGAGTAAATTTTAGAAAGGTGGGGGTTTTTTTTGTTTTTTTTTTTTGTTTTGTTTTTTCCACAACTCAACTGATAAGAATCGTGTTTTTATGATATCTATTGATACCTCTTCTATGGCCCCTCAGCTTCTAACAATGAAGTAACTTTCTCCTTTTGTTTTTGTCTCATTTTTCTTATTACTTTTAAGTGGATGCCCCTGCAGTATCAACAGGGAATGGATGTTTCCTTACGATGTCTCTCAACAGCCATTCATCTGACTGCACCCCACTAACTCACCAGCACATGTCCTTTTCTGTTCCCACTATCAATGCACTGGGAAATTTTGTAATTCCTGGTATGTACCATATAGCTGTAGCTGTGCACTCTTACGCTGGTTGTTTTATTGCATCTTGTAAGTTTGGTCATCGACCATGAACAGTAATGAGGAAAACAATTTAACAGCCACTTCAGTCCGAGACTTAAAATTGAGACACTCGCTAACAGAATGAAAATGTTCAAGATAAATTGAAAGTACTTTCCCCCCCACCTGAATAGAATTAGAATAGAATTAATCTTGTGTTTAAATGAAGTGCAGGTTAATAAAGAAGAGATCAGAGTTATTTAATATAAACAATTAACTATTGGTCTTAAAAGAATAGGAAATACCAAAATTTTCTAGAATAAAGTTTTGTTTAGTTCCAATTTCTTTCTCATCGAGGTGTTTGTAAAGGGCTGCTAGATAACTGCATTTGAAGTAATACACACTATTTGTGTCTTTGCAATAGTAGACCAAAATCTAGTGTGGAATTTTTTCACAAAAAGTGAATACTTATCCAAGTGATGGGCTGAGTAATCACCTTGATTTGATCATGTTGTATATAATAGAAGGTGTGCAGGCTCCACTGGTGAGTGCTGATGACAAAGACTCACAATCTAATACCTCCTGCTGTTAAACCTATGCTGGAAATGAATCCAAAAGCTTTGTGTAAGTTGGAAGTCTGGGAGTGTCTCTGTGAAGCTAGGTGAAACAGCACAAAGTAGTGGAAGAAATTCTGACACAGCACAGGAACTCGGGGCTATGTATGACTGACTTACAAACACTCCATCAACAAAAAATTCCCTGGTTTAAGGTCAGAGGGAGAATGCTCACTAGCTGCTTGTACAGCTGTGTTATGCAGTTCTGTGCAAAGGAGGGTAAACATTCATTCAGATAAGTAGTATTGATACATTTTCTCTCTTCTTGATCTGTGGTCTGTACATCTATGGACTTTGCTCTGAGTATGTTGCCTTAATAGTAATAAACTTTGTATTTTGAATGTCAAGACACAAGGGTCACTAAACACTGGGTAATCCCCTGTATTTTCCAATAATCATACCTTTTAAGAGTTTATTCTGATGGGTTCTGTGTCCCTCATGTGATTCCATGAACTTTAAAAAAAAACATAAAGTCATACATTTTTGTATCATAAGGTCTCTGCTGGAAGTATTTGCTAGGAAAGTACAAGAAAAGATAACTATTTCTGAGAAGGCTATTTAGTTTTTGTTTTTATAAACTTTCTGAGACAGGAAGAATTTGAAAACAGGAGAGTAATGACTCTGCTGTTTCAGGGTCTTCAGTACCTTTGATTCCAGAGAGTCTGCCACTTGGCATGGAAGACAACAGAGAGAACATAGACTTTGTGGATCCTGCTCAGCAGAAAATTAATTATTTTCTTGGAAATGATCCATCTAATGCTATAAAATGTCCAGGTAAAATCTATAACCTTTTATCCACATAAATAGTCAGAAATTACTGGAAAGTCAATGCTGTTAACAAAGTACTAGACTCCCTCATTTCAGTCACTAATAGCTGCAATACACTGAAAATTCTCATTTGTTTCTTGCCAGCACTGACTTCTTCCACTGAATTAATGGTATCCCCAAGTTTTCAAGTTAATTTAAATGGTAAGTATAGCATCAATTTGAATACGTACATGACTTTGGATCAGCGGAGGGAACACTCCCTTCTATTCAAAGCCAGTTCACCTCTTCTGGTTTAACTAAAGTTGACCTCATTCAAGAAAAGGAAAAATAGTGGCATTTCATGCTTTATTCTTATGACTTGCTGCTTAGTCTAGTCCAAAGAATGAGGCAGGTAAGGGCTTGTACAGCTACTGGGTCAATTATAAAAAAATTCAGTTTGCTACAAAGGAAAATCTTTTCTAGTTAAAACCCTTACAAAAGCCCCTTATGTTTGAGCGCTATCAGATCAGGAGGCTGCCCATCACTGTCTTTGCCTGAGCATTTTAAGTGCTATGTGCTGGAAACCATATGCTGCAGTCAGCTTCTAAAGGAGCCATAAAACCAAAGTCTGATTTAACAAAACAATACAGAAGCATAGTATACAGAAGAGATTATAAATAGATCCGAGTGTTTTTCAGGCTGTACCAGTCCCAGCTCTACACTTTTCTTCCAACTCTCAGAGTGCACGGAGATTTGTTTTCAGTAGCTCCTCTCTTTCCCACCTCTACGTAATCTGGCAATTTCAGGTGTTCACGGGTTACTACAAGTGTTTTGTTGCCCTCTGGTGGCTAACCCAACCCACAGATGCACAACTTTGAACTGGTAATTAACAGGCAAATACTCCAAGTTTTGAAAACATACTTGTAAATGTTGTATACTGCTTTTACTTTTGATGAGATGAACCTTTCCTATATATGAATGTGAATTTCTGCACGCCACCATTTGAAAAAAAAACAGTGGATGCCACCTTGTTATGATATGACTTCACACTGTTGGAACAACTGCCATCTTTTTGAGTGTCATGCTGCCTTGGTTCACATCAGCTGTGAGCTTTTCTCTCCCCTTTCTTGTGTAAAATCAATGATAATATTTTCCTGACAGTACATGTTTTATGTTGCAATGAACTTGAGCATTTGGATTCATTTTCCTGTTAAAATTAGTAAAGCTGAATCAGCAACTATTGGATATCTTTCTCAAGCATATTGTCATGTTTCAGGCTTAGAAATGTACAAAGAAGTCCAAGTTCCAATAATTCTTTCTGAAGAAACTTCAAGAAGACCAAGTGAGTTTATATGTTGAAGCTTCCACAATTTGCTGTTTTCCCTTCTTTGCAGAACAGAACCTTGTTGAGAACGACAATTCCTAAAACAATTTGTTAAATTAATCCAATGGTCTTGAGCTAAATTCCTGCTTTTAAGATCTTAGAATTGTGTGTCTTTGGAAATCTAGCTATATAACCTACCCAGGAGATTAATGTCCTTAGCTGTTTTATCATGTCCATAGATATCTTCAGAGTGATTGAGTTCTTAGTGTAAAGGTGTTCATCATTACTGCAGTTTTAACTGAAGTAACTGGAGCTAGATAAATGCAGGCCTACATGCTTTATGGGAACTGATGTATTTTGACCATATTACAGTCATGTGCTTAAAGCACCCTGAAACATCGTTGTTGTTTTAGGACTGGTTTCTTTAGTTTGCATATGTGTTTTTTCTCCAGGGTCAGTGGAAGCTTTCTGTACATCACTTATGGATTACTTCCGGGACGTATGCAAATCTGTGTCTGCGGAGCGTGAAATGTCTCTTGATCACATGTATATTGATGGTACACTTAGGCAAAGCCAAACTGAAACCAAGCCTGGGAAGAACGGTGTAAAATCAGTGGAAAAGGATTCGGTAACTTACAGTCAGCAAGGGAAGGAAAGGGCAGTCCTTGAAAGAAGCCAAATATTTCAAGTCCCGGGAGGTAAAGATTTAGAGACTAAAGTGATTGTGGTGCTGGGAAAAGCAGGAATGGGCAAAAGCACACTTGTTCAGAAGATCTGCCAGGACTGGTCCAATGGAGAGTTTCCTCAGTTTGAATTTGTCTTTTGGTTTGACTGCAAACAAATAAGCTTGCCTGAGAAGTGGTACAGTTTGAAGGATCTACTTCTCGATTTTTTTGTAAAACCTCAGGAGGGAAGCAAAGAGATCTTCGAGTATATACTTCAAAATTCTACTAAAGTCCTTCTGGTTTTTGATGGTTTGGAAGGGTTGCACAGCCATGAGAATTTTCCTCATTGTTCAGCCAGCCAGCCTAACAAAGATTTGTGCCGCATGAAGGAGCTGCTTTCAGGACTCATCCAAAAGAAGATACTCAATGGCTGTACTTTATTACTTACAGCAAGAACAAAAGAAAAAGTGTGCCAGTATGTGTCCAAAGTGGATAAGACTATTGAAACAGTAGGATTCTCCCCTCGGCAAAGAGAACTGTACATAACCAAATACTTTGAAGGATTACCCTCGTGCGATAATGCACTGAATTTAATCAAAGAGTGTGAGTACCTCTTCAGTCATTGTTACAGCCCTGTCATGTGTAGATTTGTTTGTTTTCTCTGTGAGACAATACTTGAAATGGGAGACCAAGGCCTTCCTTCAACTCTTACTACGCTCTTCCTGAAATTTGTTCAGCAAAAAATAATGCCTATGCAAACAGATGTTACAGATGCTACACTTGCACAAAACCAAGAGAATCTTGCTACACTAGCCTGTATTGCCTGGTATCTTGGAGAAAAGCACCAAAGTGCCATGAAAAGCGACCTTCTTCCTTCTAAGAAAGTTAAAGAGTTTGCTCTGAAAAATGGATTTTTCCTGCCCTTTGCATTCCCCAAACATTCAGATACAGGAGAAGAGGAATATGGGACCATGTTCTCTGATTTTGTCATTCAGAATTTTTTGGGTGCACTTCACCTAATATTAGCAGAAGGCATCAAGGACAAAAGTCTAATAAAGTATCTGTCTTTTCCATCCAAAAAGAAGAAACCTTACAACTGGTTACATTTAGTACCTCGATTTTTGGCTGGATTGTTATTCCTCCAGGATGACACCTACTTCTGCTCTTCAAACAAGGGTGTAAAAAAATCAACCAAGAAGCAGAAAATGCTCCTGAAATATATTAAAAGGTTGCAAATAAACAATCTCTGTCCAGAGAGGTTACTTGAGCTTTTGCACTGTATTTATGAAACACAAAACAATTATCTCTTGCAGCATGTGGCCTTAAGGCTCAAACCAGATCTGTCATTTCTGGGCGTTGTTCTTACACCACCTGATGTCCATGTGCTGTCCTCTACTTTAAAAAGGTCAAGAAAAGAATTTTCCTTGGATTTACAGAACAGCAGTATTGACACGCACGGGCTAAAAGACTTGGTTGGCCTGAAGAATGTGACATCATTCAGGTTGGTCATTCTGTGTAGATAGCAAGTGTCATTCATAAAGCTGTGTGTAGATAACCCTTTCATGAAACAGCAGTTATATCTGTTGATTTCACATGTTTTATCACTTCACAGGGCCTCCCTCAGTGATACAATCAAGCTATGGAAATATTTAGAACAGATAAAAGACTATGAACTGTTGAGAGTGTCAACAGAAAAATTTGTTCTTGATCCCTTTAAGGCAAAGACAATGAAAGACATCAGTGACCTTTCTGACCTTGTAGAAATGCAGGAGATAATAATCAATTGGTAAGCTTGTAAGATCTCTCTAAATTTCTTTTTAAAGCACTATTTCGGTTACAAAAATGTTTCTCATGCTCTTATTCTAATGTGATTTATTTAGTGTGCAAGATGCCTCTGGTTGCAGCAGTTATGAAATTCCTGCCGTAAAAAACCTGAGAAAACTAGAATTTGCGTAAGTGCAATGCTTCTCTGTTGATTGATGTCTGATTACATTTAGGACTGTCATAGAGATTGTCTACAGCGTGTATTCACTTTATGGTAAAGCATTAAGTAAAACCCATGTATTTACATTTTGCTCATATTAACTACATTTAGTAATTTACATCCAACTAAAAAAGAAAAAAACATTATTTCTGGATACTGCAGTGATTCATATCTACGTGGTTCTATTGATTTTCTTTGATTTTTACCAAAATTTAGCTCTTTATAATCAGATGCAGATGTCACATCAGTATGCAAAGTGCAAAATCGTGACCCAAATGCCCATGAAATAATTTTTCACTAGAAATATTCAACTGTTCTATCTGAATCTTCTGCCCATCTAAGCTTAAGCTGTGAGAGGAAAAGGTCAGAGAATGCCTTCCAAATTAAGGACATAGTACAGTTTTCCTGGAAGGGGGAAGATTCACTTGGAAACATTGCCTTGAAAAATGAGGTTTATTAACCCTTACGTTTTTCAGACTGTAAAACAGCTTACAAATGTAAACATTTCTCCCTTCTACTACTTAAAAGTATCCCGTGTTAAGGAATTTGGGAAGAAATTTCACCAATGCAGTAGAAAACCCTCACCAGGTCTTCATCTATTTCTTGCTCTGCATATCTGACCTAGTTCAGAACCATAATGCTTGGCCTCACTTCTGATTTTATGCTTCTTTCTGTACTCAGTTCCTTTCCTACTTTAATTTTAAAACTCTGGTTAAAATTCCATGCCTTTTAATTAGGCTGATCTTGTTCCAATACAAAAGGAATTCCAAATGATATTAGCATCTGAGGGACAAATTTGATGAGCAGATGCCTGGAGCTGGAGTACTGTAGTTCTGTTTGTGCCTTAAGCTGCAGTAGAATGTTGATCTTAAGTTAGTTTGAATTGCCAATTACTGGAAAGAAATTGAGAATGTTTTTACATCTCTGTTATCAAAATTACAATAATTAAAATGAGAAATCTGCAGAAACAGAAAAAGAGCAGAAATATACGAATCTAGACTAATTGAGGGTCTTACAAGGAATATAAAAAATGGCAAATGCAGATACTGCTTCTAATCAAACCTCCTCTGTACAAACAGCTCTGCTCTGAATGACTTTGACTTTGTTGGTCCTCATCTGGAGGCTTTGGAGCAGAAATACTCCCGGCAAAATGTAGGGAATGGTTGCTTCTTCAGAAGCATTTTGTCTGGCATCTGGGGCTGTAAAGAAAGAGCTTACTTAACAAATGTATAACTTCTGCTGTTTCTTTTCTGACCATGAATCAACTGCTGCATGTTTACATCTGTATGTTTTCCTCCAGTCTGGGTCCAGCGTGTGGCCTTCAGGGATTCCTAAAACTCGTGGAAATTCTTGCAGCATTTCCATCACTGCAGCATTTAGAGTGAGTAAAGCTAAAGATTAACCTTGCTAATGCTACACTTCAGCAGCCCATGATGAGGAGGGAGGTTGTTTATCCAAGAAACCCTTTATTTTCAACAGGACTACTCACTTTGAACAAACTGAACAACAAAAACATTCAGTGAGTATAACTACAAAATGTGAACTAAGGCCATTCAGCAGTATTAGGGCATTCAGTAGTGGCTCATTCAATAGCCCTACTATCACCTGTCTGGGTATTTCCCAGTGATTAAAAGCTGATGAGGTTACTTACAGTGCTCTGCTGCTTGCCCATGTGTTTTTTATTTTTCCTTACAGGTTCTGTAAAAGACATTAAAAAGACATACTCAGCTAGAATCTGGTTTCATTCTGCCCACGAATCCTCATGCTGACTTTGTCCTTTTCTTTACCGGGGCAACCTTAGAAATAAAATGTTAAGAATTCCAGTTGCTACTAATTCTCTTTTACAACAAACAAGTTATCTCTGAATTTTAAGCTGCTTTACACTAGAAACAATGATTGCAACAATAGTTAATATTTGGTATCTTCAGTTCAGTGAGAGTTCATTCAGTTCAGTGCCTCCAGTTATGGTTCAGCCCATAAGCCTTTTCTCTGTATCTTTTTATGATATTTTAGGAAAACAACAGGGCTCGGAAATTGAATCCGATACCTGAAATTATGATTATCTAAAACTCTTCCACCTGGATACCTGAATGAGGAACACTTCTAATGCTCCCTACCTGGCAGAGTTGCTGTTTAGGTAGAGATTCGTGGCTTCTGCTGCATTTTATCAATTTTGTGTTTCTATGTGCACAGGAAATCTCATTCCAACACAGCTGGAACAGAGCTATTTCAAAACCATTTTAATAATCCCCAGCATATGGTGGAAGTAAGGCATTGAGTGCTACCATTTGCATATCAAAGGAAATGGGTCAAGCCATTCAACTGGGCTGTATATTTGAAGAGCAGAAAGCAACTTATTAGAGAAGCTGTATGATGGTTCTTGCTGATTGAGGCCACTGCTGAGATGCAGGTTCTCAAGACATACAGAATGGTCTCTAAGGTGAATAAGCCATAAAAACGTATATTAAAGGGAAAGCTAATTCTTTCTTTTTGTCCTCATCCAGCCTTGATGCTCTCAGTGAAAATGGCATAGGAGATGAAGGAGCAAAGAGTCTGTCTGAAGTATTTCCAACACTGACATCACTGGAAACGTTAAAGTAAGTTTCAAGGTTAACAATTTGGAATTTTTTAAAAAGAAGTAGATTAAACTGAGGGCTTGAAGAGACTGTGTGGTAACAATTACAGGAAAGACTAACTCATGGGCACAATAGAGCGATTAATCTATGGGCATATTTAATCTGCATATTCATTAGAGAAATAGTTTAATCCTATTCCAACTCCTTATTTCCTCCCAGGGTTTATAATTTGTCTTTTTCCCTGCATTTGGTTTGAACACAATGTGTAAACTGCATTAAAAAATAAAAGATAGGGTGCATATGAATTATTGAAATATTTCTGCTAGAGCTACCTCAAAAATTAAAGCAATGTAGGGAAGAACGAGGGCCAGGCCAAGGCAGACATATTCTTAAGGCCACAAACATTGACGGGCAGGAGGAAATAAAGGAAGCAAAGTGAAGTTCAGATTCAAGGGGAGTTCACCTTGCTGCTTCTGACTTTAATGAGAGAGTGGGAGAGGAACAAGTTGCCAGTCCCAATCGCCACCTCACACAGTCAAGATTCCCTTCTGCTGATGCTTCAGAGGACTGAATTTTTCAGTGGAAAAATGCAGTTCGCTTTTATCTTTCCCTCCTTTTCAACTCTCTGCTCTTGAAACCATCCAATTTCACAGTCTTCTGAGGCCATTAGGCTTCCCAGTGTGAATGTGTGGGTTTTCTTTTCTTTTTCTTTCTTTTTTTTTTTTTTGATTGAAAACACAAGTTACTACTCTTCATTTTTCAGAAAGCTGCCAAATTTAACCAAGAGGATAATCTTGTTTGTAAGAAAAGATTCTTGAAATTCAGTCTTATTTCAGTTTTTGAGCAAAGCTCTCAGGGTAATGGTGACTTGAGGCTTTGTAGCATCACATTTGTTTTTCAGGACATCTAAAATCAATTCGTTACACATTGTAATCAATTAGAATGAATGTGTGCAGCTAACAAATCAATTTCATTTACTGTAGCTTGTCACAGAATAAGATAACAGATGTGGGTGCAGAGAAACTAGCAACAGCACTTCCCTCCTTGTCTTCACTAACAACACTAAGGTAGGTGGTTGTGTCCTGTTGGGTTGTTTTATACAATGTTCCTCACTGTATCTGTCATAAATTACTGTAAAGAGAAAAAATTTTCAATAGACAGACTTTTGGTTTCATTCTTGCACAAAGTATGTAGGGGGAAGGTAAATGTTTGACTCTGTGTACACATACAGAAGCGTATCTCAGGAATGTAACAAGAACTGTGCTGGTTTGTAAAGCCAATTCATAATACCTGGTAATCAATAATGCCTTATACAAATGCACACCTATAATCATGGTCTAGTGCAAACTTATGCAGAGCTTGCTAAGCCAGTGGGGTAGTGTGTGTTTGCAGATAGGGGACTAATGGTCCATCCCACTTGGTTAAGATATCTGGCATAGGGCTGAATGAAGTGTCACCAGAACGCAGGAAGCTGGTCTGCAGTTCTGGAATAGTTTGCTCATGTGGAAATCTTCTGAATGCAGTGTGCCATAGCTTTGATCCTCATTTTCTTGCAGATGTTTAATTTCCTCCAATGTGTCAGGAATTTCTCCTTATTCATTAAAAATCCTAGATCTGTTTTTGCTGTAGCTGTGTAAGCTGGAGGGATATATATGACTGTGTGCCTTGATATAGAAAACGTGGATATGTTTTAAAGATTAACTGCAACTAGATAAGGATAACTTGGGCGTACCAGTCATATCTAGAATTCTTTGATCTAATACAGAGTCTGTTTACACTGACCATTATTCAATTGTGACTATATCGGTTTTGTTGTCTGCAGCTTATACAATAATAGCATTTGTGATTTTGGAGCAGAAAACCTTGCAAAAGTCCTTCCTGCCATGGCTTCTTTAAGAGTGCTGGAGTGAGTATGGAATCCATTGAAACGGCCCAGGAGAGCTGATTTGTGTGGATACTGAAAATTCAGATCTTCAAGCTATAGGCAAAAGAGACAGAATTTGAGGGGAAAAATCTTTTTTAGTGTGGTTCTGCTATCCTTAGAGGCTGACATTTGTTGAGACAGAAAATTGTGGAATTTGCCTGAAAATGTGGAGTGCAGAAGGAAATTCTCAAGAGGGCTGATGTGGTTCTAGGAAATGCTGAAGACTTGCCTTGTTGCTGCCTATCCTTATAGAACAGCTGTGCATCACTCCCAGCCTTATGTGAAGGGGAAAAGCACATAATTGGAGTACAGATAGTCAGGGCTAAACAAGCAGTTCACCACAGATGCTGTGGAACCACTTGGCGCCACCACAAGAGTTGTAACTTTCTAGTTCTTTAGATACTTGGTAATAAATGATTTGGGTTTGTTTTTTGAATCATGGATTTATTTTCTTTTTTTCCCCTCATCCACAGACACATTCCTGTAGTATTTTTGCTTTTGAATGAAATGTTTGCCACATGATCTGACCCAAATTAACAAGATGTTTGTTGTTTTTTTTTCCCCCTCAGCATTCAGTATAACAAAATAACTGGTGTTGGAGCCCAACAGCTGACTGACAGCCTAAGAAAATGTCCCCATATAAAAAATCTGGTGTAAGTCTCCTGTTATATTGTTTGCTGTGTCTTCAGTCTGTAAATCGGGTGAGAACTCATGCTAATGCTATCTAAGGTATTTGTCAGATTTGTAAGAGGCACTAAGAGAAATCACTGAAATACAGAAACAGTCACACAAATGCTAAAAATGAACCACTGGTTTCAGCAGCTTTAAGTCCCTTTGCCACAGGCAAGCAAGATTGTTCTGCTTTAAGCACAGTTGGCACTCCACTGTTTATCTCCTACCCTTCCAGCGCACCTGATACCTGTGCTGCAGGACTTGTATTTGAAGGATAACAGTGAACAGCCATCATTAGAGGTTAAATAGACTGGAGCTGCCAGTGCACGTTCAAAGGGAGTTTGACTGGAAACTAAAGAATAACTAAGGAGACAGGACTGTGGTGTGCACTATAATCAGAGTCAGCTGTGATATGGGGGAGTGGACTGCTTACTTTGAAATGAAAATGTATTTTCCTTTGTTCCTCAGCTTAAATTATGCTACAGATTGTTGGGGGGGGGGGGAGGGAAGACAAGCCAAAGCAAAACTCCGTTACCTCTAACAACAACAACTATATATAACTATAACTATATATATATATATATAGTTATATATATATATATATAGTTATATATATATAGTTATATGTATATTATATGGTTTTATTTCTGTCATATGTACAGACACACATATGACATAATACACACATATGACAGAAATAAACCCCCAAAAAACTGTGGAATGAATTAATTACATTTTTAAATCTTTTTTTTTTTTTCCTGAACTTGCTCTTACAGGATGTGGAATCCTACAATCCCATATGGAGTTCTTGAACACCTTCAGCAGCTGGACTCCAGGATCAGTGTGTAGGTTCAGATGATTCTATAAAGGTAATGTAAATCCTGGCTACTTGAGACAGCCAGATTTGGTTTTGTGGCAGATTTCTCACAGGTCTCACTGGCAGCAGGCACAGTTCAGCCCAGTTCAGTGTCTGGCAGCGGGCTTGCGAACCTCCTATCTTTAGCTGCACAAAACTAAATAGCTCTGAGTTCTTCTAATGAGTTCTGCACTCTTTGGAGATGGTTTTTGTGCTGTTTTTTTGTGAAGTCACTTCACTTCTTCTTTGTTTAATACAAATCTACCACAGCTGTTTTGTCTTCCTATGAACCTGTGCCTGTACTGTACTCAGAGCAAACCACTCATTCCTACATTCCTTTTTGTTGGTACATTTTGTGCAGTTTGCCCACTCCACTGGCTGCCACTTTCACCTCACTGACTCTGCCTGCACAGCCTCAAGGATCCTTGAAATCATTACATCCTTAGCAAAGAACAGCTTGCTGATGATTTCCAGGATTTGACTGCCTTGACATCACTGGTCTGATGGAGCTGCGGCAGGCAGTTATGGGAAGTTATGATTTTATTTAGGATTTCTACTCCTTGTTTTCCATTTTGTCCTTCCTCCTGCTCTTGCGGGGAAAAAATAATAATAATAATAATGCAGGACGAATCAGTGAAATGATCTCTGCAAGGACCAAGAAGTCAGAATCAAGTCAGACAACAGAAACTCTCCAACTTTCTTTCAAATGGCTAACATCACATTGCAGAGTGGTTGCAGGCTGCTTAAGCAGCTGTTTTGAATAGTCCTGCAGTTGCCTTTGGCCCCGAAGCCATGCAGGATCACCAAAGTTTTGTATGACTCTTGCTCTTACATGCAGATTTTATAGCTCTCATCAGGCTACAGGTTTTGGAAGACTCAGGTGCCACGCCAGCTTCACAGACTAGCAGAACAGAAAAGCTGTAGATGATTAATCACTACAACAAAATGCCAATGCTTTGTCATGTTGAAAAATCATACCTACTTGGGAGAGAAGACATTAAGGATCACAATGCTGCTGGGAAGCCACATAAGGGCAAAGTTTTCTCTAACTCCTTGCATCTCTCTCCACATTTGTGCTCTTGTGTTTGCAGTGCATTTTTGTGGCACAGGTTACCACATTAGTGCAGTATCTGAGCATGTGAGGGAGTCTTTACCTTCATTAGCATTGAGGATTGACAGCATCAGGAAGTCTGGATCCTGTCTTCCATCTGGAAATATCCAGCACCCACTGACCACTGTCATGTTTCTTCAGAGCTCTCACATCTGCAGTCTTGGCAATGTTAATGGTGATTAAGCTGTTGTGCTTTCATCTAATATCCTGTTTCCATTGTTTCACAGGTAACACAAAGAAGAGGAAAAGGTCTCTTCTGTGTTTTCCTGTCTTACCACTTTACAAAGCAGGAATTAAATGCCAACTTTTGTGATGGTGGCAACATGAAAAAAGTCACACTGAACCTTCTGGGTAATGCTTGAAGTGGGTAAATGATGGAGTTCACATTTTTAAGAGGTCATTTAAATTGCTTTTTAAGAACTCAGCTGCATCTCCAATGAATTGATGAACAGTTAAGTAACACATTTCACAGAAGAACAACTGGATAACTTTCACTATTAAAAGTGAACAAGGTTCACCGGCTTATTGACAGTAGAAAATTCTATCGATTCATCGAAGTGCACGCTACAAGCTGCTGCACCTCAACACCTGAGTCATGAGAGATGAAAACTAATTGTTCTGTGGTGTCACTGATAAACACAATTAAGTTTGTTTTGATTTTGGACTACCAAAGTTGGAGTTTTCACCTGTAAGTCTGGATTAAATGGAAGTGTCTGGGTCAGAAGCATAAGAACAACCAGACTGGAAAACAGTCTAAAATTGTAATGTTGTCCTTGGGAATCTAGAAGTGGCTCTTTTCTTCATGCTCGTTATCAATGCTGTCTTAAGATAATATTTTTTATCAAATAACTGTCCTGTTACAGATTCCTTCAAAAAGATTGGAGGGAGAAAAGAGATGAATTAAAACTGAAAAAATATCAGGGATTTTTCTGATGATGTGACAGAAATCCAATTATATACAAGCAACTCCAGCCTAGTGCACAAAAATCTTCAGTAACATAGCTTAAAGGTTTTTACTCTGTCACAAATGGAAACTTTGCAAGTGTGAGTTTTTTTCTATTTTCTGGTGAAAGAATTTCACTCAATGCAAGCTATTACAAAAAGAGATTCTGGGCTGTAAAGTGTCAGCTGAAGTATATGTGCGCAAAATTCTGAGGAACTGAAAACAAAAGTTGGACTTCTGAAACCAATTTTTCTTCTCATTCATATATCTGAATTGAGATTTAATTGTCACCTACAAGCGCGAGACTGAATGTACAAGCATCTATTTTATACTTGAAAATGAAATCACTACTATGTGTTTTTATGTGGTCTGCTTCTACAGAGTTATGAAGAATTAGGCAATCACAGGAGATCACATATTTCAAAGAATTAACATGGATCTGTTTTGCCGGCCTCAATGTTATTTGAGCCAAATCCTGGTCCTGCTGAAAGCAATAGCAAAACAGTAATCTCCTTTTCATGCACTTCAGCCCTCTGAACACAGAAAAACATAGTAATTGTACAGAGGCAATGGTCAGGATGCTCTCTGCATGACTAGATGCAAGCTGGAGACAGGAAAACAAAGTTGGATGGTAGAAGCTAGCATTCAGTGTGCTACAGAGTGGGAAGGGAGAGCTGTGTACCTCATTTTGCTAACTTGTTCAGCAGCCTCCTTTAAGTCTCTTTTGCTAGAAAGCACTGACAGCACTGATCAAAGATCTTTGCAAATGAGCGTCTCTCAACTCACCTTCCGAATATTCTGTTACTTGGTTTGAAAACATCCCCAGTTTGAAGCAGTTCAAAACCTGAATCTATGTTCTTTCCAGCTGTTTCCACTTACATTTCTGCACCTGCAGAATCTTGACAATTTAAAGAAAGAAGGAAGGAAGGTCTTCTAATTTCTTGTTTCTGTTCAAAAAAGTCAGGATCCAGAGCTAGCACACGGAGGTAACAGTACAGGAGAGCAAGGCAAAAAACACTATGGAGAATGCGATTTTAACTAGAAAATTATATTTTCCTTCATTATCTGCTTCAGTCTTCAAATTCTAGCCAGAGGTGTGGAAAAATCTCATTTATGTTCCTCTCTTTAAGCCACTTGAATGGGAAGTAGCTTGAGCTAAATTCAGTGTGACATTCCCATCAGCCTACAGCACTCCAGCCACGCAGAGCTACAGTGAGCTCTCCTCTCGGCTTCCTTGGACCACACTTTGGATGACAAATGCCCCTTTAAGGATATGTTCTGCAGCCAGCCTTAGATTCAGTCTGTGACTGAATCTACGAATATGCTATTACAGAAGCAGCTGAATGTTACAGCACTCTACACTGCTACAACAGTGTTGGGTATTCTACTGTTCTCTTAGTGGGAGATGTATGCTTATAATGTTGATTGTAAATTGTGATGCAGTGTTTTGGTTATCTTTACACATCTTTTTTGTAAGTATTAATAAAAATGAGTATTCCTTTTTACAGTAGCTTGCAGTACTCACTGAAAATCATTTCCATTTTTCTCTCTGCAACACTGGGAAACCACTGCTGAACGTAACGACAAGCTGAGGGTTCTCCTATTCCATGGTAATGGCAGGCAGTGTGCAAGGGAGACAGCACATTCCTGCTGGCACTTAGCAGTACAGTGGTCCAGAAATGGAGAAATAATGCTTTCTGAACAGGCTGTGAAATCTTGTGAAGCCAACTGGTAAACTGTGCCTCCACAGGTAGAAGGTATAAAAGTGCTGTCTGAAGCTTCCTGCTGATAACAGAAAAAAATCATAGAACGGCTTGGGTTGGAAGGGACCCCAAGTCCATCATCCAGTCATCAAGTTCCAAATCATCTGGGGCTTCTTGCAGTTAAAAGTATTTAAATTAATCAAAGTCTGGATGCTCTTGTGTAACAAAGCTCATGGAAAAGGCTTCCAACAGTTGGATGCCTTGTGTGCAGAGGACAGAATTCACTGGCTACCCTGAAAAAAATCAAATCTGCATTCCAAAATATCCTTTCAGGATGAGAAGAATGCTTATCTTGTCTCTTTGTGCCCAAATTCTGTTAGATCTGAAACCTTGCTAAAATGCTAAGGCTTGTTTTATGATGGCGATCAGATCCACTTGTAATCTGAGCACTTTCCCCACCATTAAAACATCCAATGTTGAGCTGTTCTGAGAAATCGTAAATCTTGATCTTCAGTTCAGAATCTCCAAAGTGAATTACTTGGTGGAAATTGCATTCCTTAATCTGTGTCACGTAGCATAAACCCACTGCAGAGAATGATTACCAAGCAGCAGATGCTGTAGAACCTGTAATGACAAACTAAACCATGTCCTTAAAATGGCATACATGTGACCCTGAATAATTGGTGTAAGCTATTTATGAACAATATAAAAGTCCTAACTATACAACCAGCAGGCCCGCTGCCTTTGGTAGCAAAATCCAGTATTCCTGTATTCCTTGTGTTAGTCCCAAATGGGCACAAAAAACAAACTTAACAAATCTTTAGACCTGTCTGTTCTTTACACAGGTGCCTACATGAAAATTCAGAAACATTCTTCATACATCAACTTGGCTTAGCAACTGCATTGTTATGAAAACTCAACCTTGAAAGATTTGTAGTAAGACAAAACCAGCATACATTATGAGATTGATCGGATATTTCAATTCAGGTCTATTTTTTGAAGAAATTTTACATGCAGAAGGATTTTCTGTATGCTGGCCATCTCAATAATAAGGAATGTTTTGGCATGAAAAGCATATTCACATTATTTTCTGTTCAAATGGAAAAAGAACCACTCCAACAAATGACTCCTTACTCTTTCATGGAAAAGGTCGGTCTTTATTGTATTGCTTTCAGATCTGTACATAGGAACATGAATCTGCAAATTACCTTGTGTTAGATAATGAATCCACCTAACAAAATTCAGTCTCTGATCTGTTTCAAAGCCTGCAATTTAAATAAAGTCTCTTACTAGTGCACTTCTTGTCATAATACTGCCCTGAACAGAACCTTGCGGCACTCCTGGATGTGTTCCCCTGAGAAAGCACAGATGTGGAGCTACTGGCTGGTAGAGTTTTCAATGTGTGAATGCAAAACTTGCTTAAGCAGCATGTACAGTGTATCCATTCAAGTGAAATGGTATTTATTGAAAAGTTCATCAAATCTGAGTAATATCTTGATTTTCTTTATAAGAGAACATAGCTTCTATTATTTGTTCATAGAGTCCATCCCCGAATTACCTATGGAAGCCCAGTACTGTACATGAATCACAGCAGGTAGTGCACACTCAAGAGGCAATGGTCACGAGGAAAAAGTCACAGCTGACAAGGTCTGATAACAACTCTTCTTGTTGTCCCCTTGTCCTTCTTTTCACCTCTACATTTCAGAGTATAGTTTCTTTCCATAACTTGATCCATTAACCTGGTCATAATCCATTTCAGGTGTTTAATGAATCTGTTTAAAAAAGAACACATAACAAATACATAGTAACCCTCCAGACCCACACTGAACAGAGCAGTCCCTGTGTATGTTAGATACAGCACCATACCATCTGTTTCTTTCAAAATCAATCAACCAGCTGTTTGAGGTACTCAGGTGCTGCACTGACAGCAAAGAACTCCAGGAGGACCTCATAACACTGAGTGGGCAAAAAAGGGCAGGTGACCTTTAATGATGTAGTATAATCCAATTACAGAAAAATAATCAACACCTGCCTATGTTACACAGGTTGGAGCTGACAACTACAGACAGGCATCACCACCACCAACTCTCAGCTGTGGCACACAAAAAAGCCAAGAAAACTTTGAATATCATCATGAAGGGCACTGAGAAGATGGTGAGTAACATAAAAGCCACTGTGTGCTTGTATCATGAGTACTATGGGCACTTCTGGTTTCCGTACCTCAGGAAGATGATGGTGTAGCAAAGAGGGTAGAGAAGAATGACTAAACCATAAAGATCTAGGGGAAGGACCAGCTTGCTTCAGGTTTGAGGGGCTGGGAGAAGGAACTGGAAAGCAGTTGCTACAGGGCTGGGCAGCACCATGCCCTCTAACATCCCTAGTTCTTCCACTGGGGATGCAGAAAGCACAAAGGGAGCACTGCAGATTTTGTCCAAGTTTATGTGTGCTCCCAAATGGTGTCACCTGCCACAGCTGGAGCCAGAACGCAGGCAGGGTGGTCCTGGTATGACTTGTCCCAATTTTACTCTGTACCACTTAGTAGATGCAAAGGCAGGATTGCGAAGTGCTTCTGTGGTCAGTGAGGTTCTTTTTTCAAATGCTTAACACTACAGTACCCTGCTAACAGCAGTCCTATGCTCAATATCCTGACACTCAAACCAAGGGGAACAGCAGTTCTAAAATGTTACAAATGTGATGGTTATCTGAACAAACACAGTGGTAGTTCTGAGAAACGGTTGTTCTGCGTTGCAGATCGAATCTTCAGCTGACTTAAAAACAGCACAGCAAAATGTGCTGCACTTCCAAAGCAAAGCATAATGCTGTCCAACTCATGTTTCAAACGTGGCTGCAGGGCTGTTAGACCAGGACAGTAATTTGTGGAGGCAGATATGATACAACTGACCAGGACATTCAACCTTGTGTTTCTATTCTGTCCTTCAAACTTTATGTGAACCTAAACCTTAACAGAAAACTGGAAGAAAAAAAAAATTAAAAAAAAATTGGAAAATCAAAAGATGTTTCTCAGATCTCAGAAGCAGTCATCCAACAGCCTGAACATACCTGCCAGCATTTAATAGCACAGCTGGTAGAGCACAACTTCAGCATTAGAAGAAACGCAGCCACGGTATTTCTTTAATTCTGTGGGTGAAGTCATTGCTCATGATGGGCTGGACCAAAGGAAATGCAGTGACCCTGCTCTGCATCCAGGCATTGTCTGCCTTGTTTTCCAGCTTTCTAAAAGTATTTCAGATACTGTGGCCTATTTGGGCCGTGCTCTCTGAGTGAGCCTCAGGTCCTTTTTCCTGGCCCTTCAAAGCCTTAGGTCAGTCACCTGAACTACAGCTTTATACAGTAATACGCCATCTGGTGCATGTCATTATTATACACTGTACTCTTGCCATACATGGGTTCCATTAGCCTTTGCCTTTTTTATTATGGTTGGAGGGACCATACAATTCTCACAGAGGAATGCAGAACAGAGCATGAGGAGCACAACCCACTTTTTCATGCGCTGCGACAAAGGGGAAAATTGCTGTTTAGCAGTTGGGAAACAACACCCTTTACAGGACGAAGGGAAGTTCAGCACTGTGTTCCCCACAGCAGGTCACAAAACTGATGCTTCTCAGCACCCATCTCCAGAGCAAGATGGAGTTGGTTATTCACAGCAAAAGAAAACCCTGAGCAGTGGGACTCCTACCATGGCTTCCCATTTCTACTGATCCCATGTCACACCAACCCCCCACCAGGACTTGAAAAAGAAGATGTTTAAACCCCTTAATAGCAGCAGATGGTGAAGTTTCTACAGATACTTATGGAATTCCTGGCAGAATGTTCAACCACTTAAAAAAACAAAACTCTTAGAGGAAATGCATACTACTCTACATGAAGAGAATGTGGTTTGTAAACTGAATAAGTACATTTATGTCAGATTTTCCTCAATAGTTTCAGGTGCCTGAAAGAGATACTGATCTTCCCGCATTCAGTTCTCAGCTGCACAACTTTTCCAGAAGTTTCCAGTTTGATTCTGTGATTGATTTCAACACTTGCTAGCTCTTTTTAATGAACTCTGACCTCAAACCAGGACTGAAAAGTAGACAGGATATATATTAGAAACACTTCTTGTTCTCAGAGAACATCCCTCAAACTTTTCACCTGTTTTTTCCCAAATTTGTGGGCAGACAAATCAGGCTCTATAACTGGGAAGAGAAAGACCATCTGAAAATTTCCCTGAAGAAATGGAAAGCTTTAGCCATTTCTGTGTACTACTTAATTCCTTGGGATGCTCATACTCTGTATAAATTAGCATCATTATGAGGGAAGAAAGACAAAGAACTGTATGGGTCAAATATGAATCCTAAATTTCTCTAAACAAATTATTCTTCTATTTTAGGATTGCAAGTTGTCATCTGAAACAAACCAGTGTTTTGCCCATTCTCAAGAGAAAACAAACAAAAAGAATCAAACTGAATTCAACCTGCCAGGCTGTGGTTAGCAGCACTGAATGGACAGTTCATTATCCAGCCATAATTCTGTCTTCTTTCCATCTAGGACAGAACTCCTGCAAAGAACCACTGGAATACAAGTCTCCTTACAGCAGAGCTGCCAGGTGAGTTCAAGCATTCAGCTTCTAATAATTTTAGGGACACCTAAGAGTTCACAGCTCTGAAAGTTCCAGCTGTTGTTCTTAATGCTGTCATTATTATAACTGATAACAAAATGGACAAATTATCCATCTCATGGAGTCAATGATTCACCTTTTTCTTTGGCATGGAGATTCCTACAAATAAGGGAAGAGCATAGTGAAAAATGAGAAGGTTCAAAGAAGTAACAGATCACTCTGCTCATTATTTGTACGATTCCAAGTCAGGGAGAGCTCTAATGCATTTCTGTGCATCCTGGCATGGCTGTTGGTAACATTCTTCTGATCTGCTCCTTTATGAGGCATCTCAGTTTCTGAGATGGAAGAGAAGCACAGCTGAGGTAAGCACACAGAAGCGCACAGATCCAGGCAGGAGCCCAGCATGCTTATTTCCTTCCCCACTGGACCACATTGCCTCCTGCAGATGCTGAGCCCTCAGCTCTAATTGGCACTACTTTGATAAGCTGATGAGTACAGCTATTTCTTTGACTGATTCAGGATTTACATGCTGGCAAAGAGCAGAAGTGCTGAGTCACGAACTTTTGGGTGCTGGATTCTGCTCATCAAAGACCTACACTGTAATTCATTTTGGAAAAAAAAACAAAACCATAGGTAACACTTATACAGTAAAATTATGTAAATCGAATATTTCCTATTTGGTTTCATTATCAATTGCTCATTATCCCTTTGATTAGAGTACTTTGTGATGAGTCACAGCTGATTTTAAGGCAGCGCAAAGACAACAACCACATCACCTTCTTCCAGGGGACTTGAAATATGATCAAGAATCTGGCATACCCAAGGGAAAAGGGTAGGTGCCATGAGTCAGCTCAATCCTGCTCAGCTCACACAGATGGATTTCTCCATTTGAGTAGGACAGAAGCTTCTTAGTTGACTATCTTCAGCCTCTGCCACCAATTATGGTTAGAAATCTGAATGTAATTCTGCTCCTAGTGAGTATATTCAGCTGAGGTTTTCAGTGCAAGAAAGAACATAGCTCTTCTGATCCACGTGCTCTTTTACTTTGAAATAAGCCTTTCCACATTGTTCAGAACAGCCTCTTGGGATTTCCTCCCTTTGTATCCTTGTTCACGCACTGCCACTCATCTCCTCTGTGACAGGCAACACTTTTTAAATGCAAGGAGCACACCTGCAAGGCTTTAACTGAGGCTAATCACTGCTTTTTAGTTGTTCTCAGTAATCGCTGGTGAGTCACATGAAGAGCACTCCTCTTATTCTTACTGCAAAGAGCAGTACTCCTATACTTTCATCCCTGCTGGTAAAGCTGAGACCACTCTTTCTGCATCATGTGCTGAATCCTCAGCATGCCAGCTCAAAGTGAGCATTCCTGTGCCCATGGCTTCGCACAGGGAGCCGGTGGTGACAAATACCACAGCACTGTGAAGAACTCCGTAAGCAGGATCTGAGCACAAATCCCTCCTCGTGGTGACGTGCTGAGCCTTGGCCTGGTAGCTGAATAACCAGGCAATTTGCTGAACGTATAATTAAATATATAAATAGATGAAGCACAGTAATGGTGCATGCTTTGCTCTCTGGCAATTAGAGATTTATGATTTGGTTCTCAGTGGAAACAACAATGTAAGACAACAGCTGCCAAACGACAGGGCTGAGCAGGCCGGTGCTTACCTCTGAGCACGGTGACATCACTGCCATTTCTACATATGGAGCTGACGCTGTCTTACAGTGAGAGTACCAAGTACTTTGAAGAGCTTCTTAACCTACTAATATAAAGGAAAATGTTAAGAAGCCCATTTACTGACATTGAACAGAACGGTGCGCACATCCTTGCACTGTGAAATGATGTGCTCGTGTAGTAGGAAGAATCCCCTATATGAACTGATGCGGCTGTCATTATCCTTGGGTCTCCCTGAAAACCAGATGAACTCACTGTAACAAATCCTGGCCAGCAGAAAAGTCCTCCACCATCACCTAATACAATCATTAAAAAATGTTTATTGTTTGAATCCTTGTACCAGGTGACGCTGGAGAAATAAGATCAGGAGTTTGGGGAAAGGTGTTTCTGAGGAGCAAAAGGTTAGTACTTCCTGCACCAAAGATTTTGCTTAAATTTCCATTATTATGAATTTCTTCCCTGGAAACAGGAGATACCGGTCTGAAGGATACTTACAAAGGCTTTTGATTCCTATCCCTGTATTCTAACCCCAGATGTTGTTTGCCCAACTGAAAAGGACCAAGGACAGCCACAGCAGCAGCACAGTGTGGGCAGGTCAGCTCTGCTGTAGATCTGCACCAGCGGAAGGGATTCTAACCCAGTTGCTTGGGATGGACCAAACAAACATGCCAACAAATGTATTGATTTTATCTGTTATAACTGCAGCAGGATTTCTCCAGCAGCAAGAGATATGTGTGTCTCCAATGCCACACACACACTTCTGTGCTCCCACATGCTGTTGTCCAAGCCTTGTTCACCTGTGGTGGTGCTATCCATATTCATCCAACACCACCAATTCCCACTTCATATTTTGTAGCCTACTGACCAAAACCTGACACTATTGATTTATATGGACCCTTAATGGAAATATTTAGAGTTTCAGTATGAAGGACTGCATTGTAGAGATGTGGTTTTGCTTTTATGGTGGTGTTTTTTTTTCATGTGGAAGACACTAAAATAGCACTGTGACAGGCAGCAACATGTTCACCAAGGTCATCTCTGTGACCTTACAGCAGAAACCCCTACCTGCACGTTTTCAAGTGTAACTTGAAAGGCATCCTAACCCGATTTTCAAACTCACAGGCGATATTTTGCTTAAACATTCTGCTGGTAGATCTGGAAACACTTAAACTGTGAACGTTTTTGTTAACATCCATTTGGCACAGAATGTCCTCGCTGGAAATAGTGGTTCTCTCCCCAACTGCAGTTCAGCGTTATAAAACGCCGAATCCTTACATTTCCGACGCGGTAGCTTCACCGTCAGCTACAGCGGTAACAAAACGTTTGATCAAACAAACCCTCGTGCTCCGATCGCTGCGACGATCCCGGGAAAAGGCTCCCGGCACCTCCGAGCCTCGGGAAGCGCGGCTGCCGACCGCCCGCAGCCCCGACGCCGCGCTGACAGCCGCAGCCGCCCGGAGCGCGGCTCGGCCCTCCCCTCGCCCCGCCGCTCCCTCCCCGCTGTTCCGAAGGCTGCGGGTCCCCGGGAGCCGCCGGCTCCGACTTACTTCTGCGGCCCCTCCGCGGCCCGGCCCGGCGGCGGCGCGTTCCGGGGGCGCCGCGAGGGGAGAGGCGGCGCGGGCATCCCGGGGCCGCGCCGGGACGGCGTCACTCCAAGTAGGCGTCAAAGACGTCCAGCTCGCCGTCGGTGTCGTACAGCGCCGAGCCGGGGTCGGAGAGCACCCCCAGGTCCACCAGCGCCTGGTCCATGTCCTCGGGCAGGAAGACGATGCCCACGTTGAGGACGATGTACTCCATCAGGAAGGCGTAGTAGAGGATCAGCACGTTGACGAAGAACAAGCCCACGTAGAACATATAGGGCAGCACCAGCAGCGCGTGGAAGGCCCAGGACTCCAGCGAATCCAGCCGTGCCGACACCGCGGCGGGCATGCAGCCGGGGCGGCGGGCCGCGGCCCCCGGGGCGCAGAGCGGGGACGGAGCCGGAGCGGACCTGCGGGGAGAGGCGGCACCGCCGAGCTGCGGGCGGACCGCGCGGCTCCGGCTGCCGCAGCCCCGCCGCCGGCAGAAGGCGCTCCGCGGAGCCCCGGCCGCCGCAGCGCCGCCGCCTCCCCGCCTCCTCCCGCCCGCAAACTCGGCGGAACGACCCCGCGGGCGCGTTCCCGCATCGGGGCCGAGCACCTGCCCCGCGCTGCGCGCTGCGCTCCGCCCCGCAGCGCCGTTCACCTCCGCGCTGCCCCCGCGCCGCTGCTGGCGGCCGCGCCTGGGGGCGGTCAGCGCGGATCGCCCCGGGTTGGGGGGGGTGGCGTCCATCAGCGCCTCCGCAGCGGTGCGCGGGGCTCGGCCGTGCGGGGCTGTGTCGTAGGGCTGTGCTGCGGGGCTGTCCATAGGGCTGCGGGGCTCTGCGGCAAAAGCGAAGGCGCGACTGCAAACTTTTTTTCTTTTTCTTTCTCTTTTCTTTTTTTTTACACCGCTTTGATCTCGGCTCCGGCCCTCCAGCCGCCCGAAGCTCCGCTCCATTCGGGGTCTGCCCTCTCCCCGCTCCGCAGCCGCCCGCCTGCGGCGACGCGCGACGCCGGAGCGCACACGCGCTGCCCCGTTACGGAAGGAAGCAGCGCGCCCAGCTCAGGGCTGTGTCGGCCGGTGCCGCCTGTGCTTGTTTACATTCTTCCCACCCACGGAGCTCCGAGGGCCGGCTGCGGCCCGCAGGCGCCCCGTCCCGCCCGGCAAGCAGCTTCCCTTGCGGTTTCTCCGCATCCCCCGCCGACCGGAGCGGCGCGGTGCCCGCTGGGAGCTGCAGTCCGCTCCGAGGGGCGATTCCCGGCGTGCCCCGGCCGCGCATGCGCACGGCTGCGCGCCGGCGGCCGCTGGCGCCGTTGAGCTCCGTCCGTTGGCCTCCGTCGCTCGTCACCGCGGGGCCATGAGGCGATAAGACCCCGCTGCGCTCCACCAACATGTTCGGCCGCTCCCGGAGCTGGGTGGGCGGCGGGCACGGCAAGGCCGCCCGCAGCATTCACTCCTTGGACCACCTCAAGTGAGCCGGGGCCGCGAGGGGGGCGGCGGGCGGCGGTGAGGTGCGGATCGGTTCGGATCGGAGCCGTGGCCCGGTGCGCCGTGCCGAGGGGCTGCGCTCCCGGCTCTTCTCCCGCCTCGCGGCGGCTCCCCTCGGCTGGGTTCCCTGCGGCACCGCGGTGTTTCGTCCCGCGGCTCGGCCCCGCTCTGGGCCGTGGTTGCTCGCCCCGAAACAGCCCAGTTCAGACGAGCTCCGGTGAGGTGCTGCCGCGCTCGCGGCCGTGGCTTTTAATTTGTAACAACGCCACGGTTCCGTCCTGGGAAGTAGAACGTGAGAGGCGATACAAACAAGAAATGCCGCCTTCCTTCCGGCCGGGGCTGCGGGGGGACGCGGCGCTGCGCTGCCCGCCGTGCTGCTGGGGGTACGGCTGGGTGACGCGGCTCCGCGTCGCTGCATCTCCTCCGTGCGCTCCGCTGCTGGAGGGGGATTAACGAGGTCCCCTGTGACGGCGCCTCTTTCTGCTGAGCAGCGAAGGAGGAGCGTGGAGAGAAGCGTTTTCTAGGTGAAGTTGCTGCCAATGCGCAGCTTGCTGAGAAGCGTAAAGCTGGTGGTTTTCAGTGGTTGGTCTGATTGTCAGAGAGCTCGAGCAGGGACTGACAGCATTGATCAGGGTGCGCTCACACGCAGGTGCTGTATCGCAGTGGTTTGTGGCTTCTGGTCCTTAAACTGGAGAAACGTTTTAAAGCAGCAAGACTGAACTGCCGTGTGTGACTGGAAAATCAAGTCCATAAAACAAACTGGAGCGCAGTGAATGAGGCAGCAGTACTGCAGGAAACAATCCAGGAGGGTCAGGCTGTGCCTGTAGTGTGCGGCATTGCAGGCAAGAGCCACGCTCAGATACGGGCACGGCAGTGCTCTCATTACGAGGGGTGGTCCTTGGGTGCTACTCAGTGCTTGGGGAGCTGTAGGTCTGTCTGGGTTTGGTATTATGCTTGCAGGCAGAGCAAGGATGCTGATGTGTGTCAAAATTCAAAGAAACTGAGTTCAAGTTTAGAAGGGAAAAGGCTGGTGAGAGGAATGTTTGAAGCAAGAAAAGGTGATCTCTTG
This sequence comes from Perdix hodgsoniae, assembly GCA_035772895.1. NCBI lineage: Eukaryota > Metazoa > Chordata > Aves > Galliformes > Phasianidae > Perdix > Perdix hodgsoniae. Next base: position 10,778,679 of record JAPSGF010000014.1, on the reverse strand, counting down.
TTTCCTTGTAGTCACAGAGGGTAGAGCAAGTGATATCCTGCTGCGTTTGCAGCAAAGAAGAATTGGGCTGTGCTTGTTATGTTTCACTTCTTACCTGAGAGCTGAAGTGTATGTTTCCCTGCTAAAGCACCAGATTGGGTTGGGTTTGTTGTGTGTGTGTAAGGGACCTTGCAGTCAACCCTTGTGAGCTCACTGTGAGCTGTGTTCCTGCCATTTCAGTTCCAGCAGAATCCCACCTTGTATTCCTCATCATTGAGCTGTGCAGAATTCACTGACCTTGCTGTTAAAAATTAGCTCAGTGTATAGGAAGTATATTATGGTAAACTATGAGAGCGCAATTAACCAGGGCTGTTCCTTAGGGAATACTTATTATTATTATTATTATTTTTTTTTTTTGTTCATAAAGTTAGAGTTCTACCTAAGCTGTAAACAGTATGTCTGTCTAGTGAGAGAGTTACTGCTTTTCATCAGCAGGTGTTGGATCTGAAACTTCCTTTTCTATTGGGTTGAATACAGTTTGAGATTTGCTCGAGCAGATTGGCTAAAGGCACATTGGGGTTGTTTGCATGTCAGTTTCCTTGCCAAGTGGCAATAGTTGTAGTTCAATCTGCTTTCCTAGTGGTGAAACGAGATTGAGAGAGGCTGTGAGATTGTGCTGTGCTCTGCCAGTGCTTCTGGTGGATTTTTGGGGGGCCCTTGGCACTTTCATGTGCTTTGGTTAGCAATGGCTGGGCTGTCAGGGATACAAGAGGAGGAAGCCTGAGCTTGCTGGTAGTGGCTGCTTGTGAGAGTGGTCTGAAAAGGCCATTGCTTCCCTTGCCCTGAGCTCTGAAACTGGGCTGGAATCTGCTCCTTAGAGCCGTGTTTCTGAAAAGTTTGAACATGCCCTGTGCTTTCCAGCTTTGGTGGAAGACCTCAGGACTTAGGCTTGTTATCTGTGTTTCTAAGTGCACAGAACAGTGTTTCCTACCTGTTGTCTTTTGTTACCTCCTTGTTGCTCCTTTTGTTTCTCCTTGTTGCTGCTACTGATTGGTATTTTCATTGTTCCCTTATAACACAGATTTTTTTGCCATTAGAGCTGCATGCTGAGCATTTCTCCTGGCTTGGTCACATGCCCTGCCGGTAGCCCTGTGCCTGGAGGCTTCCTTCACAGCTGATTCATTTCCCGAAGCATTGTCCATGCTATACATTGTTTCCTCTGTGAACAATAAATCATCACATAGCTCTGGGTAGCACGAAGAAGCAAATATAGTTAAATCTATTGGTGTTCTTTTTTCAATTTCTGAGCACCTGAGTTCTTCAAACTCTTATGTGTTAATGTAGTTTTTAAGTAATAAACAGAAAAGCCGTTAAAACTTTGTGTGTGTGAGTTACTGTAGTGTGCTATTGCCCTGAATGTGGTCTGTAAACAGAAGAGCATTCAGAATTTTATCTGTTTAGTTAAGCTGCTTGCAAAACTCTTCATCCCTCTGGTGCCATCGTCAGTGGTGCTGTGACAATTCTTGGTGGGTTTTTGCTTCATCTCTGGTCCCCAGCAGTGCGACAGAGCTGCCATGGTTCCTCTGAGGATTTAGCATTTCAGAGCACAGACTTGGCTCATCTAAAATCAGTGTGTAAAGATTGACTTGAAGTATTTCTGAGAAAGAAAATCTGCTTCTGTGCAGTACCTTTATTGTCATGGTGTGGGAAATTGCGCGTCCAGCAGGAGGAACACTTGGTTTGCACTTTTGTTCTTTCATTCCAAGAAATGGATAACAGAGTAGTTCAGAAGTGAGGGCTGTGTTGTATCTCTGTGTGTTGGTGTGTTAGCAAACTGAAGGGTCTGTGGTGACATTATAGCAAGTAAATTAATTTGGCATAGTGTATTCCTGGCTGTCAAACCAGTCTGGCTTCTTCAGAATGCTCCGCATTCCATCCCCACTGGAGGTTGTATAATGGCACGTAAATCTTACCATTGCTTATGCTGACCACAGCTCTGCAGCTGGATGGAACTTCATTCCCAAATTTGCAATAATGTGGCCTATTGCTGAGAAATATCATCACAGTTATGAGCATTTGGCTTCAAGTAAGCAGCCTGAAGTAGCTGTAGTGTCATTACTTTCAAAATTACACTGTCAGGCTTAAACTCTCCCATCTTCACTGCATCCCATCCCACTGTTGGTGTCCACAGAAGGAACCTTAAACTGTGATCCATATGTTAACTGCAGAGGATTTGTAGGCATTCATTGCTGTTCTGTTCTGGAGCAGCACACAGCCCAGAGTTATTGCTGCAGGAGATGTTTGAGTCAACTCAGCCTTGAATGGTTTCAACCTGAGCAGTTTCCATTCCTGCATTCAGAAAACAAATATTGATTGATGAGAGGAAAAAATATGCCTGTGATCTGTACTTAGTAATTGAAGCTCTTGCAGCTTTAAGGTGATGTGAAATTTCTCTAATTAGTTTACACTGTTCTTATATGATGTGTGTGTGTCAAACTCTTATGTTCTTCTTTTTTCATTATTATTATTGTATAAATGCATTTAAAAAGCAACAGAGGGAGGAAAGGAGTACTTCTTATGCTTTTGTGTACCCCTCCGTTGTATGATAAAGGGAAGTGATCTTTGGTATGTGTTATTTTGAAGAACAGCAGACTTGCTTGACCACGTAGAATTCAGAAACGTAACACAAGCTTTTCAAACTTCATGTAGTTTTCTGTCACCTGTTGGATTAGACAGCCTTCAAACCTTGCTCCATAAGATAATAAAGCTGTAATTTGCCACCTTTCTGTCCATTATTTCTGTGCTTGAGTGGGCAGAGACTTGATAAAACATGGCCTGGATGAATGAATAGTGTTTGACAGTGCAGTCAGACTTGCTGCAGTCTGTAAAGTGTCACTGCTGCCAATAGAAGGGCTGCTTTCTAATGAGCCTCTTTCCAAAATTACTTCCCGGCACCTGCTGTTGCACACTTACCTGCTACTTCTGTCTGCTGATTATTGCTCCTTGCACCTTCAACTTTAAAGTGTTTTCTAGGAAATTCCCTGAGTTGCTATGTGAAGCACCCAGGGACAAATCCTGCATAGTTCTCCTTCCTGTGTTAGCATGTGCATGAGCATTCCTAACTCACTTGGCTGATTAGGGGTTATTCTGCTTGTCTCATTCTGTTTAACAGTTATTTTCACTCTGCTTCAGGATTAAAAGGAGATTTGAGTGTTTTATAAATGCGCAGTGATGAGAAATATTGCTTGTACATGTGTATCTATGTTAAGTTAGGGGCCAGAGACAACTGCGGTGCCTGTAGTAGTGGTGGGCAGTGTGTTAATTGTACTGTTCTTCTTTTAGGTACATGTATCACGTCTTGACTAAAAACACAACAGTGACAGACCACAACCGCAATCTCCTGGTGGAGACTATCCGTTCTATAACAGAGATCCTTATATGGGGGGACCAGAATGACAGCTCGGTGTTTGAGTAAGTACTTGCAGGCAGCTTTAGCTCTGGCTGTGGGGAATGATGAGTTACACAGGTTCCTGGTTTTTAAAGATAAACTTTTCCAAGACAGTTTCCTACTGGTCATGAAAATACCCTGTCCTGTAGCAGGGAGCTAAGCAGGATCACGTTCTTTTGTTATGAAACAGAATTTGCTTCTGTTAATGAGAGCTCCAACTTCAGAGCTCCTTTTATACACTTGCTCACATCTTTTGACATAGGTACAGAAATCAAACCTAGTAATGCTCAGATTTATTCACAACCTCTGTTAAAATGAAATGATGTTCATTTGTTCATTGTAGTTTCTGTGATGCTCCTAATGGATATCTTGTTCTGGCTATGATATATAACAGATATTATTTTAATCCTTGTAAAACAGTGTGGTAGTAAAAATGACTTGAAAACGGATATTGATTCTTCCTATCTGTATTGTAGCTTCATGGAGTTTCTTCCTGCCTTCTCTACTGGAGGGAATTTTAGCTTTCTCCTGCTTTTAATGCAAATAAAAGCATAACAAGAAACTATCCAACAGAAAAATAAAAACTGTAGATACGTATTTGTGATGTCCTGCTACAAAAAAGACCATAATTTTCCTGTTAAATTATCTTTTTGCTCCTTGTCTGCTGGGTATTTGTTTATAGCTTGCATGTCTTGCTTCCTGTTTGGTTGCACACTTAGTGTGGTATTAAAGATATGCAGTTGAAAATAGTGATTTGAGGCTGATACCAGAAACTGTGGTTTAATGAATGCAGTTGAAAGACCAAGGGCAGGAAAACAAAAAATAAAACACCAAAAAACTTGTGATCAGAAGTCGAATCCACCACCATCCAGTGGTGAAGATAAGGTGGATTAGCTTAATAGGGGTACATGAGTATTAAACAAAACAGGCTTTGTTTAGAAGCTTTCCCCTTCAAAACTCTGGTTGCAAGTTAAGGAAGTTATCTGAGAAGTTGGATATACGTAAATAAAATAACTCTTATGTTTTGATGTTGTTTTACTGCATAATTTGACTGTTTAAGTGTTCTAGGTTTCAAGGGTTTTGAAGATAAAGCTTTGCACAATATTTTTGCATAAATATAGATCATGCTGTTTGTCCAATTTGCTTAGAATTATCTCTGATGTTAGTAAAATCATGTTCTTGTTAAATACAGCAAGTGACTTTATGGTACCTCTTTATTTTAGCTTCTTCTTGGAGAAGAATATGTTTGTTTTCTTCTTGAACATCTTGCGCCAGAAGTCCGGCCGTTACGTGTGTGTGCAGCTGCTGCAGACTCTGAACATCCTTTTTGAGAACATCAGTCATGAAACATCGCTGTGTAAGGGCACTTCTTGGAACAGTTCAGGATTAAATTATCAAAATTTGATTTAATACACTTTAATGCAATTTAGTCCTACTGCCCCTTCAGAACACTGTCTATGAATTCCTAATATTCCTTTAGTTAAACACTGTTGAAAATGTTGTCATTTGACTCTAACTTGCCTTTTAATCTAAACTTTCATTAATGCTGTGGTTGTTTGGTACTGCTGAAGCATTTTATATGTTTAAAGGTGTTCTTTAAGTCAACAGATTAGTCATGGTCTGAAATGTTTGCACTGATGCTGCAGATTAGGCAGCAGAACTTTGTCATCTAATTTGTACTGCAACTGTTCTCCCATCACTGGGACTGGCATTCAGCCCACTGTGTTTACTTCGATGTTTTCAGAAACAAAGAGAATTAATTAGTGGCTACAAGTGTTCTTGCAAGAGGAGGAAGTCATATGAAAGCCTTTGAAAGTATATAATTTTTAGGGGGGAAGAATTCTTATGTGTGTTGTTACAAGTGTTATTTAGTACTAAGCTGAGAAGGGATGGTCTCTTCTCGGTTAACTGATGTGCTTGGGAATGAAGACATCTGCAGGGGAACAGTAAATCACTGTTTCTGCATGCAGCCATCACTTGGGCTGTCCAGTTGTTACCTTGAAGTATTGGATAGCTTGTTGCTAGCTGGTGTGTTAAATGAAGTTACTTACATACTGATTTCTTTTGATTAATTTCAGTAATGTCCCTTATTTTTTCAGACTACTTGCTGTCTAATAACTATGTGAATTCTATTATCGTCCATAAGTTTGACTTTTCTGATGAGGAGATTATGGCATATTACATATCATTTTTGAAGACACTTTCCCTGAAACTCAATAGTCATACTGTGCATTTCTTTTACAATGAGGTAAGTAAGAAAAGGAGTTGCTATATGACAATGAGAGGACTTTAATTTAAAAAAAAAAAAAAAAAAAAAACCTGAAGGCAGTTTGGCACATTTTCTGTTTAGTCTTCTGTCTAAGCTTGTCCAACTTGCTTGGAATCATCTCTGATCATAGAAAAATCGTGTTCTCATTAAATATAGCAAGTGAGTTTGACACCTCCTTATTTTATTATTCTCTAATTTTCTTGGAGAATACATTTGTTTTCTTGAACATCTCATGTCAGAAGTCTCAACTTGTCTAATGAATTATTTGTCCTGAATTTGTTTTAGTCTCAATGATTGAGAATTGAATTGTGAGAATCTTTGCAGAAGCATAGTAGAGAAGATTCCTAAGATTTATAAGATAGTGTTAAACTGGACTGCTTGAGCAGATCTGAAGTCTGCTTCATTGAGAATTCAACTTGTTTGTTCCTTGTTTTCTGTTCCTTCACTTGATTTTAAGAAGCTTAGTTGAAGTCTGATAAAAGCTGATGGATCAAAGGTTGAAGGTGAAGTAAGTTTATCCTTGCTCCATGCCAGGTTTTGCCAGAAGAGGGCGTTAAAGCTCTGACAGTGTGCAGAGCTAACGTGGAAACCTCTTGATGTTCAAAGCAGGTGATTTTAATTCAGAGCTACAGAGCCAATTGGGTGTGCATTGTAAAATAATTTCACTTACTTAAGTTGAGAGTAGAAGTATTTCAGTAATGCATGGAAAGTGTTCTTCATACAGAATTCCAACAGATACATTGTCCAGGTTTTGGTTGATTCATTATGCTTTCTTTTCTCTTGCTGCAGCACACGAATGACTTCGCTTTATACACAGAAGCCATTAAATTTTTTAACCACCCAGAAAGCATGGTCAGGATTGCTGTTAGGACTATAACTTTAAATGTCTACAAAGGTATGTTTTCTATATCTAAAGAAATGGCATGTGTAAGGGTTTTGTTTATCTTGTGGGATTTGAAACTTTAGCATGTTGATGTGCTTCAGGTACACATCTTGATTTTTATGAAACAGAATGTTAAACCTGTAGTGTGTACTTGTAAACAGTGCTATCTCATGTGTGAAACTGATTTAAAAAACACAGTGAAAGAGTACCAAGTTTACATGAGCAACTTCAGTTTATCTTCCAGTACAGATTGTGATATGGATAAATTTAAGAACAAAAGAAAATTGAGAATATAAAGTATGTTGGTTTTTTTTATTTACTTATGAACTTGAGTTTCATAGTGACCTTACTGGTGGTATCACTTCCTTTCAAAGTGCATTGGGGTATGACTGTAGAATTCCTAAGTACTGCAGCCAGTGTGAAGAAACAGACCCTACTCCATTTCTAGAGGTGCCCAATGAAAGGCAGGATGCTGCAGTAGCCAATTGCTGTACTGGGCATTCCAGTTGGGCATAAGGAAAATAATTGCATTGTGAGAATGGGTAAACACTACCACAAGTTTTCCTGAAAAGGTGATGAATCTGTGTTGCTTATTATCCTAAAAACTCAACAAGGCCCCTGACAGCCTGGTCCAAATGAGAGGTTAGCCTTGCTTTGAGGATGGGTTTGTACTACCCATCCTCCAGAAGTCACCTCTCACTAGATTTTTCCCTGAATTTATAAACTCTGTGAGGGACTGAAAATATCAGCGATTTCTGTGGAGAAAATAGTGTATATGCATACTCTCCACTTCTGGAAGCAACATGCTTTGTGTATAGTAGTATGAATTATGAAATATGTTTGTGCAGTGTTTATTACTTTTTAATAGGTTTTTAATGAAACTGTATTTTGAATTTAAACAGCTTTCCATCAAGTAATGATTTGATGATGGTTTTCATCAGAGAGTATAAGACCTTTTTAGAATTATAAACAATTTACTTTGCAGATAGCATCTATAGCAGCCTGGTTCTTTGTAGCGCTGACTGCTAGGGACAGTTTTTCTTTTGGACATTGAGGAAGAGATACTTATTTTTTACTCATCATCTATAAAACCAAATGTGTGCTCACAGAGCAAAGTGCAGATTTCATATCCTGTTCGTGTGTGTTTACATGACTAAATGCTTTTATGGTAAAAAATATACTTCTCTAGAATTTTGGTGGAATGTTGTTGCAAAATGAAGGTTAAGAGTAGGAAAACAGCTCAGATATTCCGGGTTCATAACTTTCTGATGATCTATTTGCTTATGTTCTAATCTAACTCCTACCCTGTATCTCTTAGTTTAGATGCTTTGTGCTTTAGTTTCTTAAACCCTTTTGGAGGATGTCACTATCCCAGTTCCTAATCCTGTTAACTGTTGTCTGTTTCTTTTGCCCTTCCTTCACTGATGATTCCTGTGTTCCTTAATGCAGTGTCATGTAAGTCTTAACTAGCTTGGCTTTCAGCATTACTGCTTTATTCTTCTGCATTATTTTGTATTCTTTTTATTAAGGAATGTTGCTAAAAACTTTCTGAATTCCACTAGATCTATCTTCAGACATGTAAATATATCAATATTAGGCTCTTACAAGCCAATTAAGAATTGATGTGATGCTTTTGTAGATGTCCATTTCATGCATAAGATCATCTCAGGTATATAATCATGTGAGCAGCTGGCATGTAATCAAAATTCAGAAGGTTCTTTGTTGTATTTATTTTTAAAATCCCTAAATATAAAAGGAGTGGAAACTGATTTTTCTCTCTTACAATTTCTCTGCAGTGGACAACCAACCTATGCTGCATTACATTAGAGATAAAACGGCAGTCCCTTATTTCTCGAACCTTGTCTGGTTTATTGGAAGCCATGTGATTGAACTGGATAACTGTGTGCAGACTGATGAAGAGTAAGCTTTTAAAAATGTCATTTATTGAATGGAAATGCTTTTCCCAGACATTGATGCTCACCTCACTTTGTCTGTAGCGGTCCACCACAGACAGTAGGTGTCTGAGACAGTTTGCAGACAGTTCAAGCTTTTTCTTTTCACAGATTTGTGCTACCTGTGCTCTGGATTAAGTGGTCAGTGATGTCCTCAATCTGTACTCATGTCAGTACAAGTAAATCATCGTTTGACAACGTGCCTTTTCTTCATCTTTGTTTTAATTTTGCTGAATTTAGTAGGAATTCAGAACATGGCTGGTATTTTGTGCTTCTCAGTTTTAGTTACTTTTTTGTGTGCTTCTCTTCTGAGTACTATCCCAGCAGAACAGCTCTCAGAAAAAGATACTGTAGGAGGGGGAAAACAAAATAGTTGGAAAGATGGACTTTATTTAATATGGGAACTGTAAGCAATGAAATTCCCACGTCATACACTGCTATCAACTGTGGAAATATTTTGTTGCTTCAGATTAAATAACTGGGAGTAAACCAAGGTTGCTTGCTTTACTCCCCACTCACAGTGGGTGATTGTTTCATACTTCCTTAAAGTGAAAAGGCAGAAGTTAATAAAACAGATGTTTTGTTTTTGGAAATAAAACCTTTTTTTTTTTTTATGATTGGTTTCTGAGAAGATTCTGGCAGTGGGAAGCGAACTTTGTTTAAAGTACTACTTCTGAAAACTGGGGGAAAGACTTTACATGTGCTTCTTGAAGAAAATATATGCCTGAATGCTGTTTGGTAGCTGTTCTGTTTTAGACTGTCATCTGCACAAGTCAATTGATAGGACATGAATTATTAAAGTCATTAAGTTTTTTAAAAAAAATTTTTACTGACCTGAGACTTTATCTGCTCTGTTTTTCAGGCACAGGAATAGGGGCAAGCTGAGTGACCTGGTAGCAGAACACCTTGATCATTTGCATTACCTTAATGACATACTTATCATTAATTGTGACTTTTTGAATGATGTGCTGACAGACCACCTACTTAATAGGCTTTTTCTTCCCCTCTATGTGTATTCATTAGTAAATCAAGATAAGGTGAGTGAATACATGCAAATTTATAAGTTGTAAAGCAATTATTTGCTTTCAGTACGCATAGCAATTTGTTGAACAGGTGTATTCCTTGGTGGGGTTAATACTGTTGATGCCTATGTTTGTATGTTGAAACAAATAAGGACTGTAGGGGGAGGAGGTAGGTTATAGTTTGAATACTTTTGTTCATCATTATTTAGTTGATCTATTAAAATGTCAATTTTTTTTTATTTATACATAATACTTCATTGTTTATGTAATTATTTATGTAATAGCCAATTCTTTAATGAATGCTATCAGAAAAAACTTGTGAAGGAATGGCTGAGTAGGGAATACCAACCTAATTCTGGGTATGTATCTGTTGCAGTGTTATTAAAGGAGCTGTGACTGAGAATAATCAGAAGCCATTTTTAAGCTTGTAGACTGTGAGGTATTCTTAACTGGAGAGTCTTCATTTGAAATTGTTCACCAAAAAGGAAATTTTAAAGCGCACCATTGCTAGTGGATATTTTGTGATAGGATGTGAAACAATACAAGGTTAAGAATTTTGTTTTAAATAAAATCTTAATTAGTGTCAGTGCTTTAACTTTATGGAAAAGTTTATGGAAATAAATCATTGTTTTGCATGACTTCTACAACTTCTTTTCCTTAGGGTGGGGAGCGTCCAAAAATAAGTCTCCAAGTTTCTCTCTATCTTCTTTCTCAAGTATGTATTTGAATTATTTTGTCCTATTTCTGTTTTGCTGTATGTTATATGTTTTGCTGTGGTGTTATAATTTGTAATATTATTTACCATATTGCCATCTATTCTGACAAAAACATTAGAAAAAAAATTGACATACATTGTTGAACACTTCCCAGTTTTCTTATTAAAAATAAAAAAACAATAACTTGTTTTTCCATAAGACAGATTAAGTAGCTTCTTCAGTCAGTATTCTTCTGGGGATCTTGTAGCACACAATGACAGCTTTTAGAGCATCTGTTTGTGTACAACGCTTCACAAACAGTTCACAATAGAGTCATGCAACATTTTAGGGCAGGATTTGTGAAATTACAGATGAGATTCTCCTAAATATATATTGCAGTTTGAATCTACCTCAATCTGAAAGATTCTCTTCAGAAAACAGAGGGAGTATTCATCTGTTACGTGGCTTGTGTTTTTCTTTTTTAAAACTAGGTAGCTTGAAATGTAGGGAAAGAACATAGAATAAAGAAGAGTATACAAAGAACAAGAATATCTGTAGAGGGAATAATGCTCTAGAGGAGTTATGTGTTTTGAAGCAGATTTCATGAACTATTAGTGTTAACAATTTCACATTACTGTGTATGTAAACTTAAGATACCAGTGTTCAACAAGGACATAAATGAAAGTATGTTCAATGATTGAAGTAGAGAAATAATGTGTCTAATATTTCTTTCCACCTTTGTTTTAATAGGTTTTTCTTATTATACATTATGCCCCTTTGGTGAACTCATTGGCTGAGGTTATACTTAATGGTGACCTGTCTGTGTTTTCTTCTAAAGCTGAACAAGATGTTCAGAAAAACTCAGTAAGTGGTCAAGTAATATATTTTCCTTCTGTTTAGATGCAAATATTCTATTTGAAATACCAGTAATATCTAGAAAGTAGCTAGAAATGTCAGCATCTTGAAACTGGGAAGCTAAGGTGGTTGAGTTTAGGAGATAAGAGCAGAAAAATTGTTAGATAGTACTGCAGAAAAATGCTGTGTGACTTGGAACGTTATGTTCTTACTTGTCCACATTTCTCTCTTCTGTGGTGGTCAGACACTGCAAAGTCTTCCAGTTCTTTTATCATCCAGCCTAGGTTCAGTTCTGGTTATTGACATTCTGCCAGTGGGGCTGACTGAATGCTATGAGGTACAGCAATCTCTTATTTGTGTTAGGAAATGTCTGACCTTCTACTAGTTGCATACTGACTGTTGTGTGCTACTTGTGCAGTAGCAGCTTTGTTGCTAGGAAATCTGTGGCAAAAGGGTGAGATAGCATATGTTGTGGAAGGGAGGTTTTTTCCTGTTCTGTTCACTATGAAGAGTTGCAAAATATCTGTAGCACATGCTTTGTGCTTACATTAATGTGAGGAATATTAGGAGCTTCCTTTAAGTGCCTGTTCATCTGTTCTCATATTTATAATGCTGTTCTAGATTGCTGCTTCACTGGTCCTGTGATTCACAGTACACACACTGCGAGCTGTCACACGTGAACAGCTACCAAACAGGAGGCGACTGGCTTCCTAGGGTAGACGCTTAACAAAATTGTACCAGAGGTGGGGCCTTGTTGCCACTCAATGGTTGGAACCATATTTTTTAGTAAATTCATCCTTACTATTCTATGGGTCCTGAACAAGGGAACGTGAACCTATTCCATGGAGCTTGAGAAGTATACCAAACTAAGATGCTTTTTCCTTTGCATATTTTTCCCTTTTATTTCTGCCATGAAGTGATACTAGAAGAAATACACTCGGCTCTATATTATTTCCTGCCAGGTCTGTTTTCCTACGTAATTCAGATGTGGGTCAGTTCTACCTAATTCATGTTTGTCAATTTCTTGTTTAACCTCCTTTCTCCTTTCCATAAGAAGTTGTTACTAATTATTTTACTGGCACACACTGCACAAGATAAACTAGAATTGAAAATATGATAGGCATATTTGAAAGTATGAAAAAATGGTTTATCTAAACATATAAGCAAACTATATACAATGTAAGCTAACTTTTTCTTTTTAAGATTGTTTTAATTATTTAGTCTTGTTTGGTAGCACAGGATATGTATTTTTCTCAGCATTCTTTCTTGCAGTGGACCAGAGTCCAAATAACCACTTCAGTGCTTATTATCAGTGTATCACTCAAATGGCCTCTTCAGTTGTTTTGCTCACATGACAAACAGCAGCCTGTAATACAAGGATGTTAAATACCTGCCTTCTTCATGAAGTAGTTAAATAGTTCTATTAAGCACTTGTAAGAAGTAAATGCGGGGGGGGGGGGAAATCTAAAAGCTTCTTGCAATTTACATATGTAATTTTTTTCCATAAAGAATGGGACTTAACATGTCCTTCCCTTTTCTTAGGACTTGTCTGAGCAGAAGCCACCAATAAAAATAATTTGGTTGTGACTCCAATTAATTTATAATCTGTCCAAACTGTAGTTTGATATATCTAAAAATATGTCAGAAATTACAGAGGAGATGTGCAGTAAATTGCACGGTGTGGGTTGAATTGTTTGTTTCAGTGTTGTGAAAGATTCCTCCTCCTATGAAGCTTATTTCAGTGACAAGTGTAAGGAGTCTTATGCAGGATTTCTGTAAGACCTTGTAAGTCAGAGGATTCAGATGAACGTTTTGGCCTTTCGACTTGTGCTTGGCTTCATCCTAGTACAGTCATTCCTAATCTCTTTTTTTCTTCTTTCCCCCCACCCTCCAATGTATACTTTACTAATTGGAGTGAGGGTTTTTTCCCAGTTTTTTTTCCTGAGGTATCTTTGAACTCTTCATCTTCAATGCTTGAGTCACATGGGGCAAGGCATGGAACCCCAGTATTTGTATTTAGTCTTACTTATATTTTCTATTGTTTGCCCTCAAGTTTTCAATGGTTTAGCCAGTTTCAGCTAAATGTGATTGAAGTATCAAGATCTAAAAAGTAGTGAAGTTTCTGTGAGAGCTTTGTTCAGCTTCAGCCTGTGCTGGGGAAGGCCCCAGTCTGTGTTTCACTTCCCAGTAGCAGAGAAGTTTGGCTCAGTGGTGGTTGTGTAGCTCTGGGTGGGAGCTGTGCGCCTGTAATCCAGGTGGCAGGCCAAGCAAATGTGAAGGGAGCTCAAAGCATTGCAGCTCAGAAACAAGCTGCAAAAGGATGGGAAACCAAACTTTTAATCTTGCTGGTCACGGTATTTCTTGTTATGTTTAATCTCTCTGTAGAGGTGCATTGTTTGCTGTTGTTAGGATGACACAGACTCTTCTGAAACAGCCGTTTGCTCTCAGAGACATGTCATCTTCATTTATTTTCTTCATATATAAAGTGATTATCAGGAAAATTAGGTATTGATTGAATACTGCTTGCTTTCCTCTCAGTGTGTTTCACATTAATACACTGCTATCAGTAGACACTTCTGATTTTTGCTGCCTTTGTCCTATTTGCGTATGGTCTTTTAGTTTTGTTTGCTTAACAGGTAAAGCAGTTAATACAAAATTCAAAGAAGGGAAATACGGCTTTAAGAACCCTGCATTGTTAAGCTGATCATTTGATTTATCCTTTTTTTTTTTTTTTTTTTTTTTTTTTTTTTTCAGAAATGGCATCCTCCTTAGTGACAGGTCTTTAGGTTATGTTACTTTGGGTACAACTTTCACTGGTTTGGTACTGTTTCTCCAGGGTCTGCTTTCTTGTATTTTGAAACTTGACTGAAATTTTTTTAATTTCAAAACTTTGAACTGAAATGTCTTTTATAGAGTTAAAATAGCTTTGCTTATAGCTCAGTGTAAAATCTTAATATTTGTAGGCGAAGTCAAGTATCAGATGTTTCATAAAACCAACAGAAACACTTGAGAGGTCTCTTGAAATTAATAAACAGAAAGGGAAGAAGAGAGTGCAGAAAAGACCCAACTATAAGAATGTTGGTGAAGAAGACGAGGAGGAGAGACAATCTGAAGATACCCAAGATGACTTAGATAAAACTAAAAGTACGGAAGCAAGTTCAAAGGGCATCAGAACAAGCAGTGAAAATGAAGGTGTGTACATTAGCAAATGAAAATGCTGCTTACAATTTGGGTGCTTTTATTTACTGTGTACATCTAATTTTGATCTATCACATGGCTTGTTGCAGTAGGTTAACATGGAAATACTAATTTATGTCACTCTCTTTGGCTGTGTTTTTTTCTCATGTTAAATCATTCTATCATGAGGTGTACTTTTAGTCTGACTGAAAACTGTAAAAATGTTTTTGTATCTACCTCCTGTCTTTGTGCCTTTGATTATGGAGAGCTTTATAAGTAGACCTCATAACTTTGCAGCTTTTTTTTTTATTCAGTGAAACAAATGATGTGGAAGATGGTCAGGAGTACTCTGTGCGTGTTTCAGTGATTCAAGTATGCAAAAATTGATAACACTTTTTAGAAAGCATGTAATTGCTCAGAATTGAAGAAAAGTTTAGATTATTTTATGGCTAAATTTCAGGACTTTTGACCTAATACTAGCCTTAAGAAGAACTGGTTCTATAAGATGAGTGGTTTTATAGCACATCATAACTGTTTATTTTAGTAGTTAGTAACTAATAGACACATGTGCATCAGAAAATAGACATATACTGAGAAAACTTGGAGAATGGCATACAAGGAATTAAAAACAAGACCTTTGTTCTTGGACAGTTCTGTCCAAACATGGTTGCCTTTTTGTGAAGAGTTTCCAGGATTTTTATTTTCCTTAAATCACATAAAGTAGCTGATGGTACATTGTCTGCCATTTTCAGCATGACACGATCTGCTGGGTAAACTGATGCATTTATTAGTCTTTGTCCAAGTTCATAAGCAAAAACTAGTACTAACAAAAAGTCTGAAGCATGTGGGACTAGGTACCTTGTTTGCTCTGATAGTAAAAAGCCATGCACACCCTCTGGGAAACTCCATTTCCCCTGTTAGCACTCATCAGTGTTTTTTTTTGTTGTTTTTTTTTCGTCAAATTATATTCTGTGTGTTTTATTCCTGTGGTTTAGAGGAGAAGGGGATTACTGCTCCTTATTTATTGAACAAAATAATTTGGATGTTTTCATTCATGTATGTATGTGTAAATTTCTTATAGCATTAAATTTCATACAGGAATGTAAACAAGCATTTTTTCTATCCTGAAGAAAAATTTGTCTACATTCATTACATTTTTTGAGGCTGTGGTTACACCTCTTGTAGTTGCATCAGTGGCTTCTAATGCAAAGTGGAAAATGTAAAAACTTGCAAAAACTGTTTGTTAAGAATACCAATTTTTGTTTTATAGAAATAGAGATGGTAATCATGGAGCGATGCAAGCTCTCAGAATTGTCCATCTCTGCTGTGACTGAACAGAATACAACAGATGAAGAAAAGAGTGCTGCTGCCTCTGGAAGCGAGATAACAAACTGGAACAGGTATGGAAACTGTAACATCTTGCTGAGTTGCTTCTGTATTTGCCTTCCTATAAGCTTTCTCATCTTTTGTATGGGATGTCTCAAATCTGCCTCCAATTAAATTTACAAGTGTTCTCGTAGAACAATAAGATGGGAGGCAGTAGGAAGACAGAATATTGCTTCTTTACTGATCAGTTTGGGGTATGATCCAGTTTCTTTGTTAAGGTGGTGCTTTCTTTCATGGCAGTTGTGATACCTAAAGTTGATACGGTTGAATTACAAAATATTAACACAGTAAAAACAGAAACAAAAGTTTTCGTTGCAGAACTTTCTAAAACCAAACTTTCTAAACCATCATTAGTGCTTAAACCTAGGAGATCAAAACACTTCTGCAATCCAAAGCTTTAACTTTTCCATTCAAATGTTTTTCTTTCTCTTTTTTTCTCCTTCAGTCAATTGAGTGTACAGTTCTTGACAGCTTGTTTTAGGATAGCCTACCTTCTCCAACTGTTAGTGAAAGTTAGTGAAAATTTCCTTCTTGCTCTAGTAATAGTAAATGTTTTTCAATTCTGCTTAGTACTTGAATTTTAAGGTAGGTTTTTTTTTCTTTTTTTAATACAGCAGTGATTGCAGCTTCTTGAACTTAATTATGTATGTATGCACTTAAGCTGTACAGTGCTTCTGCATACATATTATATGTGCTACAAACAAACCCAGTAGGTGTACGAACAGGTAGTTCTGGGAAAAGTATTTTGAAACCGTTCCTGTAAAACTGTTTGAATTAATGTCAGAATGTAGTATGAGACAATACCGTAATCTGAGTACTTTCAAACAAGTTAGCTTTTGCTTTAATGCCTGAAAATGTGCATTACTGTAGACTTCTTTCATTAGCTATGTGAAGAGCAGGATAGTTATTGATTTTCCTGTAAATGTTGTCTTATTCTTGACCAATTCAAAGTTTTTCCTTTCCGCAGGCCTTTTCTTGATATGGTCTATAATGCACTGGATTGTGCTGAAGATGATTACTACGCCCTCTTTGTGCTCTGTCTTCTGTATGCAATGTCACACAATAAAGGTAAGCCATTTTCCTAGAGAAAATAAATAAAACGTGTTTTTTGGTGCGAACCATCCCCAAACGTGTTTAATCTTTTTGTTGTTCTTCCTTTTCCATGTGATAACTTTGCAAGTTGGTGCTGAATTTCTTTGTATTGCTATTTACACTCTCCCAAGAAAACCACTGACATCTATTAAATGCTTACCTTTAGGCATAGTCCTGTTTTCTAATTTACTTCATTTTCTTCCCTGCAAAGGCATTGACCCAGTCAAGCTGGAGAGAATTCAACTTCCTGCTCAACATGCTGAAGAGAGAAATTCATATAATCATGTACTTGCAGAAGGGCTAATCAGAATAATGAATTATGCCGCACAACCAGGTATCACAGTTATATATTTTTTTCACATGCTGAAAAGCTGCTTTGCCTCTCGTGTATGAGATGAAAGTGTCTGTTTAACATGCTCTCTGTTGAACAGTAAGTAAATATGGGCTGTGGAAGACAAATACTGGTTTTTCTCAGTTGTTGAGTAACCAGTAACCGCATTTCTGATGAACAGTTGTTTTTATGCTCAGGACTATAGAGGGATCAGTTGTCTTAACTTTCCTTCTTTCCACTTTTTTGAATAAACAGAGCATCAAACAAGGAATAATGAGATGGGTAGTGATTTCAGCTTAACATACAATTTTATCCTGAAAATACGGTTTGTGGCACTGTTAATTGTAACTCTACTTGCAGTAGAGAAGTAGTCTTCAAAAATATACAGAAGAAATAAATTTGTTTATAGCTGTCCTTTGTTTGTAGAGGTTAACAGCAAACTTTCCCAGGATTTTTTTTAGTTACGTATTGTGTTTCCGGTTCTGAACTGTCATGCAAAAAACATTTTTTTTTTTTCTTTTTTGTAAAATAAAGAATAGAAGGCTTAGTGAACTGTTCCATGGAAACACGATTTTTGTTTAAGCCACAGCTCCTCTCACCTATGCTGCCCCTATTAAAAACTTTAAATGAGTGGAACCAGTTTCCTCTGCAGCTGATGCACTGTCATTATTGATTGCCTGCAGAATGAAATCTAGTGCTTGTTTAGCACACAGGTCTTTTTTGTGGGCTCTCCAGCGGCTGCATCTTTCTTCAGCCCATATCCTCCTGCTGTGGTGTGGGGTCATTTATGCTCTGCAGTATAGATATCTGCTGTAACATGGTTCTCCATGCGCTGCAGTGGGACAGCATGCTTCATTAAAGGTCTTTCCATGGGATGCAGTGCCTTGAGCACCTTGTCGCTGTCCTGCAGTGGCCTTTGTGGCTGCACATCTTTTGTCACGTTTTTCTCAAATTTTGTTTCTAATTTTTTAATAATTCTACTGAAAATATAAGCTTAAACTCTCAATACATTCTTCCCTTTTGACTCTGGATTTTTGCATGTGGGCTTTGCTTAAATCCTCTGGGTGTGAGGAAGATCTGTGCTTTACTAGCATGCTCTGTACAAAGCATCACTTCATCTTGGAACTTAATACATGCCAGCCACCTGTGATGCTCCTCTGATGCTAGTATAATTCAGCCTGTGTTTCCAGTTAACTAAGGTGTTTGGTTTCAGCGGCTTTTGTAATGAAATACATCTTTATTACCATCTTGTTGTGTGGTTCTGTTTCTTCACAGTAACTCTTCTAGTTCGCTTCTTACACTATACATCCACCCTTGTCAGGCAGGGTGTGTATGGCAGATACTACTGTTTCTTCTATTGAAAATCTCTTTTCATAGATGGAAAAGTCCGTTTGGCAACTCTGGAACTTGGCTGTCTGTTGCTGAAGCAGCTTGTGTTTTCTAAAAATGGCAGCATAATAAAAGACGTTCATCTTGCATGCCTTGAGGTTAGTATTTTTCTTTCACGTTACTAGTTTCAGCATTACTTGCGTTTGCATTTTGCTGTATAATTGCACAAATGTTTTTGTTTTTTATTGTAATAAGCTTAATGTGAAACTTGAGCCTCTAAAATATCTTCCATTGGTGATTCCATGCAGTGAAAGAAGCAATACGCTGTATACAATTCTCAAGTCTGCTGTTACCTTACTAATTAACTCTGAATTGTTAGTTTGTTTCACTTTTCTCTCTGAAGATTGTATGTTAACTATCTCAGCAATGTGAAGAGAAGTACTTCTGAGACAAGCAAGCTCAGCTGAGCTATAAGTTGGATAAGTTGATGGTTGGACTGGATGATCTTTTAGGTCTTTTCCAACCTTGATAATTCTGTGATTCTGTGATTCTGTGAAGTTCTAGAACTGTATTATATCAAATTCTGAGCTGAAGGCTGTACATATGGGGGTATTAGTAGTTTTCTCTGTTAGAGGTTCTGGGTTCATTTTTTTTTTAATGTGACTTTTAATTTAATTGATTAAATGGTATTTTTACTCCCTGAAGTGGTTATTTTCTCTTTTCTAGGGTGCAAGAGAAGAAGGGGTTCATCTCCTTCACCGTTTCTACAAGGTATATATGCAGAGGGTTGTAAGGACCAAGTCTATGTGTGGATTTAAAATAAATAAAACCAGTCTCATTCCCCAAGAAAGCACTACATATTTCTTGTAGAGAAGGAATTATTATTCTCTCCTTCCTATATTTCCCATAGTCCATTGATGACTTCACAAAAGGGATGTAAGAAGTCCCATAGGCTCTGCATCAGAGGACAAACAAGTAGTCCTGCTTTTGTTGCAGCTGCTGTGTATGTTGTGGAGCAGCCATGCCATTAGAAAGTTTCTTGGATTTTATGGAAGATGCCTCTTTTTAGTATTATTTTTGTTTGTATCTCATTTAAAATGATTATCTGAAATTTTAATTAATCTTGTTTTGAGACCTCTGCAGCTTTTTGCTTTTTTTTTTTGATGTGGTAAACAATGAGCCCTAGGCATGAACTTAGTTACAAATTTACTCCCCCTTATGTAGAAGTGTCTAAGTTCTCCTCCAATTTGTGTTGGAATTCTCTTGAGGAAGAAGGTGCAGGGTTATTTTTAATTTCCAGTAAGTAAATAAATTAAATAAAAAAAGTAAAAACAGTTTGTGGTGTGTTGACCTTGGCCAGCTGCCAGACACCCACTCAGCTGCTCTTGCACTGTCCCTTCTTAACAGACTGGGAAGAAAACAGGTGAGGAAAAAAAAAAAACACGTGGGCTCATATAAAGATAGAGAGATTGTTTAATAATTACCTTTGTGGGCAAAACAGATTCAACTTGGGTTATATTTAACGTACTGCTGCTTAAGTTGGATAGCATGAAATAAAGACTAATGAGAGCAACACCTTTCCTTCACCTCTCCATTTATTCCCAGATCAACTTCACTTCTTCATTCCCAACTCCTCTAACCCTTGCCTTCCACTGCACAGGAGAGATGGGACACTGGGGCTGCTGTTGATCCGTAGCGGTTCCATTCTGCGGCTTTTGTTCCTTTCTCACACTTCTCCCCTGCTCTACTGGGGATCTTATCTGTGGGCTACTGTCCTTAGCCAGGAAAAAAGCAATTGAGCACAGCATGGACACTCCACAAACTCTGGTTTCTTCAGGGCTAAGGTACCTGCTGTGCTGCTGCAGCATGGTTCCCATGGGCTATCTATGGGAATCTGCTCCAGTACCAAGAGCATCTCCTTTCCTCCTCCGTCCTTGGTGTTGCAGGACTGTTTCTCTCCCTTTGCCCACCTCGCCACCTTTTTTTCCTCTCCCTTACTCCTGAACAGCATTTTGCTTTTCCTTAAATCTGTTTTGCAGAGGCACAGCCAGTGTTGCTGTGGGGCCTGGCTGTGGCCAGCCTTGGTTTCTTCCAGAAGTCACCCCTGTTGCTCACCCCTTGCTACCTATACCCACTACACAATTAAACAAGAACAAACATGTCTCTTTAGCAATGTTTGTGGATTCGTGATGTGTTCATATTTGATGTGTTCATATTTTCTTGTTTTTTTTTTTTTTTTTATAAAAGGGAGAAGAAATTTTTCTGGATATGTTTGAAGATGAATATCGGAGTATGACAGTAAGTGATACCTGTATAAGTCCTTCTCAAAATCTTCCAAACCAGATGCAAGACAGAAGCAAGTATTTATTTAAAACTATTGAATGTATCTGTTGTATCTAGCAGTAGAATAGCAGAATTCCTCTCAGGAATTGTCTACACTTTTGTAAATCATTTATGTGAAACTTCACAGCTCTTTATTAAATAAAAGGCACCATCAGTTTCTGGAAGTAGGTATACAAAAATTTCTTCATCCTATTGACCAAGATATTACATTGTTTAACAACTGAAGAAAAGAATAATTAAAAATCAAAGTCATAATCTTCCTATGTCTGTTTGAAGCCCTGCATGGTTTCAGGTTTAACTGGAGCCACTTTACTTACCAGCAGAGGACAGGAGGCTTTGTCCCCTCAAAGAGCAGCAATGCTGGTATCACGCTACCAATTGTGGAGCACTGCTGTGGACTTTTTAGTAAACTTCTATCTTGAATCTCAGTTAATATTTAAGCTGTAAATGCTTTTAAAAACCTGTTTAAATTCTTAGGTTAGTGTTTAAGAATTGAGTTGTCACATGAAGTGATCTTTCTTTTCCTAGCAGCAATGTTACAGGGATTTCATTAGCAGTCAAAATTTGTTTTTGAAAAAGAACAATCCACAGTTGGTGTATTGCAACAGCTCTTACTGCAGGATGCTTCTCATATAGCCTAAATAATGGGAGTATTTAATCAGTATATATTTTTTAGTACTTTAGTGTTGATGTGCTTCTAGTTTGAAAACTGGCACCAAAGTTAGCACTGTTGTCATGTTAGAAATTAGTTTGTATGTAGGTTTTTCTGTTATACGATTATTTCATTTTCTGAAACTGCTTTTTTGTTTTTTATCATTTGCTGTAAAAGATAGTGCTACACTCTGGAAGTTTAACTTTGTTTTCTTAAAGCATATTTGTTTGGCTAGTTAGAAATTTTGCAGAGCAAATTTAAGTGCTGAGTGTCAATGATGTAGTCTTACTGGTTGAAGTGTGCAAATAATATGTTGTGGAGCTTCAGTGAGACATACCCTATCCAAATGGCAAAGGAAGAACTACCTTTTTGTGTTCAGTGAGGAGTTTTCTTCATGTTCTTCACCTGGATGAGTTAAAACACTGTTTAAATGACTATACAGTTGTGTGCATTGCATCACAAAGTTATTTACTTGTCAGAAATTTTAGTTCTGTGTTCTCATTTGTCTCAGATGTTTGGATTTCTATATTTTTCTACACATTAATTTGATTTGTTAATCCAGTGTTTTAGACACTGAAGATCAATTTTCTGAAATGGGAACGATTGGATAGAGACTATTTTTGAGCTTTTATGTGCAGAAGGCAGCAGTTCAAGTCTGTGCTGTGAAATTTCTGGATCTTGTTTTTGTCTGCTGTTGTTACGGTATGTGATTATGGAAAAGTGAGCAGGAATGCTTCCAGGTCCTGTTGGCTGCTTTAGAATGCCTATGTAAAGGCACTTTTCTTCTGCACAGAATATCGTACGAACTCTGGAAGGGGATTTCTATTGATTCCATGTGTTTTTCTAGCAAAAAAAAAAAAAAGTTCAGGTCTCCCATTTGTGTATAAAAACATCAGATGAAATTGCCCAAAATTACAGAAGTATAGACATTTCAAACATATTTAACCGTGAAAATATGGAAGGAAACATGTAGTCTCCAAGCTATCGCATTGTTAGATACTGGAGAATATCTTTTTTTCAGAGGAGAAGTAGTTATGAAAACTTTTTTTTTCTTTTTGTTATTGAAGTAGTTATATATTTGAGTCAAAGCTTGAAATCAAATATGACAGACCTTGCTTTTTAGTACTCTTGAAATGGCTTTTCTACTCTGGTCTTTCAGGTTTTTATGTTGTGGTTGTTTCAGTGTAGAAACTTCAGCAGTGCATTAGGGAACAGTGAACAAATTTAGAATTTAAAATGGAGATTGCTTGTAAAGAGCTTAAAATAACATGGATGGTGGTATCAAAAATTCTCAGAACGCTGTGACAGCTCCTTCCTCTCTGTCTGTGTGATCAGGAATTGTATTTGAAAGTAAAAATGCAAACTTTAACTTTCTGTGTAACAATCAATGTTAAAATATTTTTTACAGATTAAGCCCATGAATGTGGAGTACTTGATGATGGATGCATCAATTCTGTTGCCTCCAACAGGAACACCACTGACTGGTATTGATTTTGTGAAAAGATTGCCTTGCGGAGATGTGGAAAGAACACGAAGAGTGAGTAAGGCCTTTTTCCTTTCATTCATGACATGTTAGTGTCAAAGGCTTTGAAAAATTTTGGAAATGCAGGTGTTTTTCCTTGAAAGCCACTTGAGTGGAAGTTCATCTGTAACATCATAGAAGCTTAAAGGCAGAACTGGGTAGAGCATGCAGTATTTACCTATCCTGATGGAGAAGCCTTTTTTCGAATTTCTTGTAGTCTCTTCATTATGTTCTTGTGTTGGGATTTTCACTTTTAAGACAATAGCAAAGGAATCTACATAAAAAGGCATTTGGTTACCTTCAGTAATATATTATTTATTCTTTCTCTATCTGATACCTGTTTTCAATTACATTCTTTTAGTATGAAGAAAACCAGGCTTTGGTTGTGTTTCTTGACAGAGCAAAACATGTAATTCTCTTCAGGAACATTCATCTTGCCTAAAGTAATTCAGTATCGAGATGTTAAGAATGAGGAGGATGATAGCAAAATACTTCATTGACTGACACGATTTGTAGAGGCGATACTGACACAGATAACCACATCAATATCTATTTTCTTGCACTAATCAGTTTTGGCCTGCATCCAGCAGTGTCCTGTAAGCCCTGTAGTGCTGGTATATCTTAACAGTGCCTTACTGCACAATAATGCTGTTTAGAAAGTGCTGTTCTGTGAGGAGTTTTGCATTTGTGTAAGTGTATGCAAGATTATATTTAAGTACTGTTGAAGGAAAAAAAAAATAGATTTCCAGTTATCTTTCAAATGGTCTTTCTTTCAATACTATTTATAAGCTACACAACTGCTGTTACCACAACAACTTTTTGATTAAGAACAGTA
Source organism: Perdix hodgsoniae (assembly GCA_035772895.1). Classification (NCBI taxonomy): domain Eukaryota; kingdom Metazoa; phylum Chordata; class Aves; order Galliformes; family Phasianidae; genus Perdix; species Perdix hodgsoniae. Next base: position 10,754,909 of record JAPSGF010000014.1, on the reverse strand, counting down.
AATTATCTTGAAAAGTATTCTTAGAAAGCAGGGATGTTTTCTTAGAACACTTTCTGTAAGGTATTAAATAGGATGGTACCTAGAAATTCTTTCTGATGGAAACTACTGTGTATTTTGAATGTAATAAATAAGAATAAATTTAAATTAGTGGAAATTCAAAACGTAAATATTCCTGTAAATTATCTGCAGTGGAAGAGCCTTTTTTTATCAGCAGAAATTCCCAGAATTGTCCTTTCTTGTTGTTACGCCTTCCCAGAATTTCTCAGAATTCCTATTCCAGCTACTTCTTGTTAAGCTTTGCTTTATCTCCTGCTGCTGAATTGCAGTGCCAGTAAGCTGAATTTCTGGAGCATCTTGTGACAAGCTGCTGGTGTTCAACCTACTAGAATTCTTTTTGATGACAGTTTAAAATGGATAGTGATACAATTCTGAGCATCTTGTGGCATGATTCCAAAACATTTGTCAAGCTTTGTTTTGTTAGCAAGTGAAGAAGTCCCATACTTTGATCATATCATGAGTTCTTAGCTTGGAAATCAGATCTTTTTATGTTTTCACTTCTTTTTTTTATTTTTTTTCTGTAGAAAGTCCCTGTAAATGGCAGTTATTTTCCTTTTAACAGCTTTAGGAAGAGCTGCATTTCTTGCTTCTGACTTCTATGGTCCTGAGAAAATATTGCTTACCTCCACTAATACAAACACATTTACATGCCTGCTTGGGAACTAATGTGTTGAACTTTGCATCTTGACACAGCAAGCAGAGACTTTGAGAGAAGGTTTTGAACTACTTCTGAGGATGCATATCATGGGAGTGTAGTGAGATATTGATATGTCTCTCTGTGTACTGGTATTCCTTTGTGTATGGTTTGCATATTTAAATGAAAGAATCGGGACAAAATTTACCTTATTATGCATAATAGCTTATGGGACGTAGCTCTTCATGTTTGTTTCTACCTGACTCTGAAAACAAGACCGTTGGGGGGGAAAAAAAATTATATATATGTATATATTGGCCTTGGAACTCTTCTGCTGCCACTTGAAATCTACTAAAGTTAGTAGTTACAATGTCAGATCTCATGCTTTCTGGTTTGTATTGATATTGTAAGCAGATATGGGCCATAACTTGTAAGATTCACATTGTAGTTGCTTTCTCATCTGGCATTCTTTCATTCTTGAGAAGGCTAAAATACCTAATTTTCTTTTCTACTCTTGCAGATTATTCAATTACATGTTGGAGATGAGTGACAGTAGTTCTATGGGGAATGCATGTGAGGACAATAAACACTGTGTAGGAGGGAGAGAGGGTTTTGGGGAAATAAGTGAAAGGCTGAGTGATGGTTGCCCTTTGACTTAAGTAGTTTTGAAAGGTAAAAAGCCCTGGTGACTGTTACATTAGGGTTAATAAAAATGCAAGGATGATGCTGGTTGTGACTGACTATGGAAACCAGTAATCTCAGTACCATTAATTGTTGTTGAAGCATCTGGTAGTAAAACTGTAATATAAATCTTATTTAATTTCAGCAAATTCACACTACCCTTGAATGCAGTCTCCCCAGATGGGAGAAATTATCTCCTATTATCAACTGGCTCTGCTCTTACTTGTAAGATAATGTTCACTTTTTTTTTTCTAGATACAGTTTTTAGTTTTGCTCCAAAATAATCACATTCTTCCCCTACCAGATTTCAACAGCATATAAAATTCATCCACTGTCACATCATATAACTCAGATACATGAGATCTCCCCTCTCTTCATCTTGTTCTGCCAGAAGTTTCTGAAAGCACTGCCAGTATGACAGTGGCCAAACTTGCTTCTTGCTCACAGGATCCATAGCTATGTTGTCTTTAAAAATACAAAGAGTTGAAGGGTTCTGTCTCAAAGCAGTTTAGGCAGGTTTTTGTAATGCTTGCTGCAAGCTGGGAAGGCTCAGGCACTGCAGCCGTTTGTGAATTTAGTGCTTTTACAGGAAGGCAGCAGCCACTTCACTGTGTACCATGGGATTCCTGTGTTCTGTTTTAAAGGGAAGAGAAAAACAGCACCTTGCAACTGTAACATTAAACAATTATTTGTATTTGGTATACTGAAAGAACAGTTCTTGTAGTAGAAGAGGTGCCTTTCAGAGAGTCTTAATAAAATCATGATCGTTCTTTGCTGCTTTGTCTAGTCTTTGCACACCATATGTCATTAATTTATAAATCAAAACAAGAATATAAATGTCACGGAGTAGATGTTGAAGGCTAATGTGGCTTTCAGAGTGCTTTGCCCTGATACAGGCCTTCTGGGAATATGAAAGTTTTCTGAGAATGCTCTCTTACAGGAGGTTGGTGTATCCAAGCACTGCAGATTAACACTTGGGAATCCCCACTGTTTTCTCTCAGACTTGCTGGACCTTGTAACTTGACTGACTCTAATTACTCTGATGTTTGAAATCCAAAATGTGAGCGTCTGTGAAGACTGATTGCTTGTCTGGAGCAGATTTTGTAAATTAAATCAGTTTTCAAATGATTTTTTTTAAGTGACTAAACTTTTTAGTCTTTGCTTATGCAGCACTTGCAATGATTTGCCTGTCACTGTGCATGAGTGTGCCAGTGAGTAAAAGCTTTGCTGCTTCTAAAAATAAAAAACATGCATTGACTTCTTCTATGCACGTTTTTAATTGACTTTTAAATCACATTAAATTTTGTTAATTTAAAAAGTAAACATACCGCATGGCAACAAACTCGGGGGTTGTGAAAGTGTCTACATTTGTAAGATTTCTGCTAGAGTATATAATACTGAGTGCAACAATATTTTAATTATCTTTTTAATTTCTCAAGGCAATCAGAGTTTTCTTTATGCTTCGTTCGTTGTCACTTCACTTGCAAGGCGAGCCAGAAACTCAGTTACCACTGACAAGAGAGGAAGACCTGATAAAGACAGATGATGTTCTCGACTTGAGTAAGTAGTTCCTCAGTTTCCCAGATTGATTCCTTTTGGTCTTTCTTTTTATAATATACCCAGCTTTGTCATAAGAGATGGGAATTTGTTTACATGCTTAGTAACAAAATGGTAGAGAAGCGTATAAAGTGCTCGTGTAATTTGCTACCATTACAGCAAACCATGTTGTCAGAAGCAGTTATTTTAGTCTGTCCTTTGAGGAAAAAAATGTTTGAAGGGTACAAATTTTTGCTTTTTAAATGTCAGCTTTTGACTCAGACTTTACCCTTACACAAGCCTTGAAGTCTTTTTCCTATCTGAAGGTTTTAGTTCTAGTTACTTCCATGACTGCTTATTTCAAAATGAACGCAAATTCCCCAAAAAAACTTTCCTGAGGAAAAAAAAAAAGGAACAGTACTTCATACTGTTTGTAACACTTTTCAGTTGTTAGGTTAAAAAAAAAAAAAAGCAAGTTGTCCAAGTGTACATTACTGTTGAATTGCTAAAGGATTGCTAGTATAGAATTAACTCAGTTTCCTGTTTCAGATGAGTTTGTTGTAATGTTGACTCTTTCCAGAGGATAAAGTGAAATGATGAATCAGCTTCTACTGAAACAAATGTGTTCTTAAATTAACTGGAAGCAGTTTTTGCAGAATACAAGATCCTATTTTTATATATATATATATATATATATATATATATATATATATATATATATACACACACATAAATTCACTTGTATATGCATACATGTGCATTTGAAATAAAAAAGAAAAATTTGTTCCATTGCCCTACCCATGAGACATGCATTCTACTGGTCTACAGACAATTTTAAGTCAAAACAGTTCATTAAAAAAAAAAAAAAAAAAAGCTAGAAAAAAAAATATTTAATTTTAATGGATTTCTGTGGTTGTCTTTCAAGTTTCTTTCAGTGTGCTTTTAAAATTGTGTGTACTCAAACTACCACAGTTTCACAGTAATGAATGAGTATATAGCAGGATTCCTACCTGGTTGTGTACATTCTGAGGTCATGTTTGGCATTTTGTTGTGGAAATACATTAACTGTGGTATCCACAATCACTCCAAGTCTGTTTCAGACTTGGAACTTAAGTGCTGGCTATATTACATCCTACTTGGCTTTTTCTTTTTCACTCTCTGATATTTTGTATGTTTCAAAACAGTGAAATGTGTTTTTTTTGCTTTTGTTTAAGTTCATAGGCTGGGTCAACGTAAATGACATTTCCATTATCCCATTTTCCCATAATTTAGGAATGTTGATGGTAACTCCAAGCTTTCTAGTCATAAATGAAGGAGTGGAATAACACAGGTATTACAAAGTAATTTCTGTAGGAGCATGTGAGAGCTGTATTTCTACTATTGCTTCCTTTATATTTATAGATAGTTAGATACATACATATGTCAACACATTTTGTATATCTATACAAATACATTTTTTGGATCAAAAAATGTGAGTGCTTTCGACCCATTTAATGTATGCTTTATTCAGATGATTGGTGCAATAATTAGCTTTGAAGTGCGAGAGCAAGTGTGGAGATACTACTATAAGAAATGCTGAATTCTATGTGTCAGGAGGCTCACTAGGTATAAATAATCTGAAAAAGAAGGCGGCCTTTCTGAAAGGTGCTTTATCTTGCTGCAAATAATACCATTTATCAAAATGACTTCAGTATATATGACACTAAAATACAGTGTTCTTAAGAATAGTATGTGTATGTGGAATAGAAGAAAAGTGGTCTTGTACATCTGAACAGGAAATTGATGCTCATAACTTTAAGCCCTCATTTTAGGAAAGGCTGAGTGACCAAGTCCAAACTGCTCCATCTAGCACTGCCTTGGCAGCTCTAATGAAGAGGTAAGGGTGGGATGAAAATCTGTGGCTGCCATAAAAGCAAGATGTGGAATTCATTGCTTTCAAGTCAAGTGTGTATGTGTGGAAGAGTATATATTTTTGCAGGGAATAGTTAAAATACTGCACTTTGGCTGCTGAGCCCATCCAGGTATGGGCAGGCTGTTCTACATATAAAATCTTTTACTTCTTGTAAATTGTAGTAGTTAGATGTGTCGCAGCGTGAACGAGATCAATCTATGCCTGTGACAGGGGGCAGTAGGCCCCTGCCCCTCTACCCCCATCCTGACCCCACACAAAATTTCCATCTGCGATGCTTTCCCACAACATGACACGATCCATCTGTAAATAGGGCATATTTTTTTTCATTTTCTGCTAATTCATTGTATGGTGGGGCCTCTTTAGCTCGTGATACTTCTTCTCCTGGTGATGTTCCGAACTTTTTACCTTCAGGCCAGTCCATGATGACCTCTAGGATTCCTGGATGGCTGAGATTCCCCATCCATGCTCGTTGAGTAATTAATGCAATCCACTTACTCCAAGTGGCATCAGTTGCATGATGAGTGGAGGGAACCTTTTCTTTGAACATCCAGTTCAGCACTGGCAGTCGAGGTGCCAGAAGGAGCTGTGTTTCAGTACCAGCTACTTCAGAAGCAGCCTGAAGCCCCTCATATGCGGCTAAGATCTCCTTTTCAGTTGGAGTGTAGCCTTCTTCCAACCCCTTATATGTTCTACTCCAAAATCCCAGGGGTCGGCCTCGGGTCTCTCCTGAGGCTCTCTGCCACAAACTCCAAGTGGGACCTTTCTCTCCAGCAGCAGTGTAGAGGATGTTCTTTATACCCTGTCCTGTCCGTACTGGCCCCAAGGCCACGGCACGGGCTATCTCCTGTTTAATCTGTTCAAAAGCCTGCTGCTGCTCGGGGCCCCATGTAAATTCATTCTTCATTCACATCACATGATACAGGGGGCTTACAATGAAGCTATAGTTTGGAACATGCATTCTCCAAAAGCCCACTACACCCAGAAAAGATTGTGTCTCTCTCTTACTAGTGGGTGGAGACATAGCAGTGATTTTGTTGATCACATCTGTCGGGATGTGACAACAGCCATCTTGCCACTTTATACCTAGGAACTGAATCTCCTGAGCAGGTCCTTTCACTTTGCTTCGCTTCATAGCAAAACCAGCACGCAGAAGAATTTGGATTATTAGCTCTCCTTTTGTGACGACTTCTTCCGCTGAATCGCCCCACACAACGATATCATCAGTGTATTGCAGGTACTCAGGAGCACTGCCCTGTTCCAATACAGTTTGGATCAGCCCATGGCAAATGGTTGGGCTGTATTTCCACCCCTGGGGTAAACGGTTCCAAGTATACTGAACGCCCCTCCAGCCGAAAGCAAACTGTGGCCTACATTCTTTGGCCAAAGGAATGGAGAAAAAAGCATTAGCAATGTCAATGGTGGCATACCATTTGGCTGCTTTTGACTCCAGTTCATACTGGAGTTCTAACATGTCCAGCACAGCAGCACTCAGTGAGGGTGTGACTTCATTCAGGCCATGGTAGTCCACTGTCAGCCTCCATTCTCCACTGGCTTTATGCACTGGCCATATGGGGCTGTTAAAAGGCGAGTGAGTTTTGCTGATAACTCCCTGAAATCACTCCCTGACTCTCTAGTTGACGAATCAACTTATGTATGGGGAGCAAGGAATCCTTGTTGGTGCGATACTGCCGTCTGTGCACCATTTTTGTAGCAATTGGTACCTGTTGCTCTTTCACTTGTAGCAGCCCCACAACAGACGGATCTTCTGACAGGCCAGGCAAAACAGACAGCTGCTTAATGTCTGCGTCTACAGCAGCTATTCCAAAGGCCCATCGATACCCCTTAGGATCCTTGAACTGTCCCTTTCTGAGATAATCAATACCTAGTATACATGGAGCCCCTGGGCCAGTCACAATAGGGTGTTTTTGCCAGTCTTTACCAGTGAGGCTTATCTCAGCCTCCAGCACAGTCAATTCTTGGGGGCCCCCAGTCACTCCAGAAATATGGATTGATTCTGTCCCCTCATGACTTCAGGGCATCAGAGTATTTTGCAAACCTGAAAAGCTTGGAACGGCCAGGAAAGCACCTCCAGCACCCACTGCAAAGCAGTAAGAGACCACCCCACCCCGAAGGGTCCGATCCCATGACTTCCGTCATGTACAGGGATAGGTACGTGGAGCTGGAGCATCAACACTTTAGTTCCAGTACACTACATGATGTGTTGATGTGGAATACTGAAAACCAAAAAACGTAAAACCATGACAAGAGGTAAGAGAGAAGAGGGGAAAAAAAAAAATCCTAAGTGTAATGGATAATATGAATGAAAGTGTAAATTTGATGAAATAAAGAAAAAGCTTATCCAGATTAGCAGAGGTCAGCTAGGAAGTGTCAGCCTCAGTTTACGGGGCTCTCAGAAGATTTCATCTGGTGTAAAGAATGTGAAGAGAATGTGATTTGGTCACTGAGGAATGATAGGTTGGAACTGGAATACATACCATGAGGTTTGGATATACATATCAGGGAAAGGAGGTACTTTGTTTTATGAGATCTGTAGTTTGAAGGGGATCTTAGTGTGATGGCTAAAAGAGGTTTTGATTATACATTCATATTGAATAATGTGGGTGGGAAAAGATGTAACCAGACTTAATAACACCAGAAAGGTACAATTTACAATGAGAGTCCATATAATCTTGAAGCTGAAAGTCTGCAAACAGTCAGAAGAGCCAGGTTTCTGTCTTCTAGAAGTGTAAATTGCATTAGGGGCCTAAGTTTAGAAGGAAGTGTAAGTGTAGCCGTATGCAACAACACTGGACTCTGTGGTTTTTCAACAAGACTTGAGACTTCCAATCAGCAGTGGTGCAATTCAGATAAATAGATAAGTAAAATGGCCTGTTAAATGGAAAGGGGATTAAGGTGATTAAAAAAAAAAAACATTATAATATATAAACAACTTATAAGCAACTCCAAACACTTATGTGTATTATAAAGTCAAGATTCAGAACCATCTGGACATGGTCACATGCAGCCTGCTCTGGGTGGTTCTGCTTGAGCAGCAGGGTTAGTCCAGATGACCTCCGGAGGTCCTTCTAATCTCAACCATTCATTGATATTGTGTTAACATTGTGTTACATGAAACAACCAAAACCAAGAATCCTGCAGTTCAATAGCTGTATAGCTTTTTTTCTTTCTTTCAGATAACAGTGATCTGATTGCTTGTACAGTCATAACAAAGGATGGAGGTCAAGTTCAAAGGTTCCTGGCTGTGGATATTTACCAGATGAGTCTGGTTGAACCAGATTTTGCCAGACTTGGTTGGGGAGTAGTTAAGTTTGCAGGCCTTTTACAGGTAAGAGGTTTTAATCTGGATGTTCTACATTTTTCTCAGCTGAAAATCTCAGTTTATATAGCTAACTACCAATATGTTAGCTTATATATTTAAACGGTGTGCCCTGCTTATTTGTTCCTTTTGTTAGTAGTCTTTTCTAGTTCCTGCCTTTAAACTTTTTTTCTGAAGTTGTTTCTGTAGATAACTGGAGACAGACTTAAAAATATGATAACTTCTCCATTATAATTTGGGGTATGTCAGTTTGAACACTGAAAACATACAGAATAAGATTGGGTGCTAGGTGCTTTCCCTAAATGACACCATGAATGAACTCTCCCAGAGTTCTGACCCTTACACAAGAGTAGGGGAGGTGACAGGTTGCAACTTCAGAGTTAGCTGTGCTTATCTAGTTGATTTCAAAAACTTTAAATGTTTGTTATTTATGTCTCTTACTTTAGTCAATATCAATGTTTGTATTTCCTGCAAATTCTCTAATGTTCAGGTAATTTAATTGCATTTTAAACTGACTTGATATCTAGGAGCACAAACTCCTTTAGAACTGAATCCAGGACTGCCAACTTGCATAGTCCTTCTTTTTAACCGTGGAGCTGTTATAAAATGCTAACTTTTTAAATTAGTTAATTGCCCTCTCTTTCTTTTTAGGATATGCAGGTGACAGGAGTAGAAGATGATAGTAGAGCTCTGAACATTATAATTCATAAACCTGCCTCGAGTCCTCATTCCAAGCCCTTCCCTATCCTTCAAGCCACGTTTGTTTTTTCTGATCACATTCGCTGCATTATTGCAAAGCAGCGTCTGGCAAAAGGCCGGATCCAAGCTCGGCGTATGAAAATGCAGAGAATAGCAGGTAAGCAGTTATTTTGAAATGACTTTGAGAAGCAAGACTTACGTCATCGAAAATGACTGTGGTGTAAGGATAGAAAAAAACGGGCAACGAAAATTGTTAACGAGCATCTAGCTTCCAAGCAGTAGATTTTATTGGAATAAGATGTGTTTTGATATCTAATGAAAGAAAAGATGAAAAAGAAGGAATTGTGTGTAATGGTGTTAATGATAGACTAAATGCTTGGATGTGATGATAAGCATTTCAAAATGTTAAATAGAATGTCAGCAGCTAGATGTTGGTGATTGGAGGAAATGCTTGAGAAGAGATAAAGAGATAATTTGAATAAACAACAAAGAGTGATTAAAGTACTGCTTGAGTATTAAATGAGTGAAGCATAAACTGAAGCTTAAATCAGCTGAATGAAATGGTATGGAAACAGAAACTCCAAAATACAGAAGGGGAAATAGGTGGGAAAATGAAAAAGGATACCAGCTACCAGAGTTACTTGGATTTTCCAGGAGCTATAATGAATTGGTGTGGGGAAAACAAAATCACAGCTGCTGTTAAGGATAATGAGTTGACCAGATAATTATTCTGATTATAGATAGCTTAAAGTTGTTTCAGTGTTTTATGGCTTAGTTAGCAAACTAACCAAAAAGAGTTTTATGCTCTGATTTTTATGAAACCAGTACATCAAAAACTTTGAAGTGCCATGCAGGGTTATTTTTGGTCAGTTTAAAGCAGATTGGCTCTAAATGGCTTTCTGTAGTGCTCACTTGTAACTATGGATGACTTCATCTGTACAGGAAAAACCTTAAGTTATTATTAAATAACTCCTTGCATTACAGAAGCCATACTAGGAGTTTAATGTAATCCTTGTTTCTACTCTATTGTATTCTGAGGCTTCCTTAATGTAAGTGTGGTATGAAAGCAATGAAAAAAAGATTGTCAGAAATCTTTTCTCCTTTTTCAGTGCATTTGCAACTGCCCTTAAGAAATAAATGCAAGCAAGCTATGTTAAACAGTCTGATGTAGTTTTAAGATTCTGAGCAAGCTATATCATTTTATTTTCATCTACTCATCCCTCTCTGTATTTATAAGTAACAACAGTTATCAATTGTCATTAATCATAGCTCTCCTGGATCTTCCTGTTCAGCCTTCAAATGAAGTTATGGGTTTTGGACACAGCTCTGCAGCTGCATCCCAGCACCTTCCATTTAGATTTTATGATCACGCACGACGTGGTAGCAGTGATCCTACAGTGCAGCGCTCTGTTTTTGCATCTGTTGACAAAGTTCCAGGTAACATTAGTGTTAATTATCAAGCAATTTTTGCTGTGTTTCAAGTAGACAAAACAAGAAATGCACTTTGAAAATTCTAACTAGGTTCCTTTTGAAATTTCATACTTGCTGAAAACTGTATGAAAAAATAAAAACAGCTTGTTTTCATGTTTCATACTAGCTTGACAAAGGACTTTTAAATGAGATTGGGTGTAGTTTCTTTCTTTTTACATTATCAGTACTTACTTTTAAAAAAATTCTTAGTATTAGCAATGTGAACATATAGAAATGCTCTGACAGCTGCCCATTAAATAGTGGTTATCTGTGATAGGTGTGGTAAGTTGAGCTTTTTTGAGCATTTCTTTTGAAGCATGATTCACAGATTTAAAAAAATAAAAAATGAAAATGCTCTACCTAGAAAGCAGGTGTTCTGCTGCCTTATGACTTACTCAGAGCTCAGCTTACCTGAGTCCTGGGCTTGGAGGAGAGAAATCATGAAAGTTTTCCAATTGCTGTTCAGATTTTTCAAGACATATGTACGTTGTGTGACAGGAATGTATTTCCTTATTTGACGTGAGGCTTCCATGGAAAAGGTGTGGTGGGAAAGGTGCCAGCATTACTGTTTCAGAATCAGCCTTCTTGTACAGCAGTATATGTGTAGCTGTGATGAGTGCCCTCTGCATGTTATGGCAACCAAACCTGCACCCAGTGCTCAAGGTGAGGCAGTCTCAGCACAGAGCAGAACAAGCACTTCCCTTGCCCGGCTGGCAGTGCTGGGCCTGGGGCACCCCAGGGTATGGCTGCACCTTCTGGCTGCCAGGGCACACTGCTGACTCAGTTCCAACTTACCAGAACCCCCAAATCGCTTTCTGTGGGCCTGCTCCTCCAGCTTCTTGTCCCTCAGACTGTACATGTAGCCAGGATTTTTCCATACTGGGGGTAGAATTAATCCTTGGTGTTGTTAAGCTTTATGTGGTTGGTGATTGTCCAGCTGTCCAATTTTCAGGAAGAGACAATGAGGGAATTAACAGCCCCTACCAAATTAGTGGTGCCCACAAACTTGTTTGAGAAGCATTCAAGTCCTGCATCTAGATCTTGTATAAAAATACAAGAGAACTGCTGGCTCTGAAATGGGATGGGGCCCTTCTCAGTAATACCTTAGTCATAAACAGTGTGTTCTGTTGAATCAAAAACTTGACTTTGTCATAACTTGAGAAATGTGAAGGAGTGACCTGTGACACATTGAGAAATGTGAAGGCACCTCCAGAAGCTTTTGAGCATCATCCTGCTTCCTGGAGCTGTGATTAATTCTATTTGTGTTTTCTCTGCAGGTTTTTCCTGAATGACTTTCCTGATTTGAATATTTGTTCTTGTTCAGCAGTGCTCATTTACAGTATTTTGAATGATGAATGAAAGACTTGAATGAAAGACTTACCTTCCTCTCCCAGCTAAATAACCTTACTCTAGCACACTTATAATCCTTTATCTGCAGTTGTATTTCGTGATGTGAGTGTTTTGCCGTTACCACACTCAGTGCTTTGTTGTGACTTGATGCATTTCACCTTTTTTTTGTTTTTTTGGTCAGTGTTTGTTTTTACGGTATCTTCTTTCTGTTGTCCTGTGCTGAAGTACTGAGACACTAGTGCTTTCCTTCCATATAATAAACAAAGGAAGGAGTTCTTTTTTGCCACTCTCGTGAAATGCTCTTTGTGGAACTTAATACTTCAGTGCCAAGAGTTGCAAGAAAAAATGTAGTTTGGAAAAGAAAAAAAGTTTGACAGATTCAGACAGCCTTGGTCAAAATGTCCTAAATGCCTTCACAGGGTATTGGCAGAACTATTTGAGCATATGCTTCACCCTTCGGTTATTCACCCGTCACCCCTTGCTTACTGACTGGTGCACAACTTTATTTAAAAAGATGTACTGTGTCATATAATTGTGGGCTTTTCATGTTTAAACTGTATAAAACGTTCGCATGAGTAAATGTGTGACCCCCCACTGTGGAATTTTTAGGAAGTTTCATCGTATTGGTGTGTGCCAGCTGAGATAGAATTACTCTCCTGCTTATATAAAGCAAAACTGAAGCTTTGATGTTCCCTGCAGTTCAGAGCAGAGAGTTCAAAGTGCTGATTTGTAGGGAAGTCTAACATGATAGCCTGCTGTGTATTTCACGTGAGGGAAACTGGTTTTTAGAAGAATGATAAAGAACGCAAGGTAGAAAACTACGGTGTTTTTGTGATTACAGGCACTACACTTCACTGATAGCTTTAAAAATAGATTTTATATATATAATGTTCACAGTTTTATTACTGATTTTAGTTATTTTAATAAGCATACAAATAAGGACAAGGTATGTCCTTTTATGTGGCCTGTATATATATACTTTTTGTACTGAGAAGTGTAACAAAACTTGTGTATGTGCTCTCTGAAATGGCAGTGTCCACTTACCTTGAGGGTTAAAGAAGTCATAAGCATTAAGTATTATAATGCTTATGGTTTATTATTCATTTTTCCCATTGAGAGTGATGTTATAGGACAAGAAGAATTCTGAATAAGGGGTGCTGTAAATCTGCTTGTTATGTGGAAATTATCAGCAAAACTCCCCTGAAATGATTTGAAGAAAAAAAGCAATGTTCCTAAAATAATACTAAAATACCAAAATCTGTTGAACTGACTTGTTTTGCTTCTCATTTTAGTTGCCACAAGTTTATTATTAAGCTTCTTCCTGAAAGACCACAATGAAACTCAATAGTTTTTCAAAGTGCTTTTTATGGGAAATGATTGAACAGGAACAGAATGACCAGGATAATGATATTGTTGGAGAATCTATCCAGTCTGAACTGATTTTCAGAAACAACTGCAGGCAGTTGTTGTATTGTTGCTTTTTTTTCCCATTCTGTTCCCTAGCATTATGTAATATTTTTGCTAGCACAAACTCCAGATCTAAAGCCATGATGAATGCCTTGGGATTGATGCATTTGAGTATAACAACTTCTATTTGTGCAACTGTTAAATGCTTTTCAGGTTGTTAATTTTGTTCTTCTGCACTTGGTATAGCATCACCTTGCTTGTTCCCTTCAGCCTGAGGCAGGGAGCTGTTACATTGTTCCTTCCAAAAACTATTACTTTGTTTCTGGTCTGCCCTCCCAATTACAGCTTTTAGGAAGTGAATCATTTAACTTGGAAAATAGAAAGTTAAGCATGCATTTGACATTCACAAAAACTTGGCAAGAAGAATTTTTCTTTTGGAAACCAAGCAGAATTAGCTGCTTTCACAAGCACGTGTATTTTTTTTCTCTTCAAAAATCACCAACGTGGACTTCAGTATATTCACTCAAAGCAATAATTTTCTGCATTACTAAAAACAATTACGGCAAACAAGGATCTCTTTGCATCCTGTTGTTTGTATGGTTTATTATATGGTTTAATTGGTGTTAAAAGTTCACTGGGTTTTTAGGCTCTTAACAAGCAACTCTAAACAGTTGTATGGCGGTCAGAAAATCCAGCCAATTTGTAGGTGGTCATTTGGAGCTTGAGAATGGCCTTTGCAAGGATCATCGAGTTCAGTCTTCTGCGAGTGAAATCAGGGAAGATTTTCCCTGAAAATGCAGGAAAAAGTATTTTGCTGTGTTTGGCTCAAATTGATCCCCAAAATCAGGCTGCTCTGGGCTTAGCATCTTTCAGCTTCTAAATGATAAAATATGCTGAATTGCTATTTTGCAATGGCATACGTGTAGGATTAAAATAAATTTAATTGTGCCTGCAGTAATGAAAAATGAATATTCATGCAGCGCATGCTCAAGGGCGTTAAATGTGTTGTTTTGGGATTCCTCGTCTTCAGCAAGAGAGTAGATTTAAGTAGATTCAGTTTTCTTCTCAGCTGCCTTCCAAAGCAGCCGCTCATTCAACTGTTGCCCACTGGTTCCTTTAGCACAAGTGGTTGTGGGTTGAATGTCAATGTTGTCTTCAAAGAAAGGTCTTTTCTTGCTGTAGTCTTCATGGTGTTCCATTTACCAAAACAATTGAACCATTGGTGGCTGTGCAAATTCCACTAGGAGAGTTATGAGGACAGGAGAGAAAAGAGATGGGAAATTCCAGAGATGGATAGACTGCTGAAGAAAGCATACTATTTAGCTCTACCTGTGTCTGCTAGATTGTTCAGTTGTTTCCCATAAAAGGCACTTTGCAAAACCACTGAGTCTCAGTGTGGTCTTTCAGAAAGAAGCTGGATAAACGTGTGGCAAGCAGAACAGACAGTGGTATGGGCCACTGCAAGACCTAAGGCCAGGCATTGAGTCAGCTGAGCTTCTTTTGGATGTTAATCCACTCTGAGTTCTGGTCAGCCTATGGTGGTGTATGAGGAGAATGTCTCTGTGGAAAAACAGCCATTTATTTCAAATAGTCAAATACTCAAACAGAGGCATGTATGGAAGCTTATGCAAGATATTGTCTGAATAGAGCTTAGGGAAGTTCTGGATCTAATGCTGTGGGATACAGTTTTGTTTACTGTTTTGCTACATAAATTTACTGCAATTTGAAATTAATAACTGTTTGTGTTTAGCATCAGAGGAATACATGGAGCCTTCATGAGCTTGTTCTTTAGCTTCCCAGAACAACTGTCTGCTGTTGCATCTTGACCCACAACTTTAAAAGTTGTGGGTTTTTATTTTTAATGGAATTACAAAACATCCCATCTGGATGCTGTTTTATGAAGGACTATCCTAAGTACAGTTCTTCCCACGTTAGCTGGGAAAATGTTGAATTTTCAAACACGGTAAGTGCTTAAATATTTCCATTCAGGAAACATTCTCATGCAAACATGCTCAGGCAGTTGCTCAGAAAGTTGTCATGAACATGGTAGTGCTTGAAGTGAAGCCTCTTGCTTTGGAGTAGAGGAAGTAATCAAGGAGGGAAGAGATTGCTTTTAAATATTTTGAGCAGTTCAGTCTTCATAGGAAAGAACAAAATTCTCCATTGTGTTTAATGACTGCTTGTTGCTTCAGAGAATTGTCTGAGTGAAACTACTTAAGTACGTTAGTTTTTGGTTAACTTTTGGCAGACCATCTGGTGTTACTGTGTGTAACCTCAGTATAACTTAGCTAAAAGATTGTAGAGCATAGATCAATTTGGTTTCTGAAAATAAAGAAAATTATGTATATTTATGGAATAAAGAGATCCTTACCAAACTATCTTAACTAAAGCAGGTGCCACCTGGCACGGCTGTTGTGCAATTCTTTCAAGTGGTGTTTATCTTGGATGTGATGAGTAGTAAGTTAAAGTAGGACAAAAGCTTGGTGAAGTGTCATTCACCCATCTAAAATTATGATGCAAGTACTACAGCAGTTCAGATAGCACTGTGTTTCTGCAAGGGATTTTGAGTCTGGGTCCTGAATGTAAGCATGGGCAGTACAGGGTGAGAGGTAGGACCACACATGAAGCCCAGTTATTAGCACAACTACTGTTTATCAGCTTTTGTCTGTGTGCCTTCCTTTCTTCATCTGTTTTATCTTTTTTCCTTGTATTGCAGACTGACAGTATGTGCTGCAACTTCTCATATCTGTACTTTATAGCTTTCATATGCTTCTTGTAATCTTTTTATATATATATATTTAAATGGGGTTTGACATGGAGATTGGTTGCCAGCTGCAAGGCGTTGGCAAATTCCCTGTACAGACAGTTCTCTATAAAGAGTGAATCATCCATCCAGTGCCATGGCAGATTGCCCATTTCAAAGAGGAATTAAATATTACTTGGTGCATTTGTATTTTCAGCACTTGCTGCACAGCAAAGACAGCAAGTAGTAGTACATTGTTAGGTAATTCGTGGCATTCGTGCGATGCCAACAGTAAATAATTCATCAAACTGCCAATAAAAGGGAAAATTTGCCATTCATGCTTTCCATGGGAGAGTGAGGAAAGCACTGGAAACAGTTGTGGATGCCGCCTCATCCTCAACTCGTTCTGAAGGCAAGATGTGCTCCTGAAGAGCTGTTATCAAAGTCTGAAGTCATGAGTAAAAGCTTCTATCTTCTAGGAGGACTCAGCCTAAGGAAAGCCTCAGTGAGAAAATCAAGGGATCCCTATGAGCACGTTGTCGTTATTGCAGAAAGTTGCTTAAGGAACCACAGTAAGAGTGTAATCTTCTAAGGAAAATGTGAAATGAGGGAAGTATGAGCAGTACAGTGGTATTTGTCTTCACTGGAACTGTGCAGGACAGGCAATTCATGAACTCTGTTCTAAGAGTGTGTTAAAATTCTAGGAGGTAATTTCATGGTATTCTAAGCAGATTATTAACATTTTGTTTCATCTAGATTTTTATAATACTGATGCCATTTGAGATGAAATAATTTACTTCTGTAATAGCAAAACCATGAAAACTCTTAAATTAACAGTTCAGCTGAAAAATCAGATTGAAGAGAAAAAAATGCCAATTGAAAGACACAGTAAAGGGCAACTCGCTGTTTTTTCTCTCATGGTAGATATCCAGACTTGTTCAGACAGTCTGATCACAGTTTGGAGGCTGTTGCAAAACTTGGGTCATACGGAGTGGTTAACATATAGAGATCAACAAAGTCTGTGAAATGCTTCTTGAATAGTTTCAGACATCAGTTTTTGAAGACATGCTAAAAATAGTGAAGAACATTAAAATTACATTCTGCAATTTCTGCCCCCAAACTGGCAACTATCAAATCAGTAATTTGGGAAATTACTGTTCTTTGACTAATAACATCTATTTGGGTGCTCTAAACAATTTCTAGGAAGTTGGGAGAGCTGGGGGCTGGGTGAAAGAGCCTTTGGAATAAATTAGAGAGTTTTTTTGGCTTGTTACTACAGGAGTAATGTCTTAAAGGGAAATAAGATTATCAGGCTATGCAAGTCTGGTGGCACACACTAATTCTTAGACTCTTATTTGTGAAACTCTAGTGACTAACGATAATGATTTAAAATGTATCTTGTTTTCACAAATACAGAATGCTGCAGAAGGATTGTTGAATACTAGGCAGGTTCCTTTTGAAAAAAATAAGAACTATAAAATGACTTTATTGACTAACCTAAATTGTAACGTGCCTTGAAGAACAAATTCCCATAGCCTGCTATGAAAGAGCTGCAGGTTCTCAATGATTTGTTAACAACTGTGTGTTATTTGTACTGATCTGATGTCTCGCATTCTGCAGAGAAGCCAGATTAGGTGATGGTCTGTTAAATTCCATGTTCTGCTTTGTAGCCTTGATACAAAGACTTCTTGCATGAAGTTTTTCTGTTTTCTTCACAGCTGAACACTGCAGCCTGTACCATGCAGATTGCTTCCTGCTCCTGATTTCTCAGAAACTAATAGTATTCTGGGGATTTCTTTAGCTGCTTTTTTTAGAATTACAAACATTCCTGAAAACTGGCTGTTACCCACTTAGCAGAGCAGGAGAGAAATTGTTAGATTATACAGCATGAATGTTGGAAAGCACCATACGTGACTTGATGGGAATCTGAGTTACAGTTTTGAGAAGACACTTAAATGTTTTGTTTTGTTTTTTTAATAAAATAGTATGAGAGTCTAAGAAGATCATTCTGCTATATCTGCTATGTTCTTATAGCTGTATCTTTAGCTGCTGTTTGGTGGCAAAATTATAATGGGCGTCATAATGTAATGAGTTCATGTAGGCATGCAACGTAGATCTTTTTGCACTAGGACTGTAAAATAGAATTTTACACTTCACTTTTCACTATAAGAAAAAAAAGGAAGTGTTTAATACCTGAGAATCAGGGAAACATGCTGTTTTCATTGCCCTCTCATTACTCTGATGAGTTGATTTCCAGACAGAGCATGAGTGTTCATTTATGGGGGGAGGCATTGCAGTGTGCTCCACAGAGGGCTGTGATTGGGTGGGATGCTGAGAGCCAATTTCTGGCAAGGGATCAAATTGAATTTTAATGCAAGAGGCAATTATCTTTAGATCTTCCTAAATTGTGGGTGCCAAAGTCCGATAAGTGTTGATATATCTGGAGTCACAGCTATTAAAAATAAGGATTATAATTTGTTAATATCAACAGTTTTTAATATAGCTTGTTTTGTGTGAAGTTATGATATAATCCTTCTCACCCTTAAAAGAAAGATCTTGTAGTTCCTTACTGCTACCAAGTGTTCAGCAGATGTTTGCAGTGCTATTGGATTTACGTGAGATGTCTTTGAGGGCATTTTCTAGTAGAATATGTCTGACATAGAATGTTCTCTAGTAACCAAAAGTGTAAATTTCATTTTTTTTTTTTTATTTTTTTGGTTCATTGCATAGTTCTGTGTAAAAGAATTTGCACAGCATACATTGATTAACTTATTTACTTTTGGTTCAGTATAGTATTATGTATTCTTCTCATCTTGGCTCTCACGTTGGATTTCTATGAGACCTTGACCTTCACATCTTTTGTGAATTTCTTTTTATTGCAGTAAGAAAGGTTGTGTAGGCTGTTTCTGTTTAACTTTTTACTGATCACTTTCTTTATGTTAAGGAGTACAACCATTGTATGTATTATATATACCCCGAACTGACACGTTTAGACTGTTTGCATAAGCTCTGTTTTATAATATTTTGCATCATCTAACCTCTATATCTTTGTTCATTGATCTGCGCTTGTATATAGCATCTATGTACCGAGTAAGATGCATTCAGATTTTCAGGCATCTGAGATGAGGACAAGAGAGGGTAAATCCTCTGAATCACCTGATGCAATTAACATCGCTTTGATGCGGTTTTCTCTCTTAATGTTTCTTGGTTTGTTCATCTAGGTGAACTTTGATGAGCTAATTACTTATGGGTAAACTTTGTTGTGCTTTCTTTCAGGCTTTGCTGTAGCCCAGTGTATAAATCAGCACCATCCATCTCCACTCTCATCACCATCACCGTCCAGTGGCAGTGGGAGTACAGGGCACTGTGATTCAGTGGCTGCAAGCTCAGCTTCCACTCCTTCTGTTGCACAGCGTCCATCAGGTATTAAATCACTATTTTCAGCTTAGGCACCAAGGGTTGTGGAGAACTGTAGATGTTTCTGTCAAATGAACTTCTGATGTTATTGAATTAAACACAGGGTAGGGCTTTATGGTATCAGATCACTTGATCATTTACCTAAACTAGTTAAAGTAGATTGTGGTGCAAATTTTAATGATATATTCAGGTTTTTGTATTGGATGAAGAGTTACATACTTGGCATCTTTCCGTGGCGATCTTAAATACTGGTTAAATGATATCCTGTTTGTCTGATTTGTCTCCTAGCATGTACAGTTTGAAGTGTTTTGTTTTTTTTGTCGTTGTTTAAACAGAACTTTCGTTCTGCGTAAATTCAGAGTGACATTTGTTTGTCCTAGTGGGTAAGTCTATCTCCACATGAAGGTTTTTGGTTTTTTTTGAACTGGGCTTTTGTATATTTATCTCATTCTTCTGTTAATTTTTAACAAGAGGCCAAGTATGAAACACTTTCAAATAGCTGCAATTATTTAGGATGCTAAATAACGCTCTTGGCAGAACACCACATCTGAGGAGGCTATTTCACTGGCACTGAAGAAGCCATATAAATTGACTGATAATATAATTTCCACGAATGTAGCTGGCACGTGTTTGAGTTGGTCAGTAAGTTCAGTGAGATTGTTTATACTGGGATCTCTTGTTGCCTTAGAATGACTTCATTCTTCTCCTTTTTGTGTGTGTAATGTTTATCAAAAATCCTGTAATGATGTTTGTTTTGAAAACAAAATGAATGTGAGGTAGAGAACCTCCAGCTGAAGGCTAAGCAAGAAGTAAATTCTGAAGGATGCATATTGAAATGCTTTTACTTTAGAGCTGACCCCTCTAGTTCTTTCTGGATATTAACAAAAAAAAAAAAAAAAAAAAGTGACTTAATTCACAAGGCATTTTCTAACAGCCCCTTCTTGACAGTCTCTTTTGACACTGATCACTCTGAAATGATTGTTATGGTTCCCTCAATTAAGACACACCTTTTGCTTTTATTTAAGTCATACAAAGATAAAAGCGAACTTTTTTGCAGTCTTATAGGAAGTGATACAATCTGTGTTAGGCATTTAGTGTTTTATGTCATGAAATAACTTTGCTTCACTGAACGCTGTCAGATCAGTGTAAATTATACATCCAAAGTGACTATCCTTGCACAAAGTGCCACTGCAGAAGGGTAAGCGAAAGCTGCCTATCAAGTTTATGAATAGTTTATAAAGCATTCTAGCTTTATAGCTTTCTAGCATCCAGACACTATATTAAATAAAAAAAAAATTACTTTAATAAACTAACACAGTCACATATTCCTACAATATGTGTAACTCGGGAATAAAATTGGAATTGTTTTTCTATATGCAATCTTTTCAAAACATGGGAAGGATCTTATTTTATTTTCTTTGCTAGCAGTTACTTGCTGTTATCTGGTCTTTGGAGGCCTAAGATAAGTAAGCAAAGATCACACAGTGAAGCACTGTGATTTGGCAGAGGTCTCAATATGGATTAGCATTAAAGACAGAATGTGTTTCACTACACAACTCTCCCTGTGTGAAAAATTTCAGCTATTATTTCCTTTACTCTATTTGAATTCTTTGTGATCCAGAATTGAAAAGGCGTCTGATTTTTAGTGACTAGGAGATAACTGTAAAAGAAATGAAAATTAAAATCTAAATTCTTGCTGTTGCAGTAAGCAGCATGTCAGGTCAGACAAGGATCAAGTCAGTCTGTGCTACGGAGGTCAGACAGGTCTTTCAAGTGCTTTCAAGACTTCTGTGAAAAGCTGAGTAGATCTGGAGGATGCAATTCCTCATCTAGAAAGAGAGTACCTCATTGGAGAATTTAATATAGTTCCAAAAGGAAAATCTACCTAATATGCTGTCGTTTGTGTATCAAAACTGTTTATTTTTGCTGCATTTTGAAAAGTGTGATGACAGGATGCTATTCTAAACTAAATAAGTATTAGTAACAAAAGTTTGGAAAAGCCTGATTTGTCTGCACTTTACCAGTTCAGTCGCCAGCACTTAGTATGACCTTTACATTGTGGCTTCATTGTAGCATGTTCAAAATGTCACGTCATGCAGGAGAGGGGTGTTTGGGTGATGGATGGTGGGTGTCATTGGTTTTGGTGTGGGGTGTTTTCTGTTGTGGGATTTTTGTTGGGTTTTTTGCCTTTTTTTTTTTTCCTTCATAGGATCTAGGGATACTGATATATGCTTTAGGAAGCCTAGCTGTAATGATACTGTTCTGTGCCATATCACTATGGGGATTGTAACCCTCAGCAAGGTCTGTGAAAATTAATGCGAGAATTTGCTTCTGCTGCTTCAGCACCAAGTCATCAACTTGCAATGATGTGCTGCAGGGATGAATTCTGAGCAAAGCTCGTGGGTTTGTTCAGCTAACTCAGAGGACAGTAACAAAGAAGACAGTTACTGTATGTACACGGGTAGTTAATTCAGAGCAATGGGCCAATGAACAGTTGGTGCTGAGGCTCACATATCAATTGTGCATGGGACTTAGGGTTTTTGCTTCAGGCCTTCAAACAGGAAGTAGCAAGTAGCTAATTAGCAGCAAGCAGGTGTCAAGTTCTGCTTTATGCTCCAAGGTAGCACTTGAATGCTACTGCAATCTGTCACAGTAGAGTTCTTCTCATTTCCCATTCCATTCAAAATGCACACAGACGTGTTCTTTCTCTGCTCCCAAGTTTTTTGTACCAGCTGATCGGGTTGTTGACCATGAAGAACACACAAGGTTGTTCAGGAGCTTCAGACAAGAAGGTCACCTAACCAAAAAAAGAGAGACGAATATGTGCATTTCAAGAAAATCACCTCAACAGTCTTAAGAACAACATCAGCTGTTTCTGCTGTAAATTTGAGATCATGCCATCCTAAGGTTGTTTATTGACAGATTCAAGGTGTTCAAAATTTGGTACTTGTAATTTACAGATATTAGGATTTAGTGCATAATACACTGCATTTTACATAGAATATTGATAGATGAGAACAAAATAAAGACAAGTTGTGCATTTGTTAGTTGACAAATACAGATGTTACAAGATTAAGTATTAACTACTTTATCGTATGCAGAAGAAGCTTCTATAATTCCTGAGTTTACCAACCATTGTCACAGTACTTCATGGCATAGATTTTTTTTCTTAAAGTGTAGCAGCTCCTGCATTTACAATATCTGGGAATTAAGCTTAGCCCTTTGAAAGTTCTCTGTTCATTAAAACTGAAAAAGCAGACTCCATCACTTAAAGAAAGGATAGCCCATGGCAAGATAGAAAAAGTACAGCCGGATTCTGCAAGTGCTCTATTAGATGTTTTTCTTCTTATTTAGTCTTTTTTAAATGAGCATGTCCATTTGAAGTGCTGTTCTACCTACGGTAAAAATGCTCTTGCTAGGCAGATTTTTATCATTAAATTTCTGAGCTTAGAATACAGTCTCTTCTTGGCTGCATTTGCTGGAACCATGAACTTGTCTAAAGTGCTTATTTTTATATAAGCGAAGGATTAAGATAAAGAAGCTGTTACTGTAAGTTAGCAGTCTTCTAGAGTTATAGATATGTAATGTCATGAGTGTTGTATTTTATCACTTTTTAAGTCGCTTAAAGCTTTAAAATTCATTTGGCTTCAACACTTAAGAAAATGTTTACGTTGGAGCAGTGGTTATTGAGGACTCTAGAAGGCATTGATCTTCTATGCCACTGAAGTCTTATTTCATACTTCTGGCAGATATTAATGGTAAATTGTCTAAAATAAGCATGAAAATCTGTCCCTTGTTGCAGAGAATAAGTTGGATACCAGTCTGGAAAATAAAACGTATGTATTCTAAGTAGAGGATGCTTGATCAAGGATGGAGAGCCTGTGAGAGTAGTGCCTGCTGTCTTACTGAAACCATCCCTGTCTATTTCCTCTGTGATCAGTAATGTGAACGTGGTGTGATCTGTTCTCCAATGCTAGTAATTTTCTAATTAGGCAAGTAACTAGTTTTGTTTCTAGAAAGTTTCTTACTCATAAACTTTCTATGCACCAAGCATCATCATCTTAACTGCTGCTATCTTTTAAAGTGCTGTACTTGCCTTTGTTTTAATCCAAGTATACTACTTCAGTTTTACTTCTTAGAACAGTAGTGCTGAGCGGTCTGAAGTATTATCATCTGTGCTGTAGAGCATCTCATGTAATTTATTGCCAGTGGGAATCCAAGTAATGCTGTGTTGCTAGAATTTGTTATAGATAGCTTTTCTCAAGGTTTTTGTAGCATGTATGTAGTTTGTGATATAAAAGCCTACAGGTATTACCTCTGTAATGCTGTCAGACCACAGGTAGTCCAAACTGCATTATGTATGTTTCCAAATAGGTAAGGAAACAATAACTTCACTCATTATTTCTAAAGAATGAATACTTCTAGCTGCAGAAGTATTTCCCAAACTTAAAAAGACTCACTGAGGTCTCACATTGTGTTGGAGATACCAGCAGTTGCGGATGTGTCCTCGTCACTTTTAATCTTGTTGCTGCTCTAACATTTATCCTTTGTCTTCATTCCAGTTTCCCTTCCTTGTTTCATTGTTACAGCCTTGGTATGATATATCGCTGTGTTTTCCTCTAGTAAGGTCTGGCAGGAAAGGACGACGGCGGGTGTTTAGTCTGTCGGAGGCTGACAGTCACGGTGGACACTGGGTTTAGGTCTTCAAGCAGCAGCTGCAACCGAAACTCACGCAATATCCATTCAGGCAGGTTCCTCCATAAGATTTCAAAAGCCCATAAAGTTAGAGCATGCTTGGTTTCCATGCTTGCGTTAGTGACAGTGAGGTAGGAAATTGAAGAAAGCATCATTAATATTTGACTGTACTGATTTGGGGGAGAATTGTGCCACAATTTCTGAATTTCAGCTGTTTCTGAAAGTCTTACCTACGTTTTCTGGCTCTCTCCCCAAAAACTGAAATTCTGCATACCACAGAATGATCTATCAAACTTCCAGCTTCAAAGCAGCCATGTCTTCATTTGCACAAGGGCAGCTGTGGCTGTAGTGGAATTTAGCACAGGGTCCAGAATGGACAGTAATGCAGATATTTGCTAGCAGCAAGAAATTTATTTATAACTCAGGTAAAGCAGAGACGCATTCAGTAGAAGATTGTCCTCAGACTGTGATGGTACAAACTTGCTTCTTTTTATCATCAAACTCAGGCAAATGGATTTGTGGACTGCTTGTCTGCCTGAAGGACTGGTGAGAGGAAGCATAAACAAAAAGGGTGGAAGTGGGCTTCGGACTGGTTCTCAGTTCTATAACCTGTGTTGAGTCTAATTAATTTCTTTTTTCACCACCATGGCATAAAAATGTTTTACTCTGTTAATATTATAGAAATACCATTTTTCATTTATTAAACTTGCTTTGTGTCTTTTTACTTAATGTACTGTTATTTATATTTTTGTTTATCCTTTTGTTGTATACAGCTGTACAGTTTAAGGCGCTTTTCTGTAGATTATATTCATTCTTACCTTTTTCTATTCTCTCCTGTCTTTTTTCCCCAATAACCATTGTAACATAAGATGATAAACAGAAGTGTTTGTTTCTGTAATGGTAACTTTGGTAGTGCTATAGAAGTGCTGAAAAAAATCTTAAGGTTGCTGAGCCTTCCACAGCCGTGGACAGCTGGTGATATCCAGTGCTTTGCAAAGTTACACCAGGGTTTTGAATCTTGTTTAGTATTTGAATTCCAGGTCTTTTTTTTTTGTCAGAACACTTCTGTTTAAATACATGTGAGCTGGGGAGAGGTAAATAGGCATTTTTTTCCCATGTTGGATGATAAGTTGAAGAGTATGTTTCAGTGCCCAGATTTTATTCAGGTAAAAATGACAATTATTTTTGCTCTTTCTATCCAAAAGTCAAATGTGGACTGGAACCAAATTTTAGAAGTTTGGGTCTTTTTGAAAGCTACTCAGTATTACTGTATGCAGTGAAGAGGTAAGTTACAGATAGTGAGTAGGGAACTTACGGCAGACTGGGTGCCTTGATACCCTGAATCAATAGCTTGCTAGCTGCCTAGTTTTTAAGGACAGGCTTCTTGTAACAATCTGTTCATAAACTTTTTCCAGTTGGAGGCTATCTTTTTTTCCAATTGATTGTTCCAGTTTCAGAGACAGACACTTCAGTCATACATAAATGCATAGATATTTATTTGGATCCTTTGCTGAATTGTACCTGAGTTCAAAATGGCTCCAAAATTATGAGCTTCCAAAGTTTTCTTGCTTGGGATTATTGACCTGAAGTGATGCATTCAGTTAACTGGGAGGTGGTACATGTGAAAACCTCCTACACCAACGCAGCACTCTGTGGTTGTCGTTGGGGTGGGGTTTTTTTATTGTAATTTTATTGTATTTGTATTCCAAATTTTCATTCCGAGGTGCTGGATCTCCCTACTCCATTTAGCACTTCATCAACACCCTGATATTTTTTTTTCCTATCCCTGCATCCAAAACATTTGGGAGATCATAATAATGATGAACACATAAAGCTCTGTGCCCACCTGAAGCCCAGTGGATCTGAGTGTTCAGTCCTGAACATGCAGGTGCCAGCCTGGCAGGCAGCAATCTCTAGCTGTTACAGCTGTGACTGCAGGATTGGTTTTCAGATACCAATCATTCCAGAAGGGATAATGTGTTGCAAAATAGTACTGAGAGCTGTTGGCCTTTTCCAGAAGGTTAAAACTTTTTTTTTCCCCCTCTAGTTCTGCACTATTTACTCCCTGCCCCTGTGAGGACTAAGTGGTGGCTGGCTGCTCCCTGGACATTTTGGCAGGGATGCTGTTTCTGCTGCCCTTCAGTGCAGTGACAGGAGCAAAATTCTGACAGCAGCTAATGGAAGATGGAAAGTAGAGGGGAGAGACTTGCTGCTATCAATAAAAAATAAAACCCTCTCCAAACAGTACAGAAGAGCTCTGCTTTTGTCTTTTCTATTTATAAGATGTTAGACACTGAGTTTGTTCTGTTTACATTTCCTGATATCATCTCTGTCTTTTTTTCTGAATGTGCTGTAGGACCTTCAAATAGAAAATATGGTGGATTTTGACTCCAGATAATTTTTTTAATGGAGTCTTTCCTAAATGTTTTTTTCTTATAGTAAGAAGGGAGTCACTTCAGCAGTCATTTAGATCCTGTGTGAAAGGATTAGGAACAGTGTATTGTCAGTGAAATAAAGTTATATGGAAATGCACTGAAATTTTGTTGGGAGAGGGGGCCAGATTATTTAGGAAATGAACTCCAGAACTAGAAGTGAAATAGCAGAAGTGCAGTAGAGATGTGACACATCATACCATTCCTGAGTGGAATACCATTCATTGGCTGATAGCACTTTATTTGCCAGAATTTCTCAGGTTGCTTGAATCTTGGTGAATTCTTACTGTTAAAAAAAAAAAAAAAAAAATCTTGGCAAAGTGTTTATTTTTTTTAAGATTTTATGAGCTTAAAAATTAAAACCACTGCAAAGAGACTGTATTTTTTTAAATATCGAAGTGTTACCATTTATTTTGGAATTCCGAGGAATGAATTGTTGCCTTATTTTAAAGTTCTTAGCAATTCATTGTCCATTCAAGCCTTGCATCACTTCTGTTATCAGTCACAAAGTTTTGTCTAAAGCTTCATGACACCTAAGAAGAATAATCTGCAGAGTTACTTTGAATTTGTCCTTACTTTTAAAAATAAGTAGTAATGGCCTTTTTGTTTCAAGGACTGTCCTTTTAAATCTAAATTTTGTTTTCCTTAAAGCAAGAAGCTTTAGCTACAGATTCAGGAAAAAGTAAAATTGAATGATTTTCGAAGTGAGAATGCACCTTTGTTTGGGGAAAGGTAAAACAATAAACATAATAATAATAACCAACAAAACTCTCTTTTACTGCTGTCTCACTGATACCTTACTGATGCTCATTCCATTCTAAGCTTTGTTTTTCTTTGTTGCTGTGTATTTTTTGTTTGTATTTTTTTCTCCCTTATGTTCACGTTTTCTGTTTTATTTTTACAGAAATAATTGGAATCATATTGAAGTGAAATATTTTAAGGCTACTGTGTATTAAAACCAGAATTTAATTCTTAGCCTCGGTATTCACACTACATTGCCTCGTAGCCTTTTCTGCAGATGCCTGTACACTTGAACACATGCTGTTTTTAACACGAGCTCTAAATGGTGTGTCTTGAAGCTGGATACTGGTTACTTTAATGGCATCTATTACACTAGTCTGAAAAGAAGATAAATAAATTTGTGGGCATATTTGCTCATGCAAGGCTACCTCTGATCTGGTACATTCACTGTCTGTCTGAGCCAAACGAGCAGTTTACTTACCAGTTAGCAGGATTTTAAGGGGAAAAAAAAGGACAAGACAAGTAAATGTTAATGTTTTATTTCATTGTGAAGGAAGTGCCAGCAGTATATCTGTTTTCTGTAGTATGTAATGGCTCATTTCCAGTTTTATCCCTGTTGCATGCTCCAGCTATGAGCACAAAATTTCATTTAAAAGCCTACGTAAAAACAGGCTTATTTTGTGGCACCTTCATTACCATAAGCATGTAATTCTCCTTTTTGTCCTTTCATAGTTGTAGTTTCTATGGCTGAGATGTCACTTTAAACTGAATCTGGAGAATGGAATGAGTGAACAACTTCCAAATCTTTGTTTTTAAAACAATAAATAGGTATCTTCTTGGGCAAACTGGTTATACAGGGGTTCTTTACTAATTCTGAAGAGCTCCCAGGTATGGGGTACTTAATTTTTTTCAGACTGCTAAATTCTGGGGAGGCTTTCTTATTCTTCCCCTCTGTCTCCCCTCCCTTGTCTTTAGGAATATTTACAGTACTGCTGTACAGTATAAGATGTGTGAATGTTCTAGTTTCTGATGTGAACCGTTTAGTGCTGGCATTTGATATCATGCCATATTTTACATGTCATTTCTAATTACTAAAAAGCAAATTTTTAAGCACAGTGCTTCATAGCACTACATTTTCCACCCAAGTATTCTTAAATATTCATGAAGTACAGTACACTCTTTGTCTTAATGAATGATGTACATGCTAAGTTGAATCTAATATTGATTCTTTCTTGATGTTTTCTTTAATAGATGACTCTTCAGCTCCCGAGCAGCCCCACACAACCGTTTCTGGTCAGATGACATTGACTGATGAAACTCTTTCAGCTGTCTCAAAGTCTAGCAAGAGTGCTGTAAAAAACAGTGACATAGAAACAGCAAACCTGTCCCCTAGCCTGATTCCTGCACAGCAGCCCACGATATCATTAATATCAGATGACAATACAGATGGACTAAGTGTAGAGTCACTTACACTGGTCCCACCGGTCGATTCGCACAGTATTCGTACATTCAGCTGCATTCCTCAGCCATCTTTGCAGTCTGAGTTTGAAGTTTGCAAGGTAAAAGAGATAGAAGAGGAGTGTTCTGACTGAGTCTACCCACAGACTGTGATAAACAGTGATGCAAATGAACCAAATTCTTCATTGTATTTTTTTTTTCTTCGGGAGCACAAGATACTTCCTGCAGCATCAGAGACATCTGGTCTGCAAGAAGCAGCCCAGTAATGAAAGAATGTGGGCAGCTTTTAGAATAAGCATCAGATGTTTGGCATATTTAAACTAGGGGAAGAAAAGAAACTGGACTGGACATTTCCCTACCCATTTCTGTTGTACAAGAGCACCTACTTTCTTCCTATTATCAAATAAAGATCCAGCTGCAGTAACCTTATTGTCAAAGACCTACAGTGCTAAGGCAAAGTGAAGACATTCTTGGATACCTGGCTTCAAGATGTTGAATTGCTACTTCTTTGAAACTGGAGACATATTGTTCACCAGAAAGAAATGTAAATGATAGTACAAAGATTCCATTTTCATTTGTTTCATTGTTTTTTATTCTGATCTCATTCAGCTTTTGGAGGCTTGTATGATACCAGCAGGCTCAGCCCCTTTCTGTGTTGTGTTCACAGGACTCCAAAGTCCAGTGCTTTGTTTTCCATGTGTAATATTTATTTCCAAGTCTGATTCAAAGCAGGATGCATCTAAAAATATTTTTTCATAAGGTAAAACTCTAAAACTTAGTATGACAATTACTTAGTTATATGATTGCAAGGAATTTTTGAAACATTTTTAGTCTTTGCTTAACTAGCTACAAAGGTAAGAAATATTTTAATATCTACTGCTTGTTTGCTCACTTCTGACAGTCAAATTGCTACACCTCTGAGAAATGATAGTATGATGATACCCTTTCTACTGAAGAACAGCTAGAAGCAGACAGAAGCACTTGTATTCTTAAGAGGTTTGGGGGGTTTTGTTATTGGAGATCTTTCTTGTTGGTTTCTTTGGGTTTTTTTTGTTTTTTTTTGTCTGTATGTTTCTCATCTTCGCATGGGAATTCCAGTAATTTCTTTGCAAGTCTGAAAATGAAAGAGAAAGCTATTGATTTTTTTTTTTCCTGTTGGAGAGTATCACCAAAAGAAATTACGGCATAAAAGCGATCGAGTTTGTTTGCCTTACTTTGCCTCATAGATCTTGAATCTGATTTGACAGTAAGCAGTGAATTAAAGTTTGGAATACTCTTTGCTGATTTTTATACATAGTTTACTGTGAGTGGTAAATTTAAGCTTTCTGATCAATTTCCATGCATATTAAGTTAAGCTAGTAGAAAAAAAGAGCAGAGCGTCATTATTGGTTGTCTGAGTGCTGTCAAACATTGAAGTCTACTATAAACTTGCTGTTGTGATTTCCATCATCAGTGCTATTGGTTTCCTGGTTCTGCCTCTACTAACATTGATTTCTTATCAAATAGGTGAATCTGAAAAGTTCTTGCCTACTTTCCCATCTTAATGCATCTGTTCCTTGCTGTCAGGTGGAGTACTTGATTTATGTGTTACATTTATGAGATTTAATAATCCACAAGTGTTATCTTGACTCGCTTTTCAATCTTTTCCTTCATGTAAAACATGTATATAAGATGCCTGCTATTGAAAAACACATTTTTTTTTAATTCCCTTATTAGCTTTTGCATGTAGTTTTATTGATTTCTAGTTTTCTGTGGCTTCTATTTTGTCTCGAATTGAATTAGCAGATATTCTGACCATTCCAGAATGGCACAAGCTCTAAAATGAAATGAGAGAATTAGGTGCTCTTAACACTTCTATGGGTGTATGATGGTGAGAATTTGGCCTTGCTGCTGGGGTAAGAGGCCACGATTTTGGATTTAGCTTTTTTCCGTGTGCTTAGGGCAAGTTTATACTGCAGTCACTGTTGAGGCTAATGTACATGTATCTGAACAAGTAGCAATTTGGGCAGAAGGACCACATAAATAAATTTTTATTAGCTGAATTTCTTTCAGTCTAGACTTCTTCCACCATGTTGCAGCATTACACTATAGCCCCAGTAATATTCTAAAGATCATTATAAAAAATGATGCCTTAATTGGAAAGCATTTTATGTTAGCTGTTAACCTTAACTCTTGACCTGGATTACAGAAAATGCCACTGTGCGGGCTGAGTTCCCCTAAATAGTATTAATTCTAGACAGGAAAACCTTGATCTTTATTTATCTAATTTAAAATTGAGTTCTAGCAAGATTAGGGCCATTCACAGAGGGACTTTTAACAGGCACATATAATCTCACCCTTGAGCCATGCTGCACAAGAAATGGTGATGAAAGA
Source organism: Perdix hodgsoniae (assembly GCA_035772895.1). NCBI lineage: Eukaryota > Metazoa > Chordata > Aves > Galliformes > Phasianidae > Perdix > Perdix hodgsoniae. The sequence continues at coordinate 10,723,967 of JAPSGF010000014.1, read as the reverse complement.
AAGGTGACTTTGTGCTTTTTATTGCCTTGGAGTAGTTGTTCAGTCCCACGACCAGGTGTTTCCTGTGAAGCTCTCAGTAGGCAACTGAGGTACTGTTATGTGTGTACAGTTTCACTGCACTTCATGCTGCGTTATGAATCTTCTCAATGTACAAGCTCTGGAGATGCTGCAATACGTCATCTGGCAATCTTATCTCCACGAGTTGTGTTGTTACTAATCTACAATTCCTCGAAGAGTATCATATCTATCTCTTATCAGAAAAACTTAAAGGCTATTTCCTTATCCTCATTTCACTGTAAAAAGGAAACTCGACCAAGAAAGCATTAACACAGCAGCCACAAATACATCATCTTCTAAAACAAAAGTCAGTGTAGCATCACTCTGTTTAATCAAATCCAAACACCAAGTTGCAAATGAGAGCAGCAGCTGGACTACTGACCATTCTTGCTCTTTCAGTGCAAGGCAAAAGGGGAGAAAATGAGAAAAGTGCTGATATGTTGTGAGGTGGTAAATGCTCAGTGTGTTTTGCACAGGCTGTGCCTATCTTGAGCCATATTCTAAGAACATAAAACAGCTCTCATAGTCTTTTCCTTTTGAGAAGAGACACCAAAAGCACCAAGGCCTGCTGCACGTTGCTCTGTGTTGTGATCTGTATTGAATTTTACCAGGATACCAGTTCCTTAGTCTCACAGCCTCTTGCAGGTCCTTTTGCTGTTCTGTAGCGCAGTGGGCAGCATTGGGCAGCACTCCAGCATTTCCTTTGTGAATAGCACAGTGGCAGCATGCATGTGGTGAAGAAGAGAGTGGTCAGTTCCAGTGTCTGCCTTTCTAGTGGGTGATGCTTGTACTATAAACCTGCATACCATGATTTCACTCTTGCTGAAATTGTTGGATGTAGGAAGAAACCTAACATTTAGCTTTCTGCCCTGTTTTTCACAAGCTATATGGGTTAAAACAAATTTACTAGAAATGCAGTCATATGTATTAATACTAGAGGCTGTATTTTGTGTGTAGTCATGAATTATGCTGTAAAGAGTGAGCTCATTTTTCACAGCTAACTCATAAAGTGATTCTGTGAATTCATGATGAACTAAAATTCTGACTTCTGTTCCTTAAACTAAGCTGACCTTATAAAATTACACCTGTTAGAGAAACTCCTTAATGTTCTTCACTTTACAGCACAGCTGCAAGTTTCTCTCAAGTCAGTTGTTGAGGAAATAAATCAGTAATATCTCCCAGAATTGATTTCAGAAGAGTCTTCTGAAGTATTCTTGCTTAAGTATGGACATATGGCACTTTAAAACCCTTCTTCCTTCTCTAGAATTTAGGACTCCGCGTTAGTTGGTAATCAGAGTTTAAGTCAATGTCCAGTTATTCATAGAAACCCTTTGTCCCATATTGACAAAATACAGGGGGAAGTAATGTTCTTGTGTGGATTTGAAGCATTCCTCTGTGCAAAATTTTAAAAGTCAGTGCTTAAAATAGTCTATAGCAGCATCAGCAATTGTTAGGCTTGAAGTTACTGTGACTTTTTTCTTATTAAGCAGTAAGATATGAGTAGCAGTAATTGTCACGCTTACAGCAAGGAACCTCAGATGCTTACTGATTACAGAGCTCAATAATTGCCATGCAGCTGAGGGTCATTTTGCTAGCAGGAAATGAGGTTTTTTTTTCCCCTGAAGTAAATGAAACATAAAATTCTCTGCTTGAAGCCATGGGGAAACTGTAAGACAAGCAGGTTGAGCTCTTTGTGTAAGTGTGAAGTCACTTAATCAGAGTGAACACAAGACTTGAAACGCATGGTGCTGTTGGTGCTCCAGTGTAATTGGTCACTCTTTTGCTGCACAGCTGTAAGAGGTAAACACAAAATAGCCTAATGAGCACTCTTGCAAAAAAAAAAAAAAAAGTGATGTTAAATATTCAGACATTGTCCTTGCTATTCAGCTCAAGTCTTCACTAGGCAGGTAGAGCTATATGGAGATTTCCTTGTAAAAGAACTTTGTACTAACAGGAGTCACCTAGAGGACTTTACCTTGTAGTCTTAGGGTTGAGTGAAAGATTCAGAAAGAGGCATGAAATCAGGACATTGTGGAGATCTGGGCATTTTCCCTCAAAAGTGGTAACTGTCCTTAATAAGGTTCCTACCCATTTTCAGGCATCCTGACCATAGGCATCTGATACGTTTGGGAAGTACTGAATTGTTGCTGTCACTCTTCACTGACTGCAGAACATCATTCTCCTGGACACTGCTCTTCCATTATCTCTCAGTTTTTGGAGTGATTTCCTGTGCTTGTGTGCTCTGGTGCTCTGATCTTTCCAAACATCTGCATCATGAATTACAAACATACGGAACAACTCTGTCTGTCTCCTATCAGCTCCAGCAAAGCAGATGGTGATCTAAGCTGAGCCTGCTGGGGTAGAGCTGTCTAAGGAGGTGGGGAGGGGGGGAATACTTGTGGTTTTTTCCTGCTGTTCTGGAATTTTTGAGCAGCAACAGAAATGTGGGAGATGAAGTTCTGGACTGAGTCTCAAACAGAAGAAGGTTATTTCATATGGAAAAATATTTTTATATTACATTTGTACAAAATTTTCCCTATTTTGGTCTCCCAAAATTTTTAAGGATATGCACATCACTCAAACTCGATTTGTTTCGCAGGATATTTTAAAATGTGTGTTATGTTTTGTTAATGTATTGCAAATGTAAAGCTAAGTTTTGCATGTCTAATAAACATGCACTGTGGCAGTACGTGTTTTGTTTGGCTAACTTGAAGTCAGTGCTACTTAATGAATATGGAAGGAAACTTGAGTCATTGTTGTGACTGTCTCTTGAGCATAAATGAATGTGTGGAGCGTGTTTATTTAAAAAGGGCTTAACTAAGTAATGACAAGGAATACTTGTTGATGACAAAGGTTAGAGTTAAAGCTCAGCTTAGTATATGGTGTTCTCAGGATTTTTTTAATGTTGTGATCTTAAAATAATCAAGATTTTTTTTTTGTCATCTTTTGGCTATGGACACTCATACCGGTGTAAAATAGGGCTTAAGACGTGGTAACAGCAATCTGATACTGATGTCTCTATGAGATGAAAGTCTGAGTGTCTATGTGGCAATGTATTTAAATACTTCTGCCACAGTTAGTATATATGAGGATAGTTTTTGAAGAGGACTGAGAATAGCTTCAAGCTTCTACATTTATGGACTATCAGAATTTCTAGGAGCTTTGTTACCTGTGGTAGCACTGAAGAACAGATGGTTACATTTCTAGGGGACCTGCTAGGAGCGTTTTCAGCTTTAGGGACTGGCTTTAGGCATCTCCACTTGTGAATGTGTTGATGTTTTGTTGCAAACTTTTTGCTTCCTTTTGAGCTGTTTTGCAAGTTGGATTGTTTCAGGTGCAAAGGGAAATGTATTTTTCTAGAAGAATGAATGTATCTGGGCTTTGTATACTAAAGCATTTAATGAACATGAAAGTCTGTCCTCCTGTGAAATATATTTCAAAAATGTCTGAAATGTGCTTCACTTAAAAAAAAAAAAAAGTCCTGAATGTGCACTTCTACATTTAAATGGAAAGAAGTCCAAACACAAGGTGAATGGGATTCCAAAATGTCTTTTCTACAGGCAGTAAGTATTAATTATTTAATGTAAGTTATGTTAGACATTTGGAGTAAGTGTGATGATATCTAATGTTAATTTAAAGAAAAATGTATATAAGTGGGAGGATACTGAACTTAGAAAGTATTGTTGTATATCTCTGAAATCCAGATTTCTAAGCTGAGTCTGTATTTGCTGGCACTGATCATGTCCTGGCTATTGAAAACCTGGACAAGAGTGAACAATACACCTTTCTTTGTAAATGGAATTTGGCAATAAAGATGGTGTTACTGAGAACCTTCATCCCTTTCATGTTCTGTTGCTAGATTAGATGCACAAGGACGTCCAATGGCAGTGAAATGCACAATTTGCTCTTGTTAAGAAGAATGTTGCGTGAGAGTTGGGCATATTAATCTTCGAGCTGAAAACTGAAACAGCCAAGGTAATTTCTGTTGTGTATGCAGGAAATAGCGTGCGCAGGGGAGCAGAAATGAAACCCACTGGGGTGGTGGAAAACAGACAAGATCCAGGGCTGAGAGTGGCTGGGAGCCGCTTTGAATGTGTCCTTTTGCCTGTCGTGTGTGATTTCTTCCCCACGTATATCCTTGCACCCTCTGCCTCTTTCCTGGTGCATGTTGCCAGTTCACTTCGTGGATTAAATCCAACTGAGTTATTATTGAAATCTTGTTAATTAGACTCTCCATCTATGGGAATTAATTACAGTCAATATATGTTCCTTGTGAGATGTTATTTGGCAAACTAGGCATTGCTCCAGAAGCTTTCTTGAGTAGAAATTAAATCCCATTGTACCATGAAACAAGCAAGCTAGATACAAAAAAGGAGACAATACTGTGATTTACTGTAAGATGCAAATATTAAAATGTGGTGTAAGGGGAGAAAAAAGAGCTTAAATCTGCTACTGGCATTTGGACTTTTGATGTTGTGCTGATAGTACTTCCTAATTCTTGGTCTCCCTTTCGTTTGGAACAGCTTGGGACTTCCTATAACCTCCTTATAGCTCAGGACATCTGCAGCCTCTTGTAGCATTTCCTCTGTTTCTGTATGAGGTCTTCATAGTTCAGTCTAACGGTTATAAATAAGAAAGTGAAAGTGTGTCAACGCATGATCAATGCCTTTATCATAGTAACTCCATCCTTATCCAAATAACAAGTTAAAATTCAGCATTTGGAGGCTGATGCCTTTATTCTTTGACAGTTAAATGACTGCTGGTTAATGTTTCCGTATCAAAACGGGTTCACTAGGATGGTCTGGACTTCTTAGCTCTTCAGCCACAAGCAGTCACTTTCCTAACTGTGTGTTTGTGCTGCTGTGGTAGAGCTGTAGGGATGGTGTGTGGGCAGGAACTGGACTGACAGCTCCCAGTGATCTTTTTAAGTATAAACTGGGAACACTGGTTTATCTGAGTGTTTCCTGAAAAGTCTATTCAAAGAGCTGCTGCAGTTTTATTTTCTCAAATAACAAGAGATGGTGGAAGTTGCGGTGGTGGGAGTTAACTGGCAAAATCATCACTCACTGCTGGCAAAATGAGAAGAATTTATTCAGGCAAGTGTTCACTCAGAGTTAAGGCAACTGAGCTGAAAGGGAGCAGCTGAGGCAGCCTGGACAGTGTGCAGTTGTGTCTGTGTTTGGCTTGAGTGTTCTCCCAAAGGCTTATCTGCAAATATCGCTAGATGCTGAAATTGTGAGTGCTTTTGGCTGCCTGTTTTCTAAAGCTGATTTTTAGAGGTGAAATTTTCGGGCTGCCAAGTGCAAGTGCATTATTAATCAGACTAAAGATTGGGATTTTCAAAATATATATGCTGAAAGCTCTTGCCTGTCCTCAGGCTCATTCTACCAAGCTAGGAAATGTGCTTGTGGGATGGAAAAAACTGATCTCATCATTGCGTTCTCACTTTCTTGCCCCTAAATAAAGGTTTATATTTCACATGGGCCACAGTTTATTTTTATTTGCCCTGTCTGGATGACCAATTGGGACAGATGAATCCTCAGGCTGTTTCCTGGTTACACATCAATTTTTCTCAGCTTTAGTATGCAGTAAACATTGTGATACAGGATGGGAAAACAAGCTGTTATTTTATGGCACAGATAAATTTTGACTTCAGGTTAATTGGGAGAAGACATCTCTTCGTAAATTTGTCCTCATTTTTGGATCATTTATTTGAAGCAACTTCAGGCTGATGAGAAGCTGTCTCAGAAAAATGTCTAAAATTTCCAACTGCAGCTAAAGCTTGGGTGTGTGAAGTGAGAACAGCTGTTGCGACCCAATTGTCTGAGTGATGCTGGGCGTAGGAGTTAATGCAATTGGCATGAGAGCAAGGGATAATCATTTATTCCAGCATCTTGCCAAAAAAGTTATTAAAACAATTGTTACAAAATTGAGAGAGGAAGCTTATTTTAGTACAGTTGTTAATAGCAGTGTGTTTCCCCAGGCTTCCTATCTCTGCTGCTATGAAATGTGCTTTTCCAAAATGGGTCACTTATTCCCAGGAAGCATTTGGCTCTTTGTTTCAACAGTATTGCTGTTGTCAGTGATTTACATGGACTGCCAACATGAGTGCCTTTGGGAGACCTCTGTGTGAAGGTAGAATAATAGAACAGCAGTCTGCATGAAAGCAAGAAGTTAAGTGAAACCAAAGCTCCCTTAGGGTGTGTACCAGTATCAGCCTTCTTAGGATCTTCTCGGAAAGCTGAAATTGTTGCAGTAATGCTTCAAATACATCAGCTTTGACCTATTACTAAAGTACTGGGAAGTGGCATGGTGATCTGGTAGAAGCCACCAAACTGAGAGTTATGGAATGGCTGATTACACAGCTACACTAGATAACATGCTCTTTGTCTCCAACTCCCCTGCCCTGAATAACACGACTGCCCAGCCTCCGGCACTGAGGGGTAACTGCTTACCTGTGTCCTTTCAAACAAAGCAGAGAAGCCAGCAGACCAAGCAGTAGTGGGGCAACTTGCTCACAGCTGTCACTTATTGGAATAACTGTCCTAGTACTTATCCCATGGGCTTTACTGCAGGCATATCCTGCTGGACTACTAATTAAATAATGCTATAATATTGCTAATACACTATTAAGACTATTAGATAAAATCTTTGTAATTATGTATTGCATAGTAGGGGAAGAGAAACGCCCAAGTTATCTCAGTGGATTATGGCAGGTACTTCAGTACAATTCTGATAGTTCAGAGACCAGTTGCTTGCAGGTGAGTATGCATTATCACCAGATTTTAAGATCCTTTCCATAATTAAAAGGCTTGTAATAAAGTCCCAAGAACTGACAAGACTGCATACCTTGCTGCTTTGACTATTTTGCATCTTGGTGTAGATTAGGTGTGTAGGAAGAATGCAACCATATATGACTTTCATTACAACAGATTTTACACAGTCAGTAAAGCTCAGTTCCTCTTGCCAGTTTTGTCACACGTCAGGGTGAGGTAAGTAATAACCCACATGGGAAATTCTGCTCAGTAGCTTGTACCAAACAGTCAGCTTTGGAGGTGAATTCTGTAGCAGGGAGATGGCATGTCTTGGACAAGGTGTCCAAGCAGCAGGTAGAAATGGTGCCTTTTGGAGTCTGGGCTTGCTTTTAGACTTGGGTGATGGTGTGTGCATTCATTCAACACCTGACATTCCCATAATGGCTCCCAGGCAGGAGGGACAGCATTCTCTGAAGAATGGTCCAAGTGGAAATAATGAAGAATTCTGAATCAGCACCTTTATTCAGATCTTATATTGTTTCTTAGAGGGAGTTGCTTATATTTCCTCTAGCATTCATCCTCTTTGCTTTTGCATAACTTTTTTTAGGGTGTTTTTGGTTTAAGGCTTTAGAAAACTCAGAAAAGGGGAATCCTTTCACGTAGGTGGCTAAAGGAAGAGAATCATCTTGATTCTCTGATATTTAAAACATTTCTCACATAAGCTGTAGCAGGGACTTTCTGTCATAATTTTAAACCATCCTATTCAGGAAGAGCTGCTTTCTGTGTGCCAACACTCTTCGTTCTGCACGAGTAAGGGTTTTTTATTGTGTTTTTAGTATCTAGAAGTGCCTTTGAAAATTTTCCCACTGATTTCGGGGCTCTACTAAACAGACTGGGTTTGTATGGTTTGGCCTTGTTTAGGATTATATCCTGAAGGTGGGCATGCCATTTTGGGTGGCCAAAAGTCAGTAAATACCTTAACAGCTCTGCCACAAGCTGGAGGTGGGAAGGAATGTATCCTTGTTTGGAGAGTAGTATCTGTCTTGGTAGTAGATGCCCTTTACTAACAAATATTAATTTGGGACATTGCGGTCAAGATGAGAACTTGAGCAGGTTTTGGTAATATCTGATAAAGAGAAAATTTACCCTTTATTTCTATGTGGCACTTGAGTGGTTTTTGCTCAAGGGTGTAAAAACAACAACAATAAAAAAGAAATTAGCAATGCAATTGATCTTCGGGCAGAAAAGCTGCTATTGCCCATGGTTATTTCTTAGCTTAGTGGTTCTTATCAGCTGGACTGAAGGGAGGACTTTTTCTGTGCAGTGCTGCTTCAGACTCCAGTCTGTTCATCAGAGTTGTGACTCACTGTTGATTCAGAGGAATAGATGGTTTGGCTATTTTTTTTTTCTTCTGATATTGTCTTCTATTTAAGGTCTTTCTCCTCTTCTTCTGGGTACTGCAGGAGCAGCAACACAAATGTAGGCAACTCTTGTTCAAGTGCACATTGGTGGGTGCAGGTTAACTTTGTCTGCAGCTGTTGTGGGACAGCAGATGGGCAAATGGTTGTTTCTACACTTGTGCTGAGGGAACATTGGGAGTGAGTAAGAATGAAAACATCAATGAGTAAAACTACGAAGTAGGTTCCAAATTGTGCTGATCTACCACCAGAATGTTTCTGATCTGGTGAGACAGCTGTTTCTCTGCTAATCTACAGGAATACAATATGGTGTGTGTTATGATTTGAATATACTTCAATATACTTTATAGTTTTCCTCTATGCAGCATGTCAGTTATATCGCTGGTACTATAAAAAGTCATCTGTGAGGACGCTGGATTTACCCACACCTCTAAGCCTTACTATGCTGTGTGCATATTATCCTGTGCAAACTCATTTGTAGATGTAAGAGGGTGTGACTTGATTCCAGAGTTCTTGGGAACAAGATGTGAGCAGCTCTGCTTTGCTGCTTCTTCATGGTACAGTTCACTTGAATTTGCTTATCACATTATCAGCTTCAAGGCTCTTCCTGCGAAAGTGTTCTTTGCAACCACCGTCTGCTAGATAACTTGTAATTCTTGCATAGTTGCCAAATTGATTTGGAGGGAAGTAGTCTTGCCTGGCTTGGCTAAATTTTAGTAAAAATAGGTCTTTCAAGCTTCTTTGCAACTTTCTGAATAAATCATAGCATTAGATGTGTGGTAGGGGAAGGGAACTTGATGCATTCCTGAAAACCACAGGTATCTTTGAGCCATAGCTAGGAGCTTGGCTTCCTCTGTTTTTCTTTCATTGTATCAGAGAAGAAAATCAGACCTGTTATTCCTACAGTCAGCGCTAACTTTCTGTACCTGCATTTAGCACTATACATGTGTTATCCTGGCATCAGCAGTCTTTACCTTTCCTTCCGCTTGACTGGGCTTTGAACAGGTTACTTCACCTGTCTGGCCCTTATCTCACCTTTTACAAGTATACTGATGGCAAACTTAATAGTTAATGGTCTGGTTATGAATTTCACATTTGCAAAGTGCTTTGATGTGAATCGCTTTAGCTTGTTTGCTACAAAGGGGCATTAACTAAATTATCATTCTAGTCTTGGTGCAGTAGCAGGTAATTCTGTTCCTGGTGAGTGCCTTAACTGTAAAAGTCATCACAATAAAACTTTTCTTCATTTGTGCCACAGCTCTGAAAAGGTCCGCCCATAATTTTCAGCTAATGGAGCAGATGTAAGGTGAGGGAGTCACTCCCAGGTATTCATGTTCTCCTGTCTCTGAGGTGGGTTCGAGACAAACTTCCCTCTAATGGGACAAAGGAGGAAAACATGAAAAAAACCTTTAACTACCAGAGGTTGATCAGTGGGACTACTGAAAATACAATGCCCATGCATTCTCTGATTCTGAGATTTAGAAGCCACAATGCAGTTCAAATGTAGTATCAAAGTGTCCATAGGAAAGACTGAGCAATCCCATAGGTTGGTCTGCACTGAAATCTGTCAAAGCCTGTGGAAAGCTGGGTTGCTGGACAGTTTGCTGGTGCAGCTTTGTCTTTTAGAAAGATTTCTTAGTAAACTACTGGATACAACTGGAATGGAAAGAGTCCAGCTTCAGAAAGAAGTAAGGAGAACTTATTATGAAGTTGTTTTCAGATACTTCAAAATGGAGGAATCAGAGTCAGCCAGCAGCCTGGGCCCTGCAAGGCACTGCTGGTGATGAGACTCAACCAGAATTTGTTTCTTACTTCTTTGAACAACTATTTAAATGTTATCCTGACTGAAGGAAGCATACATCTGAGAGATGTATGAAGGAGTGCTATGAAGACATTGAGAAGTCTGGAAGGACGGCTGTGAGGAGCGGCTGAGGCTCCTGGGTTTGTTTGGCCCAGAGCATCGGAGGTCAAGGAGGGGAGGCCTTGTGGGGCTGCAGCTCCTCACAGTGAGCAGAGGGCAGCGCTGAGCTCTGGTCTCTACGGACAGCAACAGAGCCTGAGGGAACGGCATGGCGCTGTGTCAGAGGAAGGTGCTGCACCAGAGGGCAGTGGACGTGGACCAGGCTGCCCAGGGCAGTGAACACAGCTCCGTGCTGCCAGAGCTCACATAGGGTTTGGGTTTTGTGTGGTCCTGGGTGGAGCCAGGAGTTGGACGCAATGATCTTTGTGTGGTCCTTCTAATTTGGTGTTTGCTATGACTCTTTAAAGAGCCTTGTAAGGGGCTCAAAAATGAGAACCAGGCGTAGAGACAGATTGTTTCTGGCTTAAGGGCATGTCAGAGTTGACATTGTTGCCTATACATGGAGCTGTCATCTCGGAATTACTCCTAGATTAGGGAAACAATAGGAACAAAAACCACCGTATTTCTCAACTCTGAGAATTAAAGTAAGGTTGGTTCCTCAAATGGGCAATTTGCAGACATTGCAGTGCAAACAAGAAAACATGCCTCCATCTGTGTTGGAGCTGTAACACATGCTCATGTTGGGGTCAGTTATTAGCTGGCTGTTGTACTTTAATTTTTTTTTCCTAATTTCAGTATTAAATAAAAAGCCTGAAACCAGAAGGCTGGGCCATGCTCCCACAAGTTCTGAGCTGGGCCCTTGTGCAGGTAACTTGCACTGGGGATTAACTCTGTCAGTACACCTGCACCCATTCTATCTGATGCTCTGTGCTTGGTTCAGGATATGGAGGGCTCATTTTGGAGCAATTTCAAATCTGCAGCAGTGCGTTACTGCAGAATGTTTGAGTGTTATTTTTAGCTGGTAAATCCAATAATCACTTTTGTGCAGTGAACCAGGAGGATCCCTAGAAACTCTTTCCTCTAGAAGGAAAAGCTGCGCCATGCTTTGCTGGCTTTCCTCTTCCAGGCCAGGAGAGTAGGTAGGATGGATCCTTAGCTCAGCATGCAGCATGAAATCCTGTTCTTTGTACCAAAGCAGACAGAAGAAACAGATCAAACTGGAAATATGTAATTCAGCCAGCTTGATTTAAAAAAAAAAAAAAATTTAAAAACCACTATCTGCAAGGCATAAAGTAAACATGTGGCCCTTGGTGGGCTTCCTACAGTCCTGGAGCAAACAGGGTGGCTTGTTTTTGCATGCTGCTGATGGTTGGTCTGGGAGATGTGCTGGTGGGAAGGTGGCTGGGAGCTGTGTTCTTTCAACAGCATGCAGTGGAAGTGGTTTGTAAAATGAGAGGGAATGGTGTCCATAGGTGAGAGCATCTGAGTGCCAAGTGGCACTGTAGCAAGGCACTAGCCTGACCTGCATCACCCACTGGCTAAGGGAGCCCCAAACTCTTCTCCTCAGACTCAGGCTTTGAGTCTGCAGAGCACCTCAGCGACGTGGCTGCAGGTAAGCCTGCAGATAACCCTGTCAGTGACAGGACCTAAGCATGTAGCAGAAGGATTTTTGTCTCTTCCATTATCCGAGATCAAAGAAGGATGAAACTGATGGTGTTTGGAACAGATTTATTCCTTGTCCCGGAGTTCCTTGCACCCTTGGAGCTGTAAAAGGTGAATGGTCTGTGACAGAAGATCTGGGGTAAGATTTATGTGGGGACATTAACTTTCAACATTTATACTTCTCATTCATTGGTGCCATTTGTTTGTGTTTATAGCAGTGCCCTGACTTTAACACCTTTTTTCCTTGGGGCAGTGTAGTTTGGGTGCTTGCAGTGAAATCCATACAGCATTTTTACATAAAAATGCAATTTCAAAAGAAGATTAATAAGGATGTCTGTGCACATGCATGTACACACAGCCTGAGGAATGTCCTCGTTGCATCTCAGACCTCTGTTAGCATAAGTCAAGAAGAGCTAAAGTGGGAAGCAGGGCAGTGGAGTGCTACCAGCTTCAGGCAGGGAAACGCTGAGCTCAGAGGAACAATCCTGGTCCTTCCTGCAGCAGGGAGAGCTGCTGGAGCAATCCAGGAGCACAGGCAGATGGCTCTGGAGGCTGTTTTCTTTCCCTTTTTTTCTTATCCAGCTCCTCTAGGATGTGGTTAATTGTATAGTGTTGCAGTGTGGCTATCGAGGCAATTATTGTTTGCGTGAAACGAGATAGAAATGGGTGGTTAAGTCTGCTTCAGTTGTAATTAAGTCTGAAATGCCTCAGTGGTCACATTAGATGCACTCATTTTATGCTCACTTATTGGTTTAGGCCATATCCATTTGTTATATAAAAAGGAAAAGGTTGTTGGTTTTTTTTATCTTTCAAATGATTTTCTGTGGAAATCAGGGAGAAAAAGATTACTGTTTAAAGCAAAGACAGCAATGCCCACTCCAGACTTCTTGTTCTGCCAAGATAAATTAGTTAAACCCCAGCCCTTTTTTCATTTGTCCATCAGTGCAACCAACTACATGCTCTTTCTATGGGTGACTCTCACTGTTCATGTTCCAGAGATGGATTTTAATGGAAAGATAGGCAGAAACTTAAATTTAAGTTACACTCGAGTATGTAGTTTCATGTGTTTTTCCTTGTAAAAAAGTTCAAGAAGTCGTTTGCTTCTGCACTTAACTTGCAAGTTTTCACATCCTTCTATATACTGATGCAACTCCTTATGAGGAAGTGTTGCAACCAGTTCTGATTACATGAGATGGACTTGAAAGTGTGGAAAAGTGAAACTCACTGGTCAGAAGAGGAGAAAAGAAAAAAGCAGAAGTCATTTGTGCAGTTGTTGGTAGGATGTTCTCATCATGCTTAGTCCCTCACTGAGGAAAAAATGAAACACCAGATGCAAATTTAGCTTAAATAGATGGGACTGTATCAAGAGCTAAAATACCAAAATTTCTGCAATCTAAAGTAGCCTGGATACATTTGACAGGAAAGAATAAAGTTGCCTTATGCATTCCCTGCCATTGACCTTTGGACACAATGCTTATGTCATGGAAGACTGCAGTTTCCCATAAGAATTTGTATGTTTTGAGCAGTTTCAGCAAACTGCAGAATGTGTTTAGGCATTTAAAAACTGACTCACTGATCTGAACAACTGCTGTGAAGGAATGTCACAGGCGAAGATCATGAATCACAAAGATCTTCACATCCATCTCCTGTCTCCACCTAGAACCCCATAGAGAACAACTCAAAATCCAAATCCTTGAATTCTGGCTGTGTGGGGCCATGGAGCCACCCCTCAGCCTCCTCTGCTCTGAGCTGAACAAACCAATGGACCTTGGCTGCTCCTCATATATACTACTCTCTAGATCCTTCCCCATCTTCGCAACCCTCCTTTGGATGTTCTCTAACAGTTTTATGTCCTGTCCTTACTTTTCTGGAGATGATTGGGAATGCTTGTGGAAATGTTTAAGAATCCTTTATTTTCTCAACAATCCTTGTAGGAGTGCAGGAAACCTAAATGTGCTCTACCGAGAGGCTCTACCAAGAAACAGAAACTGAGCTCCTCCCCAGGTGATGAGCACAGCAGCTGAGCTAGGAGAATGAAAAGTGAAACTAAGGCACTTCCATGATTTGAGTGAAATCATTGTCAATGAGCACTTTGAAGCATTACCTGAACTTGAAACCAGAGCTAACTCAACTACAGTTTGTTATTCTGCTCATCCACCTTTCATCCTTCTTCTGATGCTAATGGCTCAAAACACAGATGCAACAGGTTGGGAAAAGCTCATCTGCATCTAATGGTCCATGATGAGTAGATGAATAGACCACTCATCTAGTGGTGTAGCATGCCTACCACTGCAACAGGTATATCAATGCCCGGTTATTTCAGTCTGTAGTTGCTGTTTTTGTTAAAGCATTCATGAAAATGTGTATTAAAACGTGTTAGTTCTTTTTAATGTGGTGTTTGAATTCCAAACAAACTCTATGGATGCGTTTTTTTGGTTAGCTAGCCTGAAAAGGTTATATTGATGGTACTTCTACCTTTGTATGATGCTGCATGCTGATGTGGTGATACTTAATGAAATGTTCACTCAACACAGACTAAGGGAATGAGTATTATGAACAGAATTGGGTTCATAATATTCCATCTAATACAAAGACAGTCCTATAAAGATGTCTCTAACCCCCAGATATGTAATCTGACTTAACGAGAGTAATCACAAGCCTCTGGGAGATGGTAGCTTCTGTTCCCTTTCTTACCTCTGTCATTTCTGAGAAGACAGCACTATGTAAAAAAGATGAGTGAGGTGGCAAGTAAAATGAATGGTAAATAACTGGGAAGGTGTGAGGAACACAATCAGCAACAGGAGAAGTCAGGATCTGACTGTGGCTAGAAAACCAGCTCTGGGATTTCTTCATTTCCAGAGCTTTCTGCATACCTACCACTTCTGCTGCAATTCTCTGCTCCCTCACATGGCTCCCAGAAGCCTTGGGTATGGTTAAGTTCAGAGCTGTAGGTTTTTTGCCTTCTTCCCTCACCCCATCTCTACAGCATTAACATCTTGAAGACTTTATGGAAGAATGTTTGAGAAATAAGTGATTTTTTTGTTTGACACTAGACTGAGTGTTTGACTTCAAGGAGAAGGGTTACAAAGTTCTTCTGGAAACGTTACTGCATATGACTGCCATCAGAATGAGCATCCACTCAGCTTGTAGGTCAAATTAAAACTATTACATCAGTGCAACCTCCAGAGGCTGAGAAAAAGTCATTTGTAGCAGTTAAAAGAGTTCAGAGGACAAAGGCCCAGGGATTCCAGGAGCCAGAAGTACTAACACTCATTTGGTATTTTCCCCTTTTCACCAGCATAAGGCATTTTGGAAAATGAAACAGAGTGAAGTAAGCCAACAGCTATCTGAAGCCAGTGCAGCTGCGAGAACGTTTTGGAGAAGAGCCTCTCGATACCTCTGAGATCCTTGAGCTGCTTTCTGAGGCTATCTTGCTGATCACCGTCTTGTTGGAGATGTTTGGTCTTCTGTTCTCTCACTCCAACCCCTTGTTTAGTTAATGTACTTTGACGTGCTTTCACAGAAAGGATTTGGTTCTAAAACCAAGAAGTACTTAGAGCACATGGACACCATCACATTGGGATAGATCTGTTTGTTTTTGTCTTTCTTCTCTTTTCTTAAAGGAAGGAAGAAGTACCTGTGCCAAACACTAGATTGTCTTGGGGCCCAACTTGATTGGGCTGCTGGATCTTTTTATTACTTTGTCTTCCAGCCACTGACCGCAGGCCAGAGAAGTAACACACATTGATGTTCAGCTTTCAGCATGGAGGGAGAAGGCTCAGTAGCACTTGGAATGGTTAAACATGAAATTCTCTTCTGAGAGAAGCATTCATTCAGTTTCTCAGCCAGGAATGTTCATTTATGCATTCACTCAGGCAGACGCAGGCATCTCCTGAGGGCACAGATTCAGTTGCCCCATGTAACCAATCACATGCCATTCTCTGACAGTATTCTTCTTTATCAGCCCATTAAACATGGGCCTTCAGCCAGTGAAAACATCAGATATTTGGCAAAGCGTTTATAATTAGTAAGTGCAGAATAATGGAATCTGAGGTCTCTGAAACCATTGAGCATGTCAGTTTTTAGCTGATAATGCCATGTAGACAAGAATATGGGAAATGAAGAATACCAAATTGAAGGAGTCAGCATGAGGGGTTTGGTTTTACTGCAGGGTACCTTACAGCAGCCCTGGTTCTTGCCAGAGTCTGCTCAGTGCCTGAAGACTTTGTAGAGAAGGCTGTTTTCTCCTCCTACTTTAGCTCTTTTACAGGCGTCACTGTGCCATCTTACCTGTGCCATTTGTTCTTCTTCAGACAGCTGTGGATTTTTTTTTGTTAATTTGTTGGCTTGATAGCAGATGTACTTAGCAGGGAACACATTGTCATAATCTCGATGTATGTTGTCATGAAGGACCTACTTGTTGGCAGCGCATGCAAACCGAGGGCTGAAGCTTGCTTCCTCCAGGTGTGGCTGTGCAAACTTCCACCCAGCCTCAGCTTTTTTTCATTTGTTTTGGCTGATGATCTAGGATGTGGCTGGGCAGCCAGAAGGCACTTTCTGCTTTCAGGCTTCAGAGATAAAGACAGACTTTTTCCGTTAACCACGTTTTATTTTTTGCTTTCTTGGCATGCATTTGACAAGCTTGCTTTGGCATCTTATATGCCTCACTGCCATTTTCCTATGAACTGGCTTCCAAGCTTTTGATATTCTCTGGCTAGATGTCATCTTCCCATAGAAGAAATTCTCCACCGCTCACATCACCATCCATTTGGTACCAGGGGAGCCTATATAGCTGTGATGACAACAGAACAGCAGAAAGACTTTTCTGCCCTCATCCTGGTAGGCCTGAAGACAGAGTAGTCCAAAAAGGGCAATGCCACCCCCCTTGAGCCATGTGGGATTGGTAACATCCTGATTTATTTTTTTATTAATTGTTATTTTTCTCCAGGAGAGAGCTAAGAACGGGGGAAAGAACTTTGTGAACTTTCTTATTGACAGAAGGATTTAACAGCTCCATTTTGTGAACACAGCAGGCTGAAATGCCAGCAGCACCATACCAGGCCAACTGCAGCTCATCTGCTGTGGGTCCTGGCAGCTCCTTCTGCCCAGCCCTGCCTTTCCTCTTCTTTGCATCAGTTATACTACTCCTGTGTCCTCATCACCGTTTGATATGTGTAGCACAACTGTGGGCTGTAGGCCCCTTTGGTTCTCTTCTCAGTCTGAAGTCTTGTGCAAGGGGCTGAGCAGATCTGGGGGATTTGCACTGGGGAGGGAATCACAACCGCATTCACAGGCACTCCTTGCCAGCGTGATGACAGTATCCTTCCTGTTCAAAACAAAGACTCAGCTCACACAAATCGTTTCTTCTAAATGCCTGGAATGTGGGAAGGGGAGGGTTTTCAGCACTGTGGATTCAGGGCTGTAGCCTGCATCTGATTAAGGCAGCAGAAAACCAGCCTGTTCATGTCTCTTGCCAAGCTCATAGCTATGCTGCTGCAACTGATGTAAACAGCAGCTATGCTGGGGGGCTACAAAACAGCCAACAACAACAACCTCCCCCATGCAGCCTGCTGCTAGGCACACTGCTGCATGCAAGCAGGATTCTGCTTTTGTGCAGCTGAACTGATCTTAGCACTGGAGTTACATCCTTTCAGATCCCAACACACTTCTCTCAGCACTATGTAATGCTATGTCCATGCAGAAACTTCTTCCAAAGTGGAGAGTTATTTTTTCCACTGAGTGTCTCCTTGGCCTCTGATTGATTCAAGGTGTTGTTTTGTGTTGCCACTGAGCAGCTTTGGAGTGGAAAAGCATGTGAGCTCTTTGTAGCTGTTTTGTACATGCGTGGCTGTTCAAAACTGGAAATGTGCTGTTCTAGTAAATGCTTCTCTTCCTTGAAAGCTACAGTTAACTTAGTGCAGGGCTGTGAGTTCCACTTTCAGGTTCTTGGACTCGCTGCATTTTCCTGATGCAGGGAGCAGTGGGGCACTGATTTAAATATAACTATCTCTTCTCAAGTTCTGAAGCAGAATGGAAGATATTCAGTTCTTCCAAATGGTTTAAATAAGTAAGAACATTAATATAGAATTTTAAAAAATGGCCTTTTCTGATTTCAAAATGTACTTTAAAAAATAATTTTAAAAAATTACTTCTGTGACATTCTGTAGTTGGCTCCCAATTCAAACTAGCTTCTGCAGCTTTTATTTCCCCAGAAGGCTCAGGGCAAACCTCGCTGTGCCCTCAGCCCACCTCTTTGTTCACTTTCCCATGGCTTATTGCTATAGCCTGAGCCATTCTTCTGGAGGGAGAGGAAGGCAATGCTCGTGTCTCCATCACTGAAAGTGGGGACAAAACAGAAGCAGAGAGCATCTCATTAAAAGAAAGTCTAGGTAAGCTTTCAGTAAAATAATGAAGCAGAAGGGGTCAGGTAGGCTAAGGGACAGTGGCTTCTCTGAATGAAGATCAGCCTCCTTCTTGGGAAATGGTTGATGAGCAACAGATCGTAAGGAACCAGATGCTCCAGGGGAGTGAATCCACTATAATCCCACCCTTAGTCTCAGATCCAGACCCAGCGGTGCCTGGAGGGATTCTGAACTCACCACACTATCTTTAAAATGTGTAGAATTAAAGCCAAAAGGGACAGACAGCTGGAGCTGGAGCACCTCCTGGGCCAAGTAGTTATTCAGCAGGGTCAGGTAATCTGCATCACAGTTCGAAAAGCAGGGACACAAATTCTGCCATAGTCTCACTTTGCAAGTCTGTCTTTCTTGTGATATGCCATGTTTTATTAAAACTCCTTATGACAAGGGAAGCCTCATTGCATCAAAAAAAAGCGTGAACATAAATTGTGTAACAATTCTTTTCAACAAAGTCTTTTGTATGTCAGGTGTAAGCTAAGAAGAAGCAAACATGCATAATACGTGGTGAGAGGAAGAAACTTACTCCTCTGTTTCCCCCATGCTTCACTTCTTCTCGATTTCAATGTGCTTTGAAATGAGATGAAATAAATACATTTGTAATGCAGTGTTGACAGGAGATGTGGGCGCAAATTTCCTTTTTTCTCTCTGTGATTTCCTAGTGAATCACCAGTAGAGACAGGAGCTACAGAATGAGGCAGTCTGTTCAACCTGCACAGTGCTCCTGGCAGTGGCACACTGATGTTTGTGTAGGGATTACTTTACCAGCAGCTCAGAAGAGAAGGGAGGAACCCATTGTTATACACTATATCATTCCCCAACAGAAGAGAAAAATCAATCCATTCTCATAAATAATATACAAAATTCTCAGCGAGATCTAAATTCAATACACTTAAGATGTCACCAGGGCTCTGGGCATGACTGGCCAAAGAGCTGCCTGGGAAATGGCGTTATTCTGTTCATTTTGCTGTTCTGGCAGCAAAATTTGGCCTCTTGTCCATTGCAGCCAGTGTAGAGGCCAGTTTGTCTCCATGGAAAGCACCACTGAACAACTGGTAGTCACTGGAATGGGAGTCATGTGGGGGGGCAGGACTGCTCCTTACTGCTTGCTCCAGGTGGTGTAAAGCAGCTGTGTGAAGGGTTCTGGTGGTTCTGTTTCTCTCTGCAATTCAAAGAATACCAGACCTGTCCAAACTCAGAAGCTGCCTAGTTTAACCCCAGAGTTAATATTACAATGATTTGGTTAGCCTAAATGCAGTTAAAAGGGCTTCAGCATTCAAATTAAAACGGATTGCAGGCCTTGTTTACTGGGATTGGGAGGTTTTTAACCTGCAAACCCAATGTTAATCGCCTTGCCATTTTTCCTATATACTTGCAAAACAAGATCACTGAGCTACCGGTTCCCATGAAAAGGCCATTTTTAATGACAAGGAATACATTTAATTGCTTACTAGATAACTGGCTAGCTCAAAATGGAGTATATTCAAATGACAGAATGTAGACATTTTTCTTCTGTTGGATTTGTATGTCTTTATTAGAAATGTCACTGATTATTCCACAGCTTTCTTCCTAATGTTCGCTTTTCATTTCTGTCTTACAATGTCATAAAAGCACAGGAACATAAATCCAGCCTTACAGAGAAGGTCAGCAGACCTAAGCCTTCCACAAGTGCTGTTAATATTTCTACTAATTGAGACTGTGGTGGCAAACGAGGAACACATGGGCACCTTCACTGGGCACACTGAGGTGATTCTCACTTTGAGTTGTAGCCTGGGGGTCTTTGTTGGGAATTTTTTTCTTTTTCTGAGTACTGAAGCCAGTCATCACCACTGGTACCAATCCCTGAGTAGTCAATCTTTTGTTTAGTAGTAGAAATTTTAACAGCAAGTGATAGATAATTATTTTTTTCAGGACTAATTAAGGAGACATGGCTCTGTTATTTGTGGGTGATGAATGTACTGGTAGAGCAGCTGTACTGCTTACACCACGCCGTACAAAATTTCACCTTCCATGGATTTGCCCTACACTTCCCAGCTTCTCCTCCAGCCTCCTGTGAACCCTACAGACACATCTGTATCTCCTTGTCTCAGCAGTCCAACTGCTACTGTCACCATGCACACACATGTATGCTGAACCCCAAAACACACGCTCAGCTCTCCCCACCACCCTCCTACCCTTCTTGAGCTGCCAGCAGCACGTCCTGCAGCTGGATAGCAGCTAACCAGACGCTGGCTGCTGGGTGGCTCAGCTCAAACACAGCTAAGTTCATCTGTTTGTGACTTTTTTTCTCTGAGATGGGCTGAGTAGAGAATAACAAAGCTGTTCCCCCCCCTCTTCACAACCACTACCTTCCAAGGATGGGAGGCAGCAGCAAACTGGGTTGGCATTGGCTAACCTGAAATTTTCATGGCAGAAGGAGGGGAAAGCAGCACAATAAGATGAAGTTTATTCTCAGAAAATCAAAACAAGGAAATGATGTGCTTTGGCAGTGCTCTGTGATGCACACAAGCAGCTGACTAGTTTAAAGCAAGAGATCAGTTCCACCAACATTCCATGGAATTGCTTGGAAACACAGGCAGAAGTCTGTACTGGTTTTCTCCTCCAGCTGCTTTTCCACCCTAATCACTCTTTCTAAAGTAAGTTAACATCTCAAGCAAATAAAACAACTCCCTCTCCAGCTTCCTAAGCTGACTATTTTGCAGGCGGTTCTCAGACCAAGTGGTTTTTTTGGAAATTAAAGCCTCTTCCCTATCTCCAGACTTCCTGAGCTATGAATAATTGACCATTTCCCCCCCACACACAGACACACAGAGATACTGGGAAGTTTTTTAAAAAGCTACTCAGAGACCTTGGCAAATACTTATCAGGCAGCAGCTAAATGAAGTCTTAAGTAACTTGAAGCTATCCCTCCCTTCCCCTCCACCTGCCGCAGTTTGGTTTTTGTTTTGTTTTATTTCTTGAGGCATTGCTTATTGTCTATAAATAACAGGAACAGCTAGAAAGGGAAACCTCTTCTGAGAGGTGATACGGCCATCTGGCAGCTGCCCAGTGCAGCCAATTGGCTGTAAGTCGGCCCTAAACTTCCCTGATAAAAAAGCAAAGTCTAACATCAGTTTAAAAAAAATAGTAATGATAATAATAAAAAAAGACCTCACTGTCTTGTGTTTACTATTTAAAGAACCAGAAACAATGACTGTTTTAACTTGTGGGTAAGTAGGTACAAGCAGACTGTAATACTGCAGTTGAAAGCACTTTTCCACTGGCTTTAATTACTGGAGGTTAGGTGAAGCTGTGGATGGGTATTTAGTGGCAGACAGGCTACAGCTGAGTAGAGCAGCACCTGGGGGAACAGAGAAGCTGTAGGAGTGTGTGCTGAGCTCTGGGTGTGAAGAGATTCCTCTGCATCTGCTGGTTTCTGCGTGCTGGAGCTGTGCCTGCAGTAAAAGTAAGCAGCCTGGTAAGCCTGAGCTTTTTGTGGTGTCTACCCATAGGGTGTATTTTTTATGCTATCGTAAATGCCTTTGAGCTCAAAAACTGTACAGAGGAATGCTTATGTGCCTATGTGTAGGCTAGAAAATACAAGTGAGTTTTGGTTTAACAAAAGCTGGAATCTCTACTCACTGCCACCAGTTACTTTCCCTTGCCCACGCATAGGAACTGATGCTGTCTGCTCTGTTCAGTGAGGCAGCTAAGGATTACTTTTCTCACACCTAGGCCCATTTTTTTTTCTCCCTTGGTTGTGTTCTTGCTGTCTCTGAAAGAGTTTGATCTGTTTAGTGTTGGCACGCTTTAAATCATAACACTAGTATTCTTAAAGTTTCTTAAGTTCAGAAACTCTTAATTAGAGGGTAATGGTCACAGTGGCTTTGTGAAAGTGTCCTTCTCTCACCTGAAATGTGTGAGTACCGAAGTTAATTATTTCTACCTGCTGGATTTAATTTATTTTTTTTCTGCCCATATATAATGCAATGATGTTAGCACTCAAACACCTATAGCTTGTATATACATAGACTCACAGAATGGCCTAGGTTGAAAAGGATCACAATGATCATCAAGCTTCAATGCTCTGCTATGTGCAAGGTCGCCAACCATCAGACCAGGCCGCCCAGAGCCACATCCATCTTGGCCTTGAATGCCTCCAGGGATGGAGCATCCACAACCTCCTTGGGCAACCTGTTATTATGGACAAACGATTAAATTAAGGTAAACGTGACTACAAGATAAGATAAACATGACTACGTGTAAGTTAATGAGTCTGATACCTTCTTTAGTTTCTCAGTGTTATATACAAACTTATGATAAGTTGAGTTTAGATTAGGTGATAACATAGATGCACTAAGAGATCTATATATTTATTAGTGTTTTAACTGCTTTAAAGATGTGGGGTGAGCAAATAGTACAAACCTTCAGAGTGTTTAGACTAGATCCCAGCCTGGAAATAATTTTTGTAGTTTGGATGTAGCCTACTGTAGGCTTAAATAATCATTTCTATGTTCCAAGAAAGAAGAGAAAACTGAAAAAAGATTTAGAATCAAGCACAAAACACGGAGTGGGTCGTTAGACTGTAATTGGATTTGGACATAGGCAGATAGTAATCCTTGTTTGAACCCGAACTCCTCATTTAGTGCTCTGTATTAGAACTCAGGACTCTGATGCACAGGTTACGTGACACTAAATACTTCTATTAAAACCAAATCAGTATATCTATAATATGATTTATGGCCCAGCACCTTCAAACCCTCAATGAGTTTAAACTTTCCTCTACATTCTTGCCCTTATTACAAAGGCAGCTGCAGATCCATGCAGCCAAGAACCAGCATGCTGTGGAGATTTTCTGATTGCAGCAGGTTTCCGATCTCCTGTAATTAGAATCAGGACATAAAAGCTGCTGCTGGGGAGCAAGAGAACCGTATGACCCATACAACAAAAAGACCTGTATGAGTCCAGCATGGCTGTATTTACAATTGTCTAGAATGGGATCCTGACCAGTCAGTGCTGTATGAGCTGCCACCTCTTTTCTTTCACCAGTACTGTCTTGACTGTACCAATGCCATTTGTGCAGCACTGCCTACACCCTGAATGCAGCAGTGAGATTTACATTACAGACTTCAGGGTGGTGAAGCCTTGGCACTGCTGTCCAGAAAGATGCGGGTATCCCATTCTGGGGGTGTTCAAGGCCAGGCTGGATGGGGCCTTGGGCAGCCTGAGCTGGTACAGCCAGCCCAGGGCAAAGGGTTAGAATCAGGTGATTGTTAAGGTTCTTCCCAAATCAAGCCATTCTATGATCACTTCTGTGTTTTCCCAATGTGCTTCTGGTTGCTCTGGGATGGGAGGGGGAACAGAATTTAGGGAAGCCAGAAGATGGAAATAACAGTGATTGGAGATAAGAGGTGTGCAGAAAAAAGGTTGGCTCATCCTGAAATACAGAGAGTAAACAATTCTGCAGGGAGTGACTTGGCTTACCATCTGTAGTTTGGGTTATAGATTTACACTGCTAGTGTGATTTTAAAGAGACTTATGGCATTGATATGCATCTGGTGTGGATAGAGCTGTGTGGATTGGCCTTGACAGTGAGGATTATGATCAGCAGAGACTTCATTAACATGATTTTTTTTTTTAATGATTTTGAAATTGCTGCTGCTTCCTCCTTTCCGATTAACATCATCACCAAAATTCCCTAAGAACTGTTTCCAAAAGAGGGGCTATCCACTTTCTGTTTCTGCTAATTGTTTTCATTCTGTTAAATGAGGGCACTATTTCTTGGTCATCTGAAGTATTTGGTAACTTTGGAGCGGTATCTGATTCATCAGGTGGTGAAATCTGCTTTTCTTAATTGCTGTTGGGCAATAAAATGTGACTGCAGCCTTTATGACCGAGTCCCTGGTCACTGATAAGCAAATGACACAAAGCCAGGGAACAGTTGGAGGTTTAGACAATCTTTTCCTGGTGTCAGAAGGAAATGGATTTCTTTGTTAAACTGGTATGGCTCATAGTTTTGTAATGAGCAGGAGGCTGCAAAGACAATGCTGAGACATAATTATGCTTTAGAAATATAGAGCCCTGACTGCTCAAGCCAACCCTTGGTTATGATAAGGAAGGGAACAAAAAAGGGCTGGGTACTGACTGCTCTGTAGAAGCCACACAGCCATTCATCAGGTGTAATTTCACTTCTGAGTATGTGCATTAGTTGGAGGTTAGGTGAGGAGGTGAGGGCAAAAGGAGGAATGAATTTTGGGACATGAACTATTTTTCTTTCCCATTTCTCCTTTTATTTTGATATGGGAAATAAGCCAACAGAAATCACAGACAGTAGGGCAAAAGATGTTTCCCAGATACCTTTATAGGAGAGAGAGAAACTGCCAGAAAAGCTGCTGGAGAGTGGGAAGCATGAGCCAATTCAGCCTGTATAAATTTGATATACACTCATGTGTATGTATATCCACGTCACTTCTTTTTGAAAGCACTTTAGTTTCCACTAGATTAGAGGGAAATTTCTGAAAGAAGGCAGCAAGAGTTTGGAGGGCAGTACAACGTGGCAAATGACCAGGAAAACAAGAAGTTCAGAAAGTTACTGAGAAAGGCTTCAATGGGATTTCTCATAACTTCTCAGAAAATCTCATCCAGCATACCACAGCCCGGCTTGAACTCTGTGCTGGGGAGTGAAACACTGATGAGCAAAGTGACCAAATACCATCTCAATGAATTTAAACTCAAAGAATGCCCCCGGTTTGGTATTTGGGGGATAAATACTCACTAAAACCAGAGTCCATGAGGGGTGTAATAGCACTCTGAATGTGTGTGTAGCCTGTTGGGTAATTCCTGAGTGGAGAGTCTTTGGGGAAAAGAAAAGCAGTGAAGCAAAAGAAAAGAGCATTTTTGTATGTTTTCCTCTTTTTTCTATCTTGATATAAACTTGGTATCCTTTACCTTCTTGGACCCCTGATTGGAGGGCAGCCTTTCAGAGTGCAGGAGAGGCCTTGATGCTTCTGCGGAAGTCCACAGAAAATTCCCCTTCTAGGCTTAGTCTCAGTTGTGCTAAATGCTATGAGAGTATCTGAGGGAAGTCCTGTGAAATCGACAAGGAGTTATTTCCTTTTGTCTGAGCGGGAGCTATGACATGTTGGTCAGGAAATCAGTGCAAATTGTGTGTAGGTGACTGAAAGTTTAGGCTTGTATTGCTTGGGGTGAGCTGTGCTGACCTTAACACATCACCATGCAGAAACTTGCTGTAGAGCCCCGGTTGATTCTTGGGTTCAGCATATTGCACAGTAAGTTAACATGAGCTAATATAGCTCCTGAGGATGTTTTTCTACTGTGCAATCTCTTGGTGGTCCTCTGACTGCTGTCTCAGAAAGTATGGCTAGTCTATTAATTTTTATTATTTGCCTCAAAGCCAGTCAGTATCTGACCATCCCTCTGCATTTAGTCCTTTATTGCGTCTTTGATTAAAAAAACCTAGGATACTGTTCAGACAGCTGCAAAATAATTATTTTAATGAAGATCAGGAAGAAGGTGTCCTGATGAGACAAAATGTTGCATCCTCATCCAGCTGCCACTCCGCTGCTTCCTGGGCCACCCAGCACTCTGTGAAGTTTCCCTTCCTTTACTTTCCTAAGGAACTGTTTTTGCTGCAAAGAACACTTTTGTGGTAAGAATACTAATAGTTGATTTAAATTCCCCTGGAAGCTATTGCAGTCTTGTTGTCCAAACATTATTAGATATTTCAGATATCTCTATTTACAGAATTTGGTTTCCCAGACTGAGTAGTTCCCATATGTATTTTAAACTGAGTTCAATCTAATAGTGATTACACTTCTTGGCTCTCTAAGATATTGTTGGGAGTAGAAGAGTTTCCTAAGAAGCTTGATAGAAAGTTTGGCAGCACTGTACAATCAGGATACAGAATAGTGTGTTTGAGGTCTGATAATTATGATGTGTGTCAACAGTTACATACATCTGCTGTGATTACATCGTGTAGGTGTTGTCCTGTTTAAATACAGCCCAGATAAGGATGTGTAAAGGTGCTTTTTCTTGGAATTAGCAGTGTTACGAGATATTTATCCTGGTACGTTACAGAGCAGGTTATGCTACCAGGCAGTCTGCCATGACTGCTATTGAGTAAAGCAGCGAAGAAGAGTGGGTGTGATGTAGTTTTCAAAGCTAAAATCTGCACAGGGAAGGAAAACACGTGAGCTTTTTGCATGTATAACAAACAGTAACCATTACTGAAAAATGGTGATGCTGTAGAACCACTCTCAGGATGCCCAGTGATGTTAGTTTGAGAACAAGTGTCAGAAGGTTCCTAGCTACCAAAACAGTATTATTTATTTACTACTGCCCTTAATGATCATCTAGATCATTAGTGATGTTAAAAAGGACTGGACGGAGTATTGACCCCTGGATTACGCTGCTAGTTACTGGCCTCCAACTGAGCTTTGTGCCACTGACTGTTACCCTCTGGCCTTGGCTATTGAGCCACTTTCTGTTCCACCTCATAGTCTGCCCAGCCAGCCCATACATTAGCAGCTTATCTGTGTGGATGGGTCTTACAGGAGACTGTGCCAGAAGCCTTACCAAAGGCCAGATAGACAATATCCAATTGCTCTCCCCTCATCTACCAGGCCAGCCATTTCATGATAGAAAATTTTAAAGTTGGTCAAGCATTATTACCCTTTGCAAATCCAAAGGGATTTTTACATGCTGCATTTCTTTGAACAGCTCTCAAGGTTTGGTGAGATATATTGTAATGTTACTGCTGGGAGAAGGAGAACAGGAACAGAGATCACTTTCTGCCAGGGAATTTGAACACTAATCCCAACTGACAGGACCCTACAGGAAGCAGGCATTTTTGGATAGGCTGTGTTTAGTGAAAGAGATATTTCAGGTGTTTGTGTAAGGTTTGATCTACATACATGACTAAAATAGGCTCTACATTTGATTATGTCATGTCTTTGACAACCTTTTCTGTGCTAAACACCATCTAGCCTATGAAACCATGCAGCTTCCTGTACTGGCACTGTGAGTGACAGAAAGAACCTAGTCTCTAGGAGATAAAGAGATTTTAAAGCTGTATCCTTAGACTGAGGAAACAAACTCTCAAAGTTAGGGATCTATATTAGAGAGACCTTGATCAGCTTTCCTGCAGGAGGCAGCATTTTTCTGCTCCCAGTGCATTAATAAGAGTTATTTTGAATCATTGGCTATTTTAGATTGGCAATCACTGCTGCCCTTGAGTGCTTGCCACTGTGCCACCTGCATGGCCACAGTGAGTTCCTTTACTCTCGTGTTTTCATCTACTGCTTCATCTTTCCCTTCTTCCTCACTATGTCAGAGAGCTTCTGCCTTAGCCATGTATTAGTAATAACACACATAATTGGCTTTTATGAAATACTTGAAGGAGACATAGAGAACTCAGGTCACTTCTTGGAGATGAGAATGTGTTACAGAAATGCCTTGGGTTACAGATGTGCAGCAGTAGAAGGGATGGAAGGGCCCTGGACAGCCCTTGGAGCACCTTGATGGATTGAGCAGCATAACATAAAACAATTGCTCACATTTACAGAGGTCTGTACTGTTGTTTCTCCTATGGCAGTCCAAATGTCTCATTGATTTTTTTTTTCTTTTATCAATTAAACTTTCTGTAGTAAAGAAAGATTGTTGGGAGGTGGAGGGCTATGTGATAAAATGCAGAGATGGTGATGCGATGCTATCCCAAAATAAATAGTTCTGACTGAAAGCAACCTGAGAAGCAGGATCTCAGCACAGCAGTTGATTGTACAGTGAAAACCATCCTATGTCCATAGTGCCATACTTCTGTGCAAAGTTTCACCTGAAAAAGTACATGCCTTACAGCTGAGACTGGAAAATTGGAGTAGCATGGTTTCAAAGACCCAGGGAAAGCAAACTGGAGGGAGGTCAAGTTAAGAGAAGTCCAGGGATCGAACATGTACTAATGATAACAGAAGAAAAGCAGTTAAAGATGGCTGGATATCAGAACACTTCCTATTATAGCTCTACTACCACTGCTGGCTCTTCAGAGGATCACTTTGTTCCATATTTCGTGTCTTGCATATCTGGCCAGAAATGTTGATCTTTACAAGAGTCTGCTTAGGTATAAACCAAGCAGTTATCTGAAGCAGTGGACTGGTGAAACAGAAATTAAGCTATCGTGTGTATATGCACAAGGGCAAAAGAGGGACCTCCCCCGGCTTCTGGAGGGAACAACAATGCTGGCAGTGGGCAGCTCCAGCAGTGAGAAAACAGAGAAAAGACATCTGCTTTGCATTCTCTTAATCTTGGTGATGCTGTGCTGGGTGTGTGGCTGATACTGGGAAGGACAAGGGCAGAAGTGAGCAAGGCTGGTCGTTGTAGGCAGTGGGGACCTTTCCAGGGGCTGGAATCCAGCTCGGTGCTGGTACTCCTGGTTTCCAGGGAAGACTGAGCCTTGCAGCATTTTTCTGAAATGCTACCAAATCCTTTCCTATCCTCAGGTGGAACGTGGTATGCTAGTTCAAAACATAAAGTACTTATTGGCTTTTACTGATGTTTATACAACACTTCTTGGAGACATGCAGATGCATCTGCACAGTGACTAGTGGTTTACTGTGGTATGTGCAGGATGAGCTGTGATGTCTGTATCTGGTGGTACTGATGGCCTTTGAGCTTCAGGCCCCAGAAGCTGGGGATATGTAACAGCTTAATTAAGAAACAAAACACACTGGTAGAGGTGAAATCCTGGGATTGGCAAGCAGAGGTTCTGAATGCTGAACCAAGGGCAAATCCAGGGCATTGATTGTGAGCTTCCTCTGTGCTTGCTGGAGTTAAGGGTCTGGAGGAATGCAGGCTAAGTTAGTGACAGGCCCAAAGTGTCTTTGGCTGTGTAGTGGTAACTTGAGGCAGTGTGGAACAGCACAGTGATCCCTCCCTGCTACCTACCTGTCAGCAGAGGAAACCCAGCACCAGTTGCATTTCAGGGAAGCTGCAGAGTGCCAGCATGAGTGCCAGGCTGAATGGAAGTCAGGCAGTGGGAGTGCTGTCTTTTGTGCCACTTCTCCCCAAACTGAGCTGAGAAAAAAGCTCCAAGCAAAATCTGACTTGCTTCTGAAGGCTGCATGTCAGGGTGCAGTGCTGCTCAGCCCTCTCCTGGGAGCTGAGGTGGTTTGTGAGGAGATGCTGCTCCTGTCTGCTGGCCTCATCTGAGCACACCTACTGGAGCAGCGTTGTTATTCCAGGGCATTAGGTTTACGCCTGCTCCAAGCTGCAAGAGTTCACTGGAGTTATTTGAGAATGAATGGGACAGCAGATCCTGTCAGAGCTGAGCACCAGGTTTGAGGCTGGGGGCAGGGAAGTGTGGGGAAAAGCGGAGGGAAGATTGTGATGGAATCTTACTGGGCAGATTTTCCCAGACCCAGTGAATCAAGGACTGCTAGGATCAGTTGTGAGTCACTGCTTCTCCTCCTCCTGACCCTTAGGCACTTAGCAATCTCCCCTATGGCTGCTGACATTCTTATCTCACTGGCCCAAAGCTGTGGCCCTGCTGGCATCTCTTCCAAGGAAAGAGCTGGCCGTGGCTGCCAGGCACGTGGCCCTACATGCAACCATCCTGCCTTCAGAACTCTGGCTGCGCTCCATGGGGAACCAGTCATTTATGGCAGATGTAGAAAAGAGCAAAAACTTTCCTTTTCCTCTCAGATCATAAATCCAACTCATTTTTCCTAAATCTGAGCCAGCCCAGGAGGTGAAGAACTCAGGCTGAGATGATGATGATCCTACCCACTGACCACAAATAACAGCAGGAGCATTGCCTTGGTGGTCTTCTGCCACGCTTGGTCTCAGCAGACTGTAGCCTCTTCCTTATTCTTGACAGCCTGCTTGGATCTTTTAGTCCGCTTTACCTTATCAGCTACATCAATCTTTCTTGAGAGAGAAAATGGGACTACAGTGTTTCCCCCCCCTCCCCCCTCAAAAAAAAGGCATAAATAAATATCCAGACACGTGAATGAAATAGACTTGGTGGTGACAGAGATCCCAACTGCTATTGGATCTTATCTTGTGTGGGAGGGCTGTGTTATGTCAGGAGCAGGACTCAAGTGTTAGTTCTGGTGTAACAATGACTTGGCATCGGCTCAGCTCTGCTCATCAGCTCCGTTTCTGGGGCCAACCTGCAAGCTCAGGAGGAAAACATCTAGTCAGCTGCTCCAGCTGCTGCAGGGTGGTTTCTTTTTAAAGCCTGCTGTCAAGTTATAGCATGTGATTTGTTTTCTAGTGAAATAACATCCCCACCCTTAAATCATAATTTAAGGATAGAGAGACTCTGAGCCTTTTATAAATAAAGTTTGCAAGATCATGTACATGTGTCATACTGGCTGTGTTGGAAGTTGCGAAGGCTTCGCCCTTTTCTGCATAGGAAGAGGCTGAGACAGAGTTTGAATGTGCATGAGATGGAGATGTGTGACACATCAGGGTGTTGATTCATGGTACAATTTTTGCATCCTGGTCTTTTCAGCTGGAACAGCTACAGAGCTTCACAAGCTGAACTCCTGCACAGCAGCTCCAAGGTCTGCATGTGCTGCACTCCTTTCATTTGTATTTATCGATTAAAGAAATAAAAATGAAGAGATGATTCATGTTAGTAACACAAATTTAGCAATACAGGTGAAAGAAGGAGTCTTGGGGAAGCACAGCAGGATATGACAGAGCAAACAAGCTTGGAAGGGAGTCAAGGAATAGGAGATTTACAGCATCTTCTCTCAGTCTTGCTTAACCCTGTCTATACACGTGATCAGTGAAGGTAACTTGTGACTCCATGCAGGCACCCACAGCAGTATGCTACAGGACACTAATAAAATTGCTTTCAGCTAATTACCAAAATGGTGTCCTTTGCTGAGTGCATGCCAATGGTGGGAGGTCCCTGTCGCTCATGCCATATTTTGCTGAGTGCATTCCAGCAGCGTGCAGGGAAGATTTCCTTGCAGAGCACTGAAAGCTGGAGCACTCTGCTGGAGTACTGGTCGTGCTGCTTCCTGCTCATTTGTGGCTTATTGCTAAGCCTTCTCTTGGGACCCAATGTCATCAGAACTAATGCACAACTAAAACCTCAAGGCTGAAAAATAAGGGAACTGAATTTCCCGTTCCAAACTTCAGTTTTAAACCCTGCAGAAACAAAGCATTTTTTCCTCCTCTTCACAATGCAGGGGCTGGTTGGTGAGGGTCAATACTCCAAGCAGAAGCCTGAAGGGATCAGATCACCTGAAGGGATGTGTGCTTAGCAGAGAGCAGGCAGTGTGTGCCTGTGAGTGGCTTTTTGAGGAAAACAAGGGATCAATGACATCTGGAGAGGCCCGTTATAGAGCAGGATGCTGGCACTTCTTTGCTGTAAGCTTGGAAATCTTCTCAGAAGAGAACACACTGATAGGAATAGCAGATTTCCTTGAGAGGAAATTCAGAATCCAATAAATTACGTGTACTAACACAAAGACTGAAGTGAACCATATGCCTCTGCTACTCGTGTTTTCCTTCTTTGGCTTGATTAATTGTTTTTCAGAGACTAAGTTTTCCTCAGGCTACTTTTTCTTTGCTTTTTCCTTTGATTGAATAGACTCTTTGTTTTCTTCTCAGAAAGTGCCTCCCTCATCCTATTCCTGTGTTTCTTCTTCCCTTCTGTCCTTTCCTCCTCAAGGCGTGCAGCTGAAAGCAGCTGGCACCTTCACGCAGTGCCTGCTTCTGGATGCAGGAGAGCTGGGGTGGGAGTCCAGTCCCTGAGCATCAGCTGCCAACACCATGCACCTTAGCTTCCTTGTATGGGCCATTGGAAGAAATGGGCACTCCAGGACACAAATCCCCCAAAGGGTTTTTGATTGGTTTAGTGTGAGATGATGCGTGCCTAGATTACTTAGTGTCCTGGTATACAAGGGCCTGACTATTAGCTCAGATTCGCTATGGATTCATAATGTTTGGTGACAGAAAATTCTCAGTCTGTTCTTAAAAACAAACAAAGCAATGCTCCCAACCAAAACATTTATCAGCTTTTTCCTCTTGATAATACCCCCAACATATGAGACTCTGGTACAAAAGATTTGTTTGTCAGCAGGATCTAAATTTGCCTGTAAAGTTCCTCAAATTTTATTCAATCCTACAATTTCTAGGGTCTGATTCAGAGATGTGGAGCATTGCATGGTCTCCTCAGTTTTTCTTAAGTGCTAAGACACCCCATGGTTTTTTCTCTTATCCCTTGCTTTATCCCATTTGTGAATTGCATCTCAAACCCGAGATCACTATATGCAGCTGTGCTTGTTTTTGCTGTTAATGAGCTGCAGATTGAAACCATTCTGCTGTTTTTATCCATGCTGACTTGTATCCAACAACATTTATATTCTTCATGTCTCCATCTTGCAGCTCTATCAAATTGTGATCTTGCCATGCAGTCCTCTGCTGGATTGGATTTTACCAGGCATGGTTTCCCCACAGGAATGCCCTGGCTTATGACAGGAAGAATTCTGCTTCCTGCACTTCAGTGATTGGCTGCTCTTACAGTTCCCTGTAAATTGAGGTGCTGATAGTGTCTATGGGGGGGAAAAAAAATACACGGTCTGTTCTATGTAGCAGGATATCTGGTTAGTTTTCTCATACTCTTCTTACTTTTGGTACAGGATGTACCCTTGGGAAAGATTCTGCTCAATCATCCTTACAGTGACAGTTTTGTAAGCTGCTTGTAGTTCCAGCACAGCTGATTAGTTCCATTCTTCCTACTCTTGTGTTCAATCTGAAGGAGATGATGATGCAGAAGAAACGTTTTTCGTATCCTCAGGTATTTGAAAGTTGCATGTGCAGAAAATTCTATGAGAGAAAATACCACAGTCTGAAACAAGCAAGGACTGCCTTGCTTGGTATCCTGGGCTCCATCAGAAGAGTGGTGGCCAGGAGGGAGGTGATTGTCACCCTCTACTCTGCGCTTGTGAGGGCCCATCTGGAGTACTGTGTCCAGGTCTGGAGCCCCCAGTACAAGAAAGATGGAGCTGTTGGAGAGGGTCCAGAGGAGAGGGCCATGAAGATGATCAGGGGGCTGGAGCACCTCCACTGTGAAGACAGGCTGAGGGAGCTGGGCTTGTTCAGCTTGGAGAAAAGAAGGCTGTGGGATGACCTCGTTGCAGCCTTTCAGTACCTAAAGGGAGCCTACAAACAGGAGGGGAATCAACTCTTCAAAAGGGTAGATAACAGCAGGACAAGGGGAAATGGTTTTAAGTTGAGGGAGGGAAGATTTAGGTTGGATGTCAGGGGGAAGTTATTTACAGAGAGAGTGGTGAGGTGCTGGAACAGCTGCCCAGAGAGACTGTGGATGCCCCATCCCTGGAGGTGCTCAAGGCCAGGTTGGATGGGGCCCTGGGCAGCTTGGTCTAGTATTAAATGGGGAGGATGGTGGCCCTGCATGTGGCGGGGGGTTGGAGATTCATGATCCTTGAGGTCCCTTCCAAGCCTTGGCCATTACGTGATTCTGTGCCTTGTTCTGGGGCTATGAGAGGACAGCTTTCCTTAGAATCTCATATCTCTTGGCAGTGGGCATCAGGACAGGCTATGTCTGCTACAGAGCTTTCTCAAATTTCTTTTGAGCTTGTGGGTTCAGTTTTAACTCCGAACTGTAAGCCCTGCTTGGAGGATTTAATGTGCTCCCACTCACAGATGCCTTTCTTCTATAGAATTCCTTTATAACATGGAAACGCACTAAATGGAAACTAACTCCCACTCTCCATGCCACTAGCAAAGCTGCAGCTGGCACATGGAGGCAGCCTTGAAGGGTTCTCCTCTGAATTGCTGGCTGTTTTTCCCAGGAAACATTCCTGGAAGAGGACGCATTAACAGTTTCCTGCAAGGGTTTGACTAAATCATTTAGCATGCAGTGCATGTGGTATCTTTAACCTTATCTCTTAAATAGAGTACTGTAACATCTGGTAAGCTGCTGTTGCTTGCACGCAGCATACTCTCCTGGCTGAAGTTCTCGTTAGTGCCAGCTGAGCACTCAGTAATTTGTGAACAATCTGTCCTTGCTGTAGGTCAGACTGCTGTGTGTGCCATAGAGGTGCTCGCATACCGGAAGGTCTGACCCTTAGGACAGCTGGTGCCTGCCTGGTACTTCATATTTTCTGGGATATTCCAGATCACTTCAAGGAAGGATGCATGGGACACTCATGAATAGATATGCAAACTCCTTTGAATCAGTTCAAAAACCTTTAAGACAAAGCTTGGTTTCATCTGATGCAGATAAGCAGCCTGGTAGGCTGTTCAGAAAATGTCAGCAGTCAGCGATAGGATGTAAGAGGCATTGAGACGAGGTTCACATTGATGCATGCTAATTAAGAGAAGGATGTTCTTTTCCTCAATGACTGAGTCTGAAAGTGAAGTGCACAGAAAATGAGTTAATGTGTTAAGGACTTACAGGTGCCCAGGATAAGGGAAAATATGAGAGGATTTTTTTTTCCCCCAAAAACATCTATCTACTTTAATTCTGCATGTATGAAGCCCTCCCTTTGTTATTTTCAATAAATGAGAACCAAGAATTTAAATGGAAAAAGCTGTTCTCAAGCAGAAGCATTCTTACATGTGAGGAAGTCTTCATGACTTCATGAAGCTGTTACTTTTTGGTGTTTACATCTGGTCCCAGAGTAAAGGCTGGTGTCTGCCTGAATGGAGAAGTCCTTGCTCACACATTCAGGGCTGTAACAAAAGGAGTCCAGCAGCATCAGGTGGTGAGAAGTGCACAGAGCTGGCTGTATCCTAGGCTAGAACAATTAATTCCACCCATAGAGTAGAGCTGATTCCATACTCTGCTTGTTTCACAGCAGAGCATGTTCGGCAGATGTCCCTGAGATAACCTCAGCAGGCTGCTGCACAAAATAGTGCCTTGGGACCTGCTAGCTCAGTGCGCACTGTCTTGTGATACAGTTTGCAGCAACACAGCATATTCCAAGAAGGGAACAAATCTGTTTTATCACTTTGCTCCAGATCTAAGGCTTATGATCTTGTCTCACTCAAACTGAACAAGTTACAACAGTGACAAAAATAAAGTCTGCCTAAAAGATCAACTCATACAGCAAGTGTGCAGCTCCAAGGGGGTTTGACCAAAAGTATAAAGCTTTAGCCAACGTGTTCTTCTTCTGTGGGTATTACATTAACACGTATAAGCACTTATGTTAGCTGACACACTATATGGCTTCCAACAGTTTCTTCACCACTCAGAACATCTCCTTTGCAAACCCTGGTAATTAGAAACATATGTTACTAGGACATGTCAGCATTCCAGAAATCAATGTGATTACATTCTGATATTCAGTAATATTTTTTCCACCAGCATATTTTAAATGCTTCTTACCCAATACTCAGCCCAGTTTTAGGGGTGAGTATTAAAAAGTAAAATAAAACAAGAAAATAATTATACTAAAATAAATGCAGAAGAATGGGAGTCTTCCTATGACTCAGACAGGAGATCTTGCTGAGTACTTTCAAATTAATACCAGCTTTTTCTTCATCTGCAGACCGTATCTAGTAAAAATGCCCAAGTAAAATAGGGATAATAGCTTTCTAATGGCCACTTCTTAAGGCCAGTTCTTCCTTATCTGTGCACTTTAAATTTTTTTCATACATTCTTTCTTATTTTGTTCTCATCCCTATTTGACCACATCTGGATGACATTCTCCTTTGGTTCCCTCAAGCCTTTTGCTCCACGGTTCACTGCAGACACTCCAAACTCAGATCTTCCATTTTCTGTATTGTCTCTTCAAACATTCCCTTTTCTGCTTCTCTGGACCTATGTACATTTCCTTTGCTCTTAAAATATTAAAGCTGTGTCCTTTTAGATATAAGTTAGTAAAAGTACTGTATATTATTTTCATTGACTACGATCTATAAAAAGCTACTATAAATATAGCTTTTTCCAAAGGAAGTATAAACAAGCTAAGAAATTCAGATCTATCAGATGTGAGTATAAATATCCATCTATATTAAACATGCTCAGGAAGCTGTGAATAGGTCCATTTACCAAACAGGTGATTTCAGCTGGTGATTTACCAGAGCTAGACTTTGTGCAGGTGTTCTGCTGAACACAATCTTGATACCAACTGGAGATACGAGTCAGTGAGAGCGAGTGGCACAAGTACCACATTGGCTTCCTTCATCCTAGAGTGAAGAGACACGATGTTCAACATCTCTATGGCATTGCAGCAGGATTTCCCCTTCCCTCCAGCAATGCTTCCTCCTGACTTCTTTGATTGTCTTTTTTCCCCCGATAATTTTAACTGCCAGCGAAGTGTCATTCCTCTGGGAGACCTTCTCACGCTAGTTAAGCTCAGCACCACGGTTGGTTGGTTTGGTTGTTCTCAATTTTTATTTTTAACTTTGGTGGTTTTGAATTCTCTTTTTATTGCTCTTCTATTTCTATTTAATCTCTATCTTGTCACTGTCCTGGTCATGGTTTACTATTTATTGGCTCCCCGGTTGTAGTACCGGGGAAGACTTGGGAAGAATTGAGAGTTTGACTGGGAGAAAAGTAGTCAAGAGGAGATGCAACCCAAAGCTGGTGAAGGCCAGTCCAAATCAGCAGTCAGACAGGATTAACACCCCACGGCATCCCCAGTACATCTTGCCAATGCACTTGCTGGTTTGACTGAATGGCTGCTGGGCATATCCACCTGGCTAAAGAACTTGCCTGGCGGACAGAATGGACGTGTGTGAGCTATAGTTCAAGGCAGGGAACAAAAATATGTGAGAAGGGCCCAAGTTCTGCTGGGCTCAGCAATACAAGCCAACAGACAAGCACAGCAACAGTAATTTCTGTATATTTCTGGTTATAGAGCTTGGAGGAAATTCTCTGTCCTTTAATGATGAACAAAATATTTCCTTCTTCCTATTTGCAACTAACTCATAAGCATGTAAGCCACCTTTGGACCTTGTTACATGTTCCAAAGATGTGGATTGTGTTTCTAGCTATTGCCAATTCCTGTCATTTCTATTGCAACATCAAAGTATCCTGTCAGGAAATGACATGAATCATGGAATGCCTGGTTTGAAAAGGACCATAATGTTTCACTTTAACGTGTTGAGCACCTTAGTTTCTACCCCCCTGCCACGGGCAGGGTCACCAACCACTAGACCAGCCTGCCTAGAGCAGAGAAGAGCAGAGCAGAGCCCAGAGGAGAGCAGTACTATCTTTGGCTGCTTTTTATCATACTGAATCAACAAAACAGAGAGTTTGATCTGTTTTGTTTTTTTTTTTCCAGACTGGCTTTTCATGATCTTAAAACAAGCTCTTTTTCAGTTATTGAGTTGTTCTGGTACTTAGGTACTTAGCCTCCCCTCTCCAACCAGTGACCACACAGATCCTCAGGAGTTGGTAAGGGTGACCTGCAAGTGGTGATCAGAATAGGGAATCTGAATGTAGGAAGAAAGGCAAATTTAAGTCAGATGTAAATTATTTTTTTGAACTTTAGTGCAGGTGCCATTTACTCAGAATGCTTAGACATCACATAGAGTCATTCACTGAATATTGGACGTGGTCTGAAAACAGTGGAGTCTGGAGAGATCTGGACCCAAGTCCTGGTTAAAGATTTCAGCTTAGAATCAATATTTTCAAAACTTCCATCAAAAAGCATTTCAGCTTTGCCCTGGTCAGACAAGTCTGCAGAATACTGGGATACGTTTTGTTTCTGTGTTGCGTTTATCTCCCAGCAGGGTTAACAGTGTTTGTGCCAATTAGTGGTCATCACAGCCACCAGCTGAAGTGATTTCAGAGTCCTGTGTTCTACAGAAATCGACACTGACAGGGATACTCGTTTAGTTTACTGAGTTTTATTGAGGCTATTTTCAGACTGTGTCAGCCACATACATCTGAGCAAAATGATTTTCTCACTGGATTGTTTTCAATTAAGCTGTTCTGTCTCTAATGGATTGTGGGCAATGCAGCATAATTCTGGTTTGAATGAGTAGAGACCCAACTGAGTGACTTATTGCTACATAGATCTCTAGCTTTACATGTATCCTTGACTGTATAATCAGCCTGCATGTGCACTAAAGAGAGGTTTGCTTCTTCTTCACCTTGTTCTCAAGCCTCTTGCCTAAGCTCTCTCCCATCTGCTTAGAAAATGATTTGAAGTGGCTGCACTTTCCCTGGACTCCACAGCTGGAATATAGCCTTGCTTTCCTAGGCTCTTCCTAGTGGTACCCAGCAGCAGTGGGCACGACCTGGAGCACAGCAGTTCCCTCTACCTGTCAGGCAGCTGTGCTGTGCCGGAGCCCTGGCACAGGCTGCCCAGAGGCTGTGGGGTCTCCTCCTTGGAGCTCTCCCAAAGCCGCCTGCCTGTGGGGCTGGGGGCAGTGCTGGGGCAGAGGTGCCTCCAGCCTCAGCCATGCTGTGATCCTGTGTAATAAGGGGAGACCAGAGTGAGTGTATGTGGAGGAAAAAATCTTAAAATACACGTAGGCTGCTGTAGCTGGTGCTGTGTAGCTGCAGCACAGCTCTCATAGCCTGAACCTTTCATGTTAAATGTGACTGCCCTAGAGGAAAAAGAAAACCTATGCACCACTCCTCCTGCTGAGACCAGTTGTAGTTTTCTCCTCCAGAGGCAGAGCTGTGTTTGAAACCTGCCACCAGCCCCTCTTCAGGCTATGGTTTTGTTGACATCACATGAATCCATTTGTTAAATCCTCAAGTGTTGCATTTCACTGGATTTTGAGACCTTCCTTGTACACAAGGTTGTCTTAGGGACAGTTTCACTGCAGCTTTTTGCATTCTTTAGCCAGGGAATAATGGGGAAAGTTTTGAAGTGTCTGTTGGTACTGAAGGCTGCCTCTTGGCCTAACTGAACACTGAGAATGGTGACAGGTTTTGCTGTTTGTTTTTTATTTTTTTTTTAGCTCTTTGCTTATAAACCCCACTTTCCTCTACACGGCAGCAGAAGTCTCAGAGGGAAAAGGAAAGGAAAATTGCAACAATTTCCTGTTAGAAATCTAAGATTACCTAAAATAGCTCAATCACAAAATGCATTAAAGCTATGAGTCTCTTAAAGGAAAGTTTTTTGTACCTTTTAAATTTCTAGTATAGTCAAAATTCCCATCTTCAGCTGCTCCTTCTGCTCCTGCTGGCTCACTCTGTGATTGTGGCAAGACACCCTAGCAAAACTTGAGGAGAGGAATCTTAAGGAAACAGCCCACGCTTGGTGATAGTGAGGAGAAAGGAAACACTCTGCATGGTGCCTCTTGTCTGATGGGCAAAGGGACAGTGGGTTGCATTTGTAATGCTGTACTGCAATATACCACAAAGCCATTGCTCGATCTGTACCATAAATATACAGATAACATTTCAAAAAGCAGATGAGCCAAACTTTTTTTATTTTTTTTAAAATGCCCCAAATAAAATGCTGCAGCTTGCATCGCTGCAACCCTTTGCCCACACCTTCCTGTCCTGAAGCTCTGTAACCCTATTTCTAAGAACACACCCCTTCCATCTTTTCCAGGTGCCACTCATGATGCCAGCACTTCACAAGCTTTGTGCATAACGCAGCCAGGCTTCCCTCTGAGGTCATCTGATGTTTTGAGCCATTTGGATCAAGGAAGCATCAGCCATAGCACATTCACTTCCAGCATGTGGCTTTTCGGGTTTGTGCCGTGCACCTCCAGGGAAGGATCCAGTGCTTCCCGCAGCACAGTTGCATCAGGCAGGTTGCCCCAGAGCTGCAGCAGCTGAGACTCTGGCACTGTCCTCTGAGAAAATGTGTTAAACTGCATCCGGAGTTTTGCAACACTGGCTCTTCCTCTTCAACCTGACACTTCCCAGGAGGGAAATGCGGGGGGTTTCTTGAGACCTCTCATTTATCCATCATGATGACAGGTTTTGTAAAACAGAAGGAAGCTTGTGATAACCCATTTACAAGCTTGCTAGTAGCAAAACAGAAACTGAAATTACACATGTAGCTCTCCTAATATAAGAGTGTTGAGGTTATTTTCTTTTAATTAAAGGGCTGATAGGAACAAAATCCATTGACTCAAAAGATCTTTGATAATTTACTGTGTCTACTGTGAAGAAATGATAAAAAACCAAAAAAACTTAAGTATTCTTAACCTTGCCTCTGAGGTATCACCTGATAAAAACCCTGTGTTGATCTAAACCAATATTATGACTAAACAGCGAGATGCTAGAAAAAGACAGCTTCTTTACTGGAAACTCTTCATCCAAGGTCTATTTCTGCTGCAGAGGCTCCAAGCGGCTGCTGCACAATACGACGTGATTGTCTGAAAGTTGTACCTTGGGGTAAAAGGAAGACTATTGATTTTCATTTTGAAGAGTTACTGAAAACCAGGAGGAGAGGGAGCGAGGGATTGTTAAGTTCCAGGTAAAGTAACACAGAGATAATGACGACAGCAAGTGGATGGGCAGCCAAAACGTCTGGGTGCCTTTAAAGCTGTATAATTCTGTACCAGCAAACTTCGGGGAAACGGGCAGGTTTGTTTTCCAGGAAGAGGTAATAATGTAGAAACCTCTTTCTTGTGGCTTTCTTTAATCACATGGAAGGGTGGTGTTAAAAGCCAAGCGCGCACACAGAGACGCTGTCTTTGAACTACAAAAGCACAACACATCCCAGGCTCAGCTCACTGAGCGGGTGCTTTACTGAAAGTTACAGTCATCTCTGTGTTGAGCTGACCTCCTGTATCTCTTCTG
This sequence comes from Perdix hodgsoniae, assembly GCA_035772895.1. Taxonomy (NCBI): domain Eukaryota; kingdom Metazoa; phylum Chordata; class Aves; order Galliformes; family Phasianidae; genus Perdix; species Perdix hodgsoniae. The sequence continues at coordinate 10,683,159 of JAPSGF010000014.1, read as the reverse complement.
AAACAGCTACTTAGCAGCACTGGCTGTTACAGCGCTGTCAGCACGGAGAGAGGGTGTTGCATAGAAGTGCCATATTGTATGTTTCTATTCAAATATTTCTGAGCGTGTTGGACAATAGCTGTGAAATCCAGTTAAAATATTTTCACAAGCTGATCAGTCATTTATCCCGTTTGCTGGGATCATTTTGCTGTTGTATGGTAGTATCCTATTTCATGTCAGACTTACTGGTCACTGCCTGCTTTCTCATACAGATTGTGCTGTCCCTGTTTGCACACATATGGTCACAAGTAAATCTTTGCCTTATGTCCCTTTTGTGTGTCCTAGGAGAGCTGAAGTTTTTGCTGCTCTGGGTGCTGCACCCTTAGAAAGCATAGACATAACAGTTCCTGCTAAAAACAGACCACGGAGATGCATATGTGAGCCTGGTAAGGATCTTTGTGTCAAAGATGTGTGTCATTACACAGTGGAAAAGTGAATTTACCTTTTCCCCACCCTACAAGATCTTATTTGGTTGCATTGGGATGAAGCAAGGCCATCTTGGGAGAGTGCATTTGTTTAGCTGAGTCAGAGCTAGCAGGGTAATTGTAGCCCTTTTTCCCCCTTCATGAAATCTATGCTATCTTCTTCACCCAGGAGGAGTAACCACAGCACAGCAGAAGCAGGCAGCCAGCATCAGCCCACTCCTCCCTGCTGCTCCCGTGCCTGAGGAAAACATTCCCTGTTGAATGATAGCAGCTCACTACTGCTCTCGGCTTCCGCTTGAAGACACACCAACCTCTGGTATGATCCAAAGGTAAAATTGTAATTAGAAAAAGCAAGGTGGAAGGGTTTAAGAGCTCCTGTGCAAAAAAATAAGTGTGCAGTGGCCTTAAGGCCGCTCTTCTGTTCAGAGAATTACTAACAGGCAGATTGCAACAATCACCTTCATTCTCTAGTAATCAAACACTTTCTGTAAAAATGATTTTGGATTCCAGTAAGTTTTTTTTTAAAATGTTACTGTTGCTTCCCCCCACCCTTCCTCCTCTTCCCATTTTTCCAAGAACTCAGTGTTGACTTGTGTGCCTGTATGTACCATTTGCTGAAGTCATTCAGTGTCTGTTTGGAGTCATGCCTTGTGATGGTCCCTGTATGTACCTGCTGTTGCCCCTGAGGTTTTGTTTCTTTGCAGGCTCAGGAAAGCCTCTGCTGCTCTTTTTCTGCTCTGAGGTCCAAATCTTCACAAGCTCTGTTTCTTTCCCTCCATTGCCATGGCCCTTGCATGAGATCCTCAGGCTCTTGCTCAGCTGCAGCCTTTCCCCTGAGGAGAACCCTATTTCTTAAAAGAAATTTGTGCCCTACACATGAAGTAGCTCATTCAGTCTGACCCAATGCAGAAGGCTTGTGAATTCACAGATGTCATCACACCAATAAAATAGGCTGGTTTCCTTTAGCCAGTTGTTTTTTGTGCAAGAGGTGTGTTTCAGCCCAAACTCAAATCTTTTTGTGTTCTCTTTTGAATTCAGTTTTGCAATAGCTGTCAAATCTCTGCAACAACTGCTATGGGAATTTTGCCTAAAAAAGAATAGGGAGAACTGAGGACTTAATTCTGAATTGCTTATTAATGCAGTTCACTGTAAATCTGAAGTGTTCTTGGATTAGCCAGTGGCATGCTTTCATTCTCTCAGTTTTTTATTTTACTCCATAAGTACCCCGTTAATTGCATCCATTTCAGTTTTTTTGTTTTATTATTATTTTTTTATTATTATTTTTATTTTTTTTTCCAATGAAGTCTGAGTTTAGTGTTTAAATTTAACTTTCTCTCCCTTCACCCTTCAGGAAGATACATTTTGCACTCATCTCTTTTTTGGCAGACTTCTATTGGCAGGAAGGCTGTTCCCTCTATATGGAATATTAACAAAAGCAGTCACGATACACGTTCATTTGTGGCTCTTACTAATAGGCTCCGATTTCTCTCAGCTGTTGGATACATGCTGTCAGTTCAGCATTTATTTCCAATTTGATCCTGCCAAACTCAACAGTGCACTCCCACAACAGCCATTCAGTGGCTCTGATGTAGATTGGGAATTTTATCTTTTATTGGCATTCTGCATGACTGATTTGCCAGATCTGGCGAGCAAACAGGAGCTGGTACTTCCTAGAAGCTCTCAGTGTTCTTTAATACACAAAGGAGTTTCTTATATACAGCAGTATGGAGGTTAACACAAGTAACAGAACAACAGATCATGCTAAAAGCTTGAAAGATTACAATCTATCCCAGCCACATATTCCTGCCATGATTTAGCACTTTCTGGCATTTCTTGGATGCTTCTTTTAGACATTTCAGCTCCCTAATGTGAAATCACTGGATTTATCCATGAATTAGCAAATTGTCTTTGCTCTTAAAGGGTTTAGGAGCCATCACAAAGGATGAGGTGGGATTCGCTGGCCCAGGAGCAGGGATGGGAAAAGGGAAAGGCCAAGCTGTAGATGGCAGTCACTGGATTGTGTCAGCTGTCTGCAATGCCTTGCTCTTAAATTGCTTTTTAAAAGGCACCCTGCCTACATTGTTTCTATTGTGCAAAATAGGCAGCTGGCAGCCTTCTAGATACTGGCTCACAAGAAAAGCTAAAATCATTTTCAGCAATGCAAAATATCAACTGGGACTAATTTGAATTACCAGGCTGGCCTAGCATCCTAAGAGTAGGCATGTTCTTATTTAGAGCAACTCAAAGAAGGTGATAGTGCCCATTTGGTTGAGGACAAGCTAGTTGAACTAAGTCCTTTGGACTGCCTTTGACACTTCATGTGGGGATCACACATGCAGTATGAATGAGTCTGCTTCTTCACTGAGCCTGCCTTTACCTACTTGATAACTTCAGTTTGGAGGATCAGTCATCCAGCACAATACAGGTTACACAAATGTACCGAAGGCACTTTAGTGCTTATATAACTCTAAGAGGGAGGTGGAAAGAAATCTAGCATAGGTGGAAAGAGAAGTGTGATCTGCCATGAATGAATGATTAAAGCAATTGCCTTTAATCTTAGAACCATGAAGGCTGGAAAAGACTTCTTGATCATCTAATCCATCCTTCTACCTACCACCAATATTGCCCACTAAACCATGTCCCTAAGATGAAATGATCGATCCTTTTGATTAAATGAGACCTTTTCACACCTTACATGACGCGTCTGTCATATCAACTCACCATCATAAGGAAAATCATGGATATTCCACATAGCAACACAGTGGTGAGTGAATGCGCACCACCTTTCTAATGGCATTTTTGTCATTACTTTCAAACAGCCTCAGTGATCTTCACTTTTGCTCCCACGTACCTGAATACCTCTGCCTCTTCAGATCTGTAAAACATCATCAGCACGTCACATGTCTGTGTTTGCAGAACACACCACACACACCTCCTCCTGTTTGTTTTCTCCTGCTCACTGGCAGTGACACGAGTGCCTGGGACTCCTGCTGTCAGAAGTTACATCCCTGGCAGGTAGATTCAAGCTTGTCAATGGGTAGCTGGGTGGCTGCTTTTGGACCATTACCAAACCAAAATGACTAATGCGTGCTAGGAGCCAGAGCAAGCTGCATCAGAGCCAGCTCCTCCTGTGCTGCAGAACTTCCCACAGGGACCCATAGAGGCGCAGGGTGAGGAAGACTTCCTAGCTCTGTCCTCTGCTGTCATCCAGCTCCGCAGGTCCATATTTGCCCCCTCCTCCTCTGAAACGACAAGGCAGATTTCACAACTTGTGTAACAACTATTTCAGAAATTCCACAGTAGGGGATATAGGGAAATGCCACAGTATTTTTCCTTATGGATTTCTCCTCGGAAATGGTAGGGAAATCCCCTAGTTCTTACAGACAAGGGCATGGCTTCTCCAGTTCCGGCATCTTCAGTTCCAGCTTCTCCAGCTGTTGGAGCATGAAAGAGTTACGACAGCTCTCATCTCTTTGCCTTTTCTCTGTCTTGTTTACTTGCTGACTGATTGCAATGCAGAAGTTTTACAATGCATCTGAAGCCAGCAGAGTTTTTTTTTAAGGGGATTCCCATCCTATGGATTGAATGCAATTGTGGATAGTCTCCTTAAGTTTTATTGGAGTGGAGAAGAGGAGGGAAAAGGTTTGTGATGTGATCTCTCTGTTGCCATTGTAGAAAGTTCTCTGTAAATTCTGGGCTATGTAGAGAAACTGAGCCTCTTTCTATATAAAATGCTATCTAAGTGTTGGTCAAAGTCCAGCTATTAGGTTTATGGGGCTTTAGTGGAATATAATATAAATGTTTCTCTGGTTTCCTCTTGCTACCTCAACAAAAGAGAGCAGTGGTGTTTTGTGGGACAAGGTGTCCTCCAGGTATACACAGCTGTGGCACTGTGCATAGGTCTGTTTGCTTGCAGGAGAAAAGAGGCTGTTTCACTCTGAAGAACTTCTCCATCATTTAGAGCCCAAAGCAGATCAGGTTGTCTAATTACACAAAAACCACATCTATAGCCATGAATGAGATTGCAGAATCAAATAACAAAATCTATGTTCAGCAGCATAAATACGTGCTGTTGTTTCTTTAGGGCGTGAACAACCAAGAACTTCAAAAGGGCGTTGTCCTCAGCATGGGAGATTCGATAGGTCTTACTTAAATCATGTGTCAGAGCAGCTGCTCAATGTCTGTACCTAAGCCTGAAGTCCCTTGTGTGTATGGAAAGGCATATATGAAATAGGGAATGAAAGGGCTGCAATTATGAAAGAGTCTTCTGTGAAACAGAGGAACAGGGCAGGGGAAGGAAAAGCCCTCAGTAAATGCTAACAAAAGCATGTTCAAACAATGCTATTCTCTGACAAATAATTTTTCTGAGAAAGTTGATCAAATCTGAAAATCCTGAACCAGTATAACTATGGTTATTAGCCATATCCTTTGGGCTTTTTCACAATTGAATTGAGGGAAAGAGCCAATTCCTCAACTCTTACAACTTCTGTTACTCACACTGTCATCAAAGGAACCAGAACAGAGCTGTTGCATATCTGAGCACCAGCAAGAGCAGATTCGAATTTATCTCTGATGAGGTGGCAAGTAGGAGACTAATATCCTGATGCACAGTTTGATTCCCCTAAATTAGGTCACGCTTTCTGATAGATGCAAACATCAGAGCCCGTGAGGAAGTGCTTCTTTCTTACACACACCTGAACTTCCTGTCAGCCACCAACATCCTGTTTCTGTCAAAGCCACTTTGCACTTTACAGTCAGATGAGACCAGTGCAGGGCAGGTGGCATTATGTGACAGGTCATTGTACAGTGAGTAAGCCTTTGTTCTGAAATCAAGGCTCTTGACTAGGGAGAGCTTACATTGTGTCAGCCTGATGTGCGCACAGTCCTGGCTGCTACTGTGATCAATAGCAAAACTCTTCCAACTTTGGTAAAACAGATTAGTAGAAATTCACAAGAGTATGTGCTTCTTAGAAAATGCTCCTCTTTGCGTTTTTGCTCCTGGGTGGAGCAGGAATTATTTTATCCTCTTACTTATTTTGAGGTCAGAGCAATTGCTTCCAACTAGTGCTACAAAAGGAAGAGGTTTGAATCCTTTTCGCCTCACTCCAAGGTTTTGCAGTGGAGGGGAAGGGGCTTTGCTCTGGGGAGGTGATGCAGGATCTGTGCAAAAAGCTGAACTGGGCAGGTGAGCAGTCCACAGCTAGATTGCTTCCCGAGTCTGAGAAATCCTGCGGTTCAGACCTTGATCCAGAATCATTGCTGGAATTTACGTCATTCACAGTTTAATCATCATTCTTTCTCCTGTGTACACCTCTCTCTGCAGAGGCTGGATTCCTTTTCCTGGACTCACTTCTATCAGCTCCATTTCCTAAAGTGAAGTAGCTATCACAAACTGGGGTGTTCCTAGGCAGAGCTAGCATGTGCAAGTCACAGCTCCAACTTAATCATATGGAGATATTTATTTCTTTTCAGCCTACAAAAAAATTAATAAAATCTAACCAGATGTGGAACATCAGCTAGCTCATCCTTCTCAAAACTCTTCATATTGAACCATCCAGAACAGAAAAGCTGAGCTGATTTGTAAAGCAGACTCTGAGTTCAGTGAAAAGGTGGTCGTTCCATTAAAAACATTAGCAGGTATTGTTTGATGACACTCTTTTCCCTTCTCTGCATTTAATTTCTTGAAGGACTGTACATGAGAGAGGAGTGTAGAGGAGTGTGATTGAGTTGTGTTCTTTAACTACCCTGGTTCTGGTGCAGTGCTGCAGTTGTTGTATGGTAAAATATGCCATTTGTGCATGCAGCAGGCCACCAGCTGTTCCATTTAGATTTGTGGGCATTATATCTCTTTAAAATGACATTGATAGCAAACAATATTACCACATGCAATTTAGCTGTTTAGGAGTTACCAAGAGAAGATAGTATTTATGCCAGCTTTTTTTGTGGCAGGTCAATTATTTTGTTAGCATACGCAACAGTGTATTTGTATTGTGCAACTCTTCTTAGGAACTGAACTGTGCTGGAGGACAGGAAATCAGTGGAAGCAGGATGGACTTGAATTAAAAGGAAGGGATTTGTTTTTACTGCATGTGTGTGCCAGTGCCAGCTGAGCTGCAGGGACATACTGTGCATTCTGTGCATCTCCTTATGCTGCTAAAGAAAAGTAGTGCCTGCAAGAGTTTGAAGTAAAAGCGAGTGGAGTGCAGTTATTCTGAGTTTGGTTTCTTTTCCCTTATTCTTTTTCTCCATGGTGACGCGTGGTCTTTGCAGGTCAAAGCTGTATATTTTGCAAGAACTTTGTGAGGTGCTGTTTTACTGAACCTTGCAAGCTGAACTTTGGCCAAAGCTGTCCTAATCTAAAGGAATGAATGACCACCTAACTCAATAGGCACTACTTAAAATTCAACAACTTCAGTAAATTTTATAGCTGGTGAGACCGAGCTGCTTTCATAATCTGCCTGCTACATAAAGGCTTTATGACTCAGGCTGGGGGGATGTTCATAAATACTTTGCTCTAGATTATTTAAAAAGACACTGTGTTATGAAGGTGTTTAATAGGTGTCTCTTCCCCCTCCTTTTTTTTTCCTTATGATCAGCACATTATGTTAATTGCAAAATTGTGCACTTAATGTGGTTTAAGCTTCAATAGAAAAGAGTGCATATTTCAGCTCAGGCAGTAGAGGTGGTTAACACTGACCTGTGCTAAATCCAAGCTTGAAAAATTTGGACCAACAGAAGTTTGGTTTGTGTGGCAATTAATTAATGAGCTTCTTCAGGTCTTCAAAAAGGGCTCGGGCCTTAAACATCATCAGTAGACACTGAGCAGCTTTAGGAGTGTTGATTTGTCTAATACGTCTGGATCACAGAGTAAATAGCTCTAAACAAGCTGCATAGCTATTCTGCATTTGAGACTCCTCTTTCATCATGGTTCTCTCACCAGCTGTAGTCTCACCTGTATGCCCCCACAGCTCTTGCTCCCTCCATGCAATTCTTTCAAAACCCAGGTCATGTTTTCTCTGGCTCTCTGGAATGCATTGCCTCCTTCCAAAATTTCTCAGCCTTCCAGGATGCTTTCCAGCCTCTTCTGACATGCTGCAGTCTGCCCACATTTTGCACAAAATTATCCTTCAGCAAGAAAACATTTTTCTTACCATTAGTTTTCAGCTTGCTTCAGCTCTTGTTGACTTCAGCAGATTGAGCTGGGCTCTGTAAAAAAAAAACCCAAAGAGCTCTGGCCATTACTTGAACCTGGCGTTTCAATCCAGCATTCAAGCTAGCAGCACTACACGTGTGCCCATGAACCGACTCAAAGGCCACCTCCACCTGCCTGGTGGACACCGTCGGGTCGCGTTTCGCACTGCTGTGTTTGTACACAGTGTTGGCAGATAACGGTTAGCACACTGTGTGACCGCCACAGGACACAGTGCAGCAGGCAGCTTTTCCTGTTGCTTACATGAGAAGCTCAGGCCGGGCAGAGGAGATACGGTGCCATAAATTGTAAGGAGTCACAGAGATTATTCATCTGCAGTGGAAGTGTCACTGCTAACATCTGTCTGGGCTTGCCATCCCAAAACGTATTTTGGGCAGATGTGAGACCTTACTGCATTCTTTAAACAACAGTCTGCTTAAAAACTGCACTGAAATTGCAAAGAAAATGAGATCTGTAGGAAAACAAGGATAAAATAACAGGAATGACTAAGAAAGCCATCCAGAAGCCCCACAATGTGGAGTCCTCACTCAATGTATAGATATAGCCTCACCTGTTGTCTTCATTTGTGCTTTTTAATGTAGATTTGGAAGCCCCCTGCTATTTCAATATCTGTGATTGAATTTGTTGTTGTATTAAACTTGGAAAAGAACATCTAAGACATTGCATAGTGTATAGATTTACAGCTATCAGGAAGGATTACTGAGTTTTATTAGTTCCACAGTATAATAAAAAGATATGCTGTACAAGCTGCAGAGTTCACATGAACAACTTCTTCCTCATTAGGCTCATTGATTTTAAAAGTAGATAGAGAACACCACTTAGGCAATTGAGAAAACAGTCAGCAAATCCTTCTTGCTATTTTGTACTTCTGTACCCCGAGACTGTTCCTAAACATGTTGTCTGTATTACAGTCTTGGAGGACTGGAGCTCAATACTCACTGCACAGGTAGGGATCGAGGGCATGGGGAGGTATATGGACTCAGAGCTGAAATTCAGAGACTGTCATCCTACTTCAGAAAGTTGTGCTTTAGGAAGTTGTGGTTTCAGAAGGGCAGCTGTAGTGGCCAGAAAATAGACCATACTGAAATGAAAAAAAAAGGAAAAAAAAAAACTTCCCCTAACTGAGGACTCTGTTACTGAAACTCTTGCAGTGTTGCCAAATGGTCCCAAAAAGGAAAAGGTGAGACACATTCTGTCATTCTGTGCTGTGAAAGAGCAGTCTAATTTATGCATCCACTTAAAAGCTGGGATGAGATTACAAGGTGAATCAGTGTGATGTACAGAACAGCATGCTGGCAGAGTCTAGAACAAAACTAAAGGTTTCTGATGCCTAGAACAGGGCTCTTTCCACCAGTCTGAGCTGCCATATCACCCAAACTACTTACAAATCTACATTCTGTACATGCTATATTAGGCAAAATTAATGAATTGTAGAATGATAGTTCCTCTGTGTGGGGTTCAGAGTTATTAAGTCTCATTGCAGTGGCAGTTCACCCACAGATTGAATTTCTGTTCAAACTATTTTCTATCCCAGGCACAGCTGTGGCTAAGTGGAGCATCTGTTACACCTCACAGCTTCTTTAGGCCCCGGTATTTTACTGTTGAAAGTATATGCAAACGTAGACTACAACATCAAACTGACTGCTATAAAACAGTTTGTGCGTAAGTCTTGAGATGATTTAGGCATCTCTACCTTCTGGGCTGTTCAGGAATTCCTTCTTAGCTCTCTCTCTCTCATTGCAGCCTTTATAAATTTAATTTAACTGAATGGAAACAAAGAGGACTGTTTTGGCATAACTGATAAATTACAAGAATGATATTTGTAAATGCTGTCACACATCATGACTTTTTTAATTGATGTCTGTAGGGAGAACGATAGCAACTTACATGAGCAGCCAGTCACTCGTATGCCTTTTAGCAGAGCTCAGCCAGTCACTAGCTTCTTCTCTAGAGCAAGCCATGAGAAAATTTACAGCAGCCAGAAACTCTTGGGGGAGAAAAAGGAAATCTCATTAATTTACCAATTGTGCTGGGCTGAGAATACTGGAACTGAAATTATTGCCTTTGAGAAAGGCACCATCTACTTTGCATGTAATTATACCAGTGTAGTAGATGCCAGGCTTCTATAGGTGATAGTACGTGATGTGTTGCACAGCTGTGGACCAGAAGAGTGCTGTAGAGTACAGCACCTGCTCTCCAGCTACTGAGCTATCTTGTGTGGTGAAAGCATCTCTTGGCTGCATTTTGTGAAGTCAGTCTGACAAGCATATTGTTTTTTTCCTGCAAAATTAGAATTCTTCCTGGTCTTCCATTTTTCTTCCCTTTACACAGCAAAAAGACTTGAACTTATGTAAGGTAACACCTTGCATGTGGTACATTTAATCACAGGACAGTTATAGGTTTTCCATTCATCACAATTACTGAGTAACCACACATTTAGATAGAGGACTTGAAAAGGGGAATTCCTATCTCCTGGCTGAAAGCAGTTGTTTGAATTTGCTTTAAGCAGAAGGTAATTGCTATATTATGTTTGTAAAGCCTTCATGGCTCACTTTGTTTTACATCTGACCTTCTTGCAAACAGGGAGAAACCTGGGGAAATATCCACACAGCATCACTGAGGCACCTAACCTAGAGATCTAATTGTCCCATTGGCAATTAAGCGTTTGCCTTTGAAAGCTTTTGATTTGCAACTGTCATATGTCTAAAGTACAGTCATGAACAACTTACCTGGTGAGGATAGCTGGGAGTCTAAGGGAGACAGAAAACCGAAAATAATCTTTGAAATATTTATTAATATATAAAACTATTTCTGAACAAACTGTGTACTAGAACATGTGCAAGGGATCTAGCAAGAAGGTTTGCTAGTTTTAATCTGGAGATTCTGAAATAGGAGAACAATGAAAGAAGCTAGTAGCCTTACTCTTCCTGTACACATATCTCCTGAATTCATGCCAGTGATAAAGTTACAGACCATACCTAAACTACCTCCATGCCAAGAGTCCATAAGATACACGACTTCCATCCTCCAGTCTCTCTAGGTAGCCTGAACAGTGATGGCTCATGGGCAGCTCAAGAAATAACCAAACAAGACTATTCCATGGAGTGTTAGAAAATCAGTAAGCCTTAGTCAAGTCTTAGTCAAGTTAAGGGTCTGGAATGGTGCTTCTGAGCAACCAGAGCATCCTTGAAACCCACTGCATGCACAGTTGTTAGCTTACATTGTGCACAGAAACTGCACTGAGTCCAAATTGGTTGCTGTTATCCAGGCTTTTTCTCAAAACTAGAGGAAACTAATAAATGCATTGCTCACACATCCAACAGCACCGTGAATGGAGGGGCAGAAGGAGAGCCAGGGACTGAATGAGAGCACAATAGGAAAGGCTGACACTGGATCTGAATGAGAAGGTTCAGGAGGTGAATGCATTGCACAGAGGAGGATGAAGTACAGCTTGGGTGAAGAGTATTGATGGCTAGGTACGGTCAGTGTGTTGCCCTAGGGGATGATTCTTTCTTGGCTGTTGAAAATAGCATCAGTGCTGACTGCAGCTGAAGCCTCACTTCTTGTAAATGACTTCAATCATAACAGAATTAGTGTGACCACAGCTGCACAGTGGGTGAGGTTACACTTGTCATTCAAGAGGTTCCTACTGAGCATCCAATAACCCTTCACAGCTGAATTAACCAGACACCTACAGTTCTATTAATTAGCTCCATTCGTTAGCAAATGTTTTGCAGCTGCAGCATGGTATGTAAATTAACTTACTCTGAAAGCAAATGTGTGTTTCAGTCTTTAAAAAGCGAGGAAGCCCTAGCTTTGTTGCCTATAGAATTGTACCAGAGCAGAGACAGAGTGGGTGTACCAGTGGGATGCAATAGGACAGAACCTGGGGCTCCCTTGCGGGGTGATACAGCCCTGCTGCAAACAGTATTATTTCTAATCTCTCCCTTCTCCACTGACTGTGTAGTCCTTCACCAGATTCACTGTTTACTTCACTTCCCAGCCACAGCCAGGAGTGAAAGGGTCAGAAGAAAGAGCTGGGCAGGAAGGGGAGGGACTGCAAGCACTGCTCTTCATGTGCTAGTTGGCAGAGAGGGCTGAAATCCCTGTGCTGTTTGTGTTTCCATTGCTTGGAGGGGCGGAATACAGCTAGTGCTCTATCTGACCTTGCTGGTACTTCATTAGGCAGAGAATGAAAGATTTGGCAGCTAGTGCTCTTTCAGAAATCTTGAGGAGTCTGATAAAGTCCCTAAATTGGTGCCCACTGTTGTTTTAGGAAACCTCTTCCTTAAAGGATGTGAGCACATCAACTGCACGAGGATTTTGTACTTTGGAGCAGTTTACAGATACCTGCTTGAGAAGATGCAACTGGCCTCTGTGCTGCATGCTGGACAGCAGCAAAGGAAAGGGAAGAACAAGGGGGGGGGGGGGGGGGGAAAGACCATAGTATTTTAAACATACCAGCCAGCTTCATCTCCTTTTCCATCAAATGACCTTTTAGTTAATTTTGCCCTTGTCCTTAGAGCATAGCTTTGATTATATTTATTTTCTGGGTTGTCCCATGTTTGCCTTTTGAATTAAAGACAGAAGGGGGGGGGGATTCAGGCACTTTACCTTGAGGATATGGGTCACTTCTGCTAAGGCTATTCTGAGATAAATTAGGTTTGTTCCTGCCAGGAAGAAAGTGAAATGAGCTCAATCCTTATTCCCTTAATCCACGTCCCTCACCGGGAAGCCACTTCCCATCTCTCCGGATCTAGTTCTGTTTGTTCTTCTCAAGGACAGTGGAGAACCTTTTATGCCCCTTTATGCTTGCTTTACCAGTGATGCTGTCACCTGGGCACTGATTTATTTATAGGGAGGCAGGAGTCATTCACTTGGGGCCTGAGGGGTTAAAGACTACAGTATGGGGCTGGGAAAAAGAGCACAGGGAGCAGGATAACAATCTCCTCTGACTGCAAACCAGTTTGGCAGCCTTCACTCTACAGAAACTTTTTTCCCAACTTCTTAAAGCTGTTTGCATTCAGGCAATCTATGTTCATAGCCATTGCATAGCATGGCCTTTATGACTTCCCCAATTTATGTGCTGCTATGGGAAAATACAGCATTTAGCAACTAATTTCAGCTTTAAGCGGCAATAACAGAAACACAGCCTGACAAGTTCCAGCCAGGGATGGCTGAGACGGGACTGGGACAGATCCAAAAAAGCACTTTTAGGGAAGCAGCACAGCAAAGAGTCATATGATATTGCCTGTGCGGTCTTCAGTTTTCTCTTCTTCACAATGACCAAAGCACTGTGAGGGATCCTTACTCATGTCTGAGCAGGAAACTTTCTTACTGCTAAGAATCATCACTGATAGAAGAGCTGACTTTGTAAATTATACTGTACAAATTATTCAGTAAGGCATGCTATGTAACAGACACTCAATGTTTCCTAAAAGTGGCTTTAGCTTTAAAAGGAATGTGAATTACTGTATGGGGAGAGACCTTTTATCTTACAAACTGTAGCGATGACTTCATTTACTGCTTCCAGTTACTGTAAGCACCACAGATCTGTGCTGATAGAGGACATTTCTGTGAAAGACACTGTGTCTTCTCTGAAGTGATTTGGTTCAGCTGGTTTTCTAAGTCTATTTCTCATGGATTTCAGGAAATGCTTGGGGGAGGGGTGAATTGCTTTGTGATAAAGTGATATCTCTTCATCATTAAATCACACAGGTCATGTTTTGCCAAACCAAGCATCGTAGTCATTCAGTTGCAGCTCTGTGCAGGCACTGATTCCATATTTTATAAGCACACAAATGCAACAGTGCCTTCACCGATTTCCCACAAGTGATATTACAAAACATTCTGATGCATTTCATCTCTCTCTGAATGCAGTTCAGCCACCAGCTAGAAAAGCTGCATACTGATAGGATTAGGCTCTGTGCATCCTATCGAGAGCTAAGTCACAAATTCAACAGATCACACCTGTGCCCTGTAGGTCACCAGGAATGTAAGGTAAGAAAATTTTTGAAGCCCGAATCTCTGTTGTCTTGCACATGTTGTCTTACAGAGAGCAATCATTCATCCACTGCGTCATAGTGATACTGTGCTCACCACTGTTTAAAGTGTGTATGCACATGGCATTTTGGAACAGTTTTATTTTTCCTCACTGACGCTGATGTGGTTTGTTTGTGTCAGACAACCCCCTTTTCTTGCTTGTTGCTTTTAACAGATATAAGGCAAGCCAGTACTGGAGCCATTAGCTCAGCCAAGGGTTCAAAACCTATGCACATTGCTCCTGCTCTCACACATTTAGGATAGAGCTAGGATTGGAACTTGATGATTCTCAGAGTCCCTTCCAACTCAAGTCGTTCTATGATTCTATACGTCCTAAATACATCTTCTGCTTGCCTGTGTCTTTTCATTAGAGGCTTTCTGAGGCAGGACTCCTCTGTTGGGCCAGTGCTCACATCAGGGCAAGGTGCCAGAGCTCAGGGAAACCCACCTGTGGGCAGCACTTGGATGCACAGCAACAGTCAGAGGTTGCTGGTAGAATAAATAAATACCCTTAATTAATTAAATACACTTAAAACTAAAAACAGAGATGCTATTCTTTTCTAAAAAAGTTCACAATAAAGTTTATTATGTTAATAGCATTAAAAATATTATAAAATAATAAAATATTCTGCTTGGCAGAAAAATGATGCCAGGGTTTTAAAACCCCAGGTTTGTGCAAACAGTTTTTGTAAACATAAGAAGTCAAGTGTTCAAGTTGCATTTCAAAATACAGTAAGTTGCTACAAAAATAGGTTTGCTCACTGTCAAACATATTTAAAAACCCAGGAAGCTGGATTTCTTCACGTATCTCTCACATGTCTCTGTACAGTTAATGCTGTATTTAGATCTGAAACGGGAAGGATTTCAGATAGTCCTTTAAAACAGGATTGAGAGGGATCTGGTTCAAGTTCTCTCTTCCAAAAGTCTTCACAATGCTCTTCCGGCAGAGCTCCTGCAGGGGCTGCACACGGACTTTGCGCAGAGGGGTAACCAGTACCTTCCTAGGGGAGCTTAAGTAATGTTCCAGCAGCTTAAAAAGACAATCAAAGGTCTCCTTGCTGCCATCCAGGCTGAAACGCCCGGTCTGAAAGTTTATCCGGATGCTGGTGGGCCCAGTCGCGGTCTTAACACTGATGGCAAAGAAACAATTCTTCTGCGTGCTGTCCCTGATGAGGAAGGTGCCCTCGGGCTCAGACTTCAGCTTCTCGTGGGCAGCACTGACGGTCAGCGGTCCCCAGTAGAAGCCGCAGGCATCCAGCAGGCTGCTTGCTCGAGTGATGCTACTGAAATCCGCTTGGGAGCGAAAGGTTCGGAAGTGCGTGCTGCTCGGTGTCTGCGCCGCGCCAGGCCGGCCTGTGCCGCGGTAACCTCGAGCCTGAGAGCGATCCCGTGCCGGAGGGTCAAGTAGACATCGCGGGTCTGCTGCAACTGCATTGTCTGCTGACACCTTGCTGTGCGCTACCATCCTACAGCCTAGGGCAGCGGATGCGGTCTTCCATAGCGTCAGTGGCTACGGCGGGGCAGCTTTCCAGCAGCTATTCTGAAATAGCAAAGAGATGCTGAGTGAAATCCTAGGGAGAAGCGGCCGCAGGCTCTGAATGACCCAGTCCTCCATTCACCTCCCTCCCACCATTATAAAATAATCAATTATTCATTTCCCAATTTGCACTGGGCAAACAACTGCTTGCTTTTGGACACGATCAGCAGTCTACTACTATTACAAAGTCTAAAGCTCCAGAAATACTCAGCAAGGATTGTTAACAGCTACTGAGGATAACGCAGTTGCCCTGCTGTGAGCCTACATAGCATCTCAGGGCCTGCAGGATGGCAGAACGTTCCATTGAAAGCTTCCATTGAAAGCGCCCCTGTGCCCACTCCAACGCAGTTGGAAGTTTTAGAAGACAAAGCAAGGAGGTTTCACAGCCACCTTCTCTTCCCCTCTGCCAAGAGAGATCTGAACTCAGACAGCACCACAACCAGGCATGCAGTTGGGATGGCACAGCCTGCAGGCAGCTGGAGGGAGCAGCCACAGCACTGCCAGGCATCCTCAGCCTCCTTCCTTCTCTTCTGCTAACCTGAGGCTCAGCCATAAAAGGCAATTTCCCATTCCTCCAACTTTCCCCTGGGACGGCGGTGCTCCAGCCTCACCAGCTTACACACATCAACCTCTGTGAACCCTCAAAGCATTACTCCTCTGTCTCTATCTCTCTCTCTCTTTTTTGTATTACATGCACTTTAAGTGGCCCAATCTAAATTGCTTCCTATTGATATATCTCTCAGCAGAGGGACTAAATTCATCCCTCGTGTTACTTCAAAGGAATTAGCAGTGCTGCACCAG
Organism: Perdix hodgsoniae; assembly: GCA_035772895.1. Classification (NCBI taxonomy): domain Eukaryota; kingdom Metazoa; phylum Chordata; class Aves; order Galliformes; family Phasianidae; genus Perdix; species Perdix hodgsoniae. Next base: position 10,667,105 of record JAPSGF010000014.1, on the reverse strand, counting down.
GAACAAGGTTGGCCTGAGCTGCCTGCCTCTGACAGCACGGTTCGATACGTCTCTGCCGGCTGCCGTGACCTTACTGGCAAGCATAGATTTTAGGATTTATCCCCACAGTCAGATATAGATCTGCAGCTGCAGCTTGTTGAGAAACCTTGAAGGATTCTCAGAAACGAATCCCTCGGCCGCCTCACTGTTCAGGGTAATGTAGTAGAGCAGATTTCAAGGAAAGTGCACAGCTGGGCTCCCATCCGTGCTAATTTCACAGCTTGATGTTTGGTTTCATTTAAGTCACATTACCCTCCCAAAACGGCAACGAGGGCTGCAAGATCCTTCTGCTGGCAAACGACGAGCTGGAAGCAGCAACGGGCTTTCTTTACACAGCAGAAGGAAACCGATGTCAGTTTTTCCAATTAGCGGGCCAGGATTTAGCGCTCAGTACTTAAAGTTCACAACAGCGAAGTATCGGCGCGGGGATGCGAGCAGCGCCGCGCGCCGTCCCGTCGCGGAGCCCCGGGCGGGCGGGGGCCGTTGGGGGCCGCCCGGTCCCGACCCCGCGAGCGGAGCTGCTCCGCTCCCAGCGGCGGATCGCGGCGTCGGTTTTCGCTGCGTTCCGCGGAGCACGAAAGCTCCGTCCTGCGCGCGGGACAACGGGAATCCAAGCGTAGCCAATCCACCGCAACGACCCGGGGACCCCCGCAGCGCGACCTCTCCCAGGCGCGCTCCGAACTCGCGACCCTCCCTTACCTTCGCCCGGAGCTCGGCGGCTGAGGGCCGTCCCCGGAGCGCGCAGCATGGGCTCGGGCCGCGCCCCGGCGGCGGCTACGGCTGTGCCCGGCGGACGCCTGGGCACGCTCCGCGCCGGGGCCCTGCCTGGGGCCGCTCCGCCGGCGCGCTGGGCCCGCGCATAGCCGCCGCTATTTAACGCGGCGACGGCGGCTGCCCGCTCCTCCCCTTCCCCGAAAACACGTGGCCGCTGCTTCACTTTCACTTTCCGTGAGTCACGGTCGAGCCGCGCCACCTTCCTCGGCACCGCCTCAGCCTCTGTCCCGATGCCCGTCTCCGGTCGCGACCTCCGGCCGCGGTGCCCCGCTTGCCGCGGTCCGGTGAGAGGTGTTCTCGCCTTCGGTTCGGCCGCGAGCCCGGCGCGGCGGCCCGGCCGCGGGAAAAGCGCACGGACGGCGTGGGAAGGTCGGGTGTGCCGGGTGATGGCTGCTCTCAAAGCCAGTGTGGGTCAGCGTGGACGGGGAGGGTGAGAAGATGTGATGTCCGAGAAGGGGAGCACGCTTAGATCAGCCGTGAATGTGGACTGATAAAAGCACTCAGAGAAATCGGTGACTGGGAGGACCGTCCTTACGCTGCCCTGGTTTTGGAGTTCTCAGAGCAGAATTTCCCTGGGGTTTTCTGCGGGGCAATCAGATTTAGAAGTGACTGCTCAGATCCCCAGCTGTACTTCTGGCTTCGCCAGCAGTTGGTGCGGGTTACTGGGGCTGCTGCTCACCCGTAGGGAGATTTGCAAGCCCCAGATGGGGGTTGATCTGCTCCTGCAAGCGGGTCCTCTCCACTTTGGAATCAAGTCATGAATTTGTCACTTCCAAGCACGGGGCTGCACAGTGTGACAGATGCGTGCTGCAGCCGCACTGCTTGACATCAGGAGCAGAGGGAGGACCATTTCCCCTTGCAGTCATTATGATGCTTTTTCACAATGAAAATGAAATATTTCTGTCAGAAGATTAAGGGGTAAGGCCCAAAAGGAACTCATTAGTTGCCCTTCGAGGGGACGTATTTCATGCTTTGGGACTCAGTATTCTTTTCAAAACCCAGTGTGGTCACAAACTGAGTTTACCTCATTGTGATGCCCTGCTGGCATACAGTAGGTGAGCTTGGAAATTTCTGGTGATGCTTTAGTCACTGAAATTTACTGCTCGTGTTCGGTCATGTGAGAGCATGGTTGTCATAAATTTGGAGAAACAGAGCTCATCATACATTTTCAGAACTGGCATAGAGATTCCCTTTGTGCTCAGAATTCTCTTTCAAACCATTTCTGAGCAACTGAACTTGAGCTGAGGTTCACTGTGAGTGCGTGGGGGGGCTGCTTTTCTCTTTAAAACAAAAGCATTCAGGAATGGTGGAACTGAAACTTATTTAGAATTCAAGCATGCAATAGCGAGAAATGTTTTGCTCTTCGCTTTGCTGTAGTGCACTCCAGCCAGTGAGTAGATTCAGTGGCTGCTTTGTTCAAGACGCTGTTTGAACACAGCACAACCAGCCTTAACAGCTTAACACCTGCATAGGCCAGGTTCTCTACCTCCCCTCCAAAGAGCAGAGATTGGAAGTGCTTGACTGTGTGTCACGGTGAGGTAAATCAGAGCCAAAACCACAGCTCAGATCTTTTAAATCCCAGCCAGGCCCTGCAGCACCCAAGCTGCCTTCCTGCTGCCATCGCTGAGGCCCTCAGGCCATACTGCAGCCCAGTGTTTCTCAGGTGGGATGGAGGTTGGCTGCTGGTTGCCGCAGGTGTGCCAGGAAAGTTGTTTCACTTTCATGTAATTTCTGACTTTGTAACATCACAAGGGGAAGACATCTCCTCCGGATGCACGTGCAGTCTGGCTGCCATGGTCTGAGTAGCTGACAAAGCGTCTGTCCAAAAAGTCTTCCTCATTCAACAAGAATGTGGTAATAATTTCTTGCTGCAAAGCTTCAGAGATTGGCAGGACTCCACTGGGTAGGTTTGCTCCCAGCCACACTACCAGCACAGGCAATGAAGGGCAAGCACATCAGGCTGTTGCCCAAGGAGTTTGGTGTCATTTGTATGTGAACTGCAGGCTGGGATGCTCCATAACATGTCCTAGAATGGCTTGCCCAGGAGAAGCAGGTCTCAGTCATAACATACGAAGAACCCTTGTTGAATGAGGACTTTGGGATAGGAGGAGTTGGGACTTCAGACTTGATGGTCCCACAAGTTCAGCTTTACTGGGATATCTTGATTATTTTCTACTCACATTTCCTTTTGCAAGCCTCTGTCCTCATCCTTCTATTCTCTTTCTTACCCCTCAACCCCTACTTAAAAGCTCCACCATCTGGGCTTTGGAAAGAGGTTCATTCCAGTGGGTTTAGATGTAGTTATGTTACTCTTGGCTAAAACGAGGTTCCTTTACCCAGTAGAGGGCAGTGCATAAATCTGGAGCTGATGCAGAGCTGCTGAGCAGAGCCCTCGTGGGAAGAAGACCTCCAGAAATTAGTTAAGTTTGAAGCACTGCTGTGAAGTCAAATGACTGCAATCTCTACTGTCACCCAGCTTAATGAGCACTGACTGCATACTGCAAGGTGAATTAGGCACTGGTAAGTAGAGCCTTCCTTGTGTAACACTTCAGACCTCCTTTTTGTTTTTCTCCTTATTACAAGGAACCTTTCTTCCATGTTGATGGTCTCAGGAGAAAAAAAAAAAAAGGCAAAGTCTAGGGTGAAAGCAAAGGATTGTGTTCTTTCTTAGGTCAGGAATGTAACACTCATGATCTGAAGGGTCTCATCAGTAAAGCTCCTAAGACTTAGATAAAGAACAAACTCAACTTTTGTTTAAAATAAGAGCCCTGACTCCTATTTCATAAACATTGGCTTGGAAAATGAAACAAAATTCAGAGGAAACCCTAGATGTTTCTGCAGCAGGGGCAAGGCCTGCTCTCTGGATGGAAGTGCATGGGGTGCAGGGAAAGGTCTGTCAGGAGGGAGGGAGGGAAAAGCATGGGTCTGAAGGTGGTGTTGAAGGTGGGAGGGCACTGTGTTTGCTGGGGATAATGCATATGATGTTCCCCCCCCCCCCCCCCTTTTTTTTTTAAACTTTCTTTGGTGTTTGTTTTTTTTTTTTCTTTTCAGAAAACATACCCTTAGCCATACTAGCAGCAGTGTAATGTAGGCAGAGGTTTCTTTATGAAGTGCTAAAAAACTTGAAACAATTAGAAAATCAGCAGGTACTCCCTATTTCAGCTTCATTCCTAATTTTTGTAGAAGCTGGCAGTAATTCTCAAGTGAAACTGAATTAATTGGCAGGCCAGCATGTCTCTGGAATAGTGTTTTGCTTAGAGTTTGATATAGCAAATGGGTGATCAGTGTGGGAATTAATACATGAATGTCTAAACAGCTAATTTTGTTATTTTTATGAAGACAACTGTCACTGAGCAATTAAATTTTTTTCCAGGCCAAATAAATTGTTGTTTTCTGGCAAGAGTGATTCAAGTAAATAGAGTTGCATATACTGCTATTAGCATTTTGGGGTTAGAGCCTCAGTTCCTCCCTTGTGCTTCTATTGGAAATGGTATCTCTTACATGAAGCAGATTGTCCACATTGTCTAAACTGCCCAAGCCAGCAACATGATTTATAGAAAAGGGGAACTGAAGCACCAAGAGGTTCAGTGATTTGCTTAGAGTCAGAGAGTGAGACAATCTGCAGAAGGGCTAGGAATGGAACATAATTCAGGTCTTCAGAGCCCCGTACTAGAAACTTAACCACAATACCGTCCTTCCTGTTTTAGTGGGTTTTGTTTTCTTCTTCAGAATCTGAATTTTCATTTAAATGAAACCCTTGAAATCGGAATTCTTTGATTTTGCAAGTAAATTAGATGCCACATTGCTTCTGAGTCTGCTTTCAGATACACTGAAACCTGCAGCACTGAGAGAAGTGTGAATCTCCATCACCCACTTTAGCTAGGCATTAAGGTCAGACCTTGACATACCTAAATGGGACATGCCCAAAAAATCTGACTGCTGTGACTAGACGCTTCCTTATGCATCTCCATTTTCATGCTGTCCATATTATCACTTTAAAAGTTTAGAGGTAAAAGAGTGAGCCTGCTGAGTACACCTTATCCTCTTACTATTTTAGGCATTTACCTGTAGGCAAGTGGCTATAAAGATGACTCGCTTCATTCTGATATTAATGGCCAAGCTATGTATCACTGAAGAATGACGTGTATGTTTGTTTTTCCATGGCAGCATACGTAAGTTATTGTGCGAGGAATAAGATGTAGTTTGAGATGTCCTCAGCTGGTTTTCAAGCCCTGACAAGCATCATGCCTATGCCCAGACAAGGGGTAGCCAGTGAGTACAGAACCAGCCCTTCTATCTGGGCTGGAATTCACACTGTTCTGCAGGTAATGTACGATTCAGATCCTGCCCAGCTAGGATGGATGCTAAAAATTTGTATTTTTGTCTTCTGAAAAGGATTCCTGTGAGTATTAGTCATGAGGATGTGCACATGTCTACTGGCTAAGATGAAAGCAGTGTTTGGGGAAAGTTAAGCTAATTAATCTTCACAGTGTACTAATACTGAGTAAGAGCTGCGCCTCTCCTCTCATGAGTTTCCCTGAGCATTCCAGACAAATTCTCTGAAATACATCTTTGTAAGAGAAATAAACTGTCATAAATCAAGGAAGTTCTGAATACTCTGAGGCTGTGAGGGAAGTTTCTTTCTAAGCTGGCTACTTTGGAATTGTTTATTTTAAATGTTGTTAGTTCCTTCTTCTGGAGCAGTTAATGTTGGTTTCTTTGGACCCTGCCTGTTCTTCATTGGAAATTCCTTTGTTGATATTAACCACGTCAAATCAAGATCTGTGTTAGTCTTATGAATTCAAAAGCTAAACAGTTAACTGTACAAAAATGTGGTTTGGGTTTTTGACATTTCAGTAGTTTAGATGTTCTTCTCGGTAATTATCTGATTTTTAAAAAAGAGGAAAAAAGCTTCAAACTGCTGGTGGAAGCCTTGGGAAGGGGCAGCATGCTCTCTGGTAGGCATTTATGTGTAGGTCTGTGTGTATAGGCAAACTCCACAGTTGACAGAGGAACTCTAGGTCCCTAATAGTTGCCTTGGAGCTAATTGCAGAAGCAGCAGGCTCCCTTTCATGTGTGAGAACTGATGCAATAAAAACTGAACTGGATATTTCGAAGCAGAAGAAGTATGATGCTATTTTGGCTTCCAGATACACTTACTGGACTACAGAGGTTTCAGTGCCGGCTAGAGAAACATGTACCTTGCATTTCAGAGCCAGGTACTAGTTTTACTTCATCTGGCAACCACAATTCATGTGTGATCTTTTCCAAAGAAAACAACCGAGCTCCCTCTGCTCCCCTTCCATTGCCTTTATCGCTGCCCCCGCAGCTCTCTTCCTTGTTGTTGAAGCCACATGCTCTGTTTCTCCACTTCCCCATTCCTGTGTATTGTCAGATCCCAAGCTCATGAATGAGGAGCTGTAATATGGCACAGGGAAATCAGCCATGGCGCTGAACTCTGCTGTGGATATTTTGGAGTTGAGGTAAAAGTTCAAATGTGCAATTGGAGCCCTCCGTGTAATATAGGAAGAGGATGATGGGATGAAGAGCTTGGGGGCAAACGTACTTGTGAGTGAGGATGCTGAGGATAGCAAGTAAAGCATTCATTTAGAATCCAAAAAGACATCCAGTGTTTCTTTGTCACCATTTTCATGGTATCATTACCCTCTGCTCTTACGGTTTTCCCTTCTCAGAGGCATTTTCTGACACTTTTCTGTTATCAGTGTCTAGTTAGACTGTGTTCTGTGTGGTTTATATGATTACAAATTTGCTATGGCAGATGAACATTGATGCCCTTTCAGGTGCTCCCATGATTCCATCTATTCAAACCACATACAAATGATGAACTTCTGCTAAAGTAATTCAAAGACTGCAGCATCAGTGCCTGATGCATTTCATTCAGAGACATAACCAACATGAGAAGATTGGGCTGAGATGGAGCAAATGACTTAAATGTTCCCTCACTTTTGAGTTTTGGTCCACAGAAACAGAATAAAATTCAGTTAGTATGGTCAAATGGATCCAAACCTCAGCTTTATTTTCTTGAGTATAGAGAGATTCAACAATCCAAACTATAAGGAAAAAAAGTGGGCTGGTTCTGAAAGTGAACAAAGACAGGTAGAGTGTTGTTAGAAGATCCAGAAGCTGAAAGGTCAGAGGGTGATGGCACTGTACATCAGACTCTTGCAGCTTCTCATCTGGATCCAGGTGGGCAGTTCTGTTTCTTTCACAATGCACTGAGACATTTTCAGATGACTTGGTTGAATCTCTTGATGACTCTTGAAATCATCGAGCCTCAATGTGAATAAATCACCGTTGATACTCAGCCATGAAAAAATGACTTTTGTGGCCTTTCCTACTGCCTGATATGTTGGCCTCCATATTCCTACTGTGACTGCTATTTTAATGAACTGATCTTTTTACAATCCCATTCTAATCTCAAAATCATAAACTACTCAATCTCATATGTTGATGAAATATTAAGGACCCAGGGTTGTATAGTATGTAAGTGCTCACATTTACAATAAATAAGAAGTAGTGTACATGCATTTTGTTCTACCACACAGATAGATCCCGCATTGTTTCATGATTGTCTTATGGCTTTGGCTTGTTACATAACTTATGTCTGCAAAAACCTGGACAAGAAATAGGTAAAATGACTTTAATTTTTTCAATTTTCAATATATTCACCGAGAAATGAGCCAGATTTCTGTTCCCCTGCTTTTTCCTGGAAAAAAGGATAGATCCTGATAAATGGCTTAACAATCTTCTTCAGAACCAGAGTATTAGTTACACATTTGCCAAGGAAACAAACGCAAAATCACCACCACAACTACTCATGTGAAAAAAGGATAGGATTGTTTTTATCCAGACATCCTCCTTTCCGAGACTGACTTACTGCAAACCTTGGCCAGTTTTACTTGTGGACTCCAGCTCCATCATATTCTATCTCCAGAATTTCTAGGAATTTCTTGAGAGTCAGCTGGCAATTTCTGATATAAAAGTCCTTTAAATGTAGAACTTTTGGCATCTGTAATTAAGGTTGTAAATCAAAAATTCCATCCAGATATATTAGTGAAGCATTCTCTAACTTCAGAAAGATCTATGCTAGTTAGATACATCCTTCTCCACAAATGCTCATGGATTAAGAAGAAATATTATGTTATATAAAATTAGTGTAACATAGCATTCAGGCCTCTCAGTAAATTAGGTAATTGAGAATATGAAAGTAGGAAGAGTGCCCAGCTTGGAGGCTTCCTCTAGGAGCTCTGTAGACATCTCACTCAATTGCTGTTGTCGGGAGGGGTGATGTCCATGGTGACTCACTTGCAAGGGCAGGTCTGTCCTCTGACTCTGTGAGAGGTCCTGTTACCAGCTGTCTTACACTGGGAAGAAATGCTATGCTGTATTTTAATTGTAACTTTATTTCAGTTCATAATAATGCCAAAATACTGCCAAATTTTCTTACAGTGAGTCTAGAGAAAGCATTAGGCTCAACCACACAAATCAAATTGAGTTTGCCAAGGTGACCTTCAGAAGCTTATTAACCATGCCAGGAATAACGTGTGATGACTTCAACCCACAAGTCATTCTAAGACAACTTTACTTACAGAAAAACCTTTTGGTAAGGTGGCTGAGGGTATTCTTGTATGCAGACAGTTTAGATTTGTCCCTCTATTTAGTTCTTTGCTCTCATACCTTGGCTCGGAGCATGGCCTGAGTAACCCCTCAGTTTCTGCAGTGGTGCCAAAAAATATTGTAGGTGACTTCCCAGCTTTAATTCCATACAGAATGATCCATGTATCCCTGATATAGTTCTTCTAGTGTCAAGTAATGGGGCTATTTCCCTTGAGAATTGTTATAGGCAAACAGATGCAATTAAGCACCTAGTACAATAATACCAAGAAATCCCAATAAACTGATGAATGTGAATTTAAATCTTGTGCTCTTTCTAATGATTTCCCATATAGATAGGTTAAAATCCTCTCTCGCTATGTCTACGGGGAAAAGTTAAAATACTAACAGGGAATATGGATTTTCCAGTCAGTCAGGGAGAGCTCTTTCTAATGCTCATACAATGCCATGACTTCACATAGCAGAGGTGGAGCACTTACAGGTAATATCCTGCACGTTCTTACGGTATTTCTTGGCCTCAGAGACCTACCAGAGACCCAGAATTTCAGGATACATTTAAAAACGTTCCAGTATCCTCCCCAGCCCATACAAAGTCCAAAAATGCTTTGGTCAGGAGGAAATATTTCACGAGATTAGATTTCTTTGCTAAAGGCTTGTCAGGAGCTTCATCAAAGCACTTCAGAAAATGTCTAGTTAAATTGTACATGAACTGAGTAACAACAGCAGAGGATCTGTGATCCTAGGATGTTTCTCAGGAATATTGTTCTTCTTCCTCAGAAGGAATGGGATGCAACTGCCTTGGGACCATCTCCTAGCCAAACAGCTGCGTCTTCATGTCAGGCTTGACTTCAGCATCCAAAGTGCTGCGGGTAGCATTGTGACGAGGATCACCAAGAAGATGTTCTTAGCAAAATGGAAAAGTAGACTTGCATCCAGACTAGAGCAGTGTGCTCCAGATCACTTCAAGGCCAGAAATAGCTTATTTTTGAAGAGATGAAAAACACTGATATTTGAAGCTCACTCCCAAATACCAATTTTGAATTAGCTGAAAGGATACCACCCAGCTCCCTCCAGTTTCCTGCCTTCATCCTGACTTTTCTCACGTATTTTCCTCTTATTTTGTGAGTAAAACTGTCCTGGTTCACTTCCCATAGCCATCAACTGCTGCCAAGGAAGGGTCACAGGTGTCAGGGCTGGAAAAAGCATCTCAGCTGGTTCAAGCTTCTTGCTTCCTCATGGACCACACTGACAATCACTCAGCTCCTGACAAGTCTGCAATAAATAGCACTGTAGTATTCCAGCAGTGTGTTACATAGCATTCTGCAGTTTTCCTTCTCTGTTTCAGTATGAAACTCAATAAAAATATTAATCCAGTACACACACAGAAGAATGCATTTACTTTCAGTGGCTGCGTTTACCATCAGAGTTGATAGTGCTTCCTGAAATTGGTTTCTGATCCCCCTGAAAGACTGCGGGTTTTTCTCTCTCTTTTTTTTTTCCATAAAGGTTAACTTCAGGGAAACTGAACAACATATATGAAACTCTAAAATATCAACCTGAAGATAGATTGTGGTACCAAGAGTGTAACTCATGTGAACTGCCTCCAGTTCCTTCAATTCCTGTGAATTCCCAGTTTCCAGTAGCGGGTGACAGGCAGGTCAGAGTGTGGTTATTTTCTGTTAATCTTGTGCCAACATGTGGTTTTGGTCGTGACAGACAGGTAGGAGGGGAGCAGTTTGGAGGGAGTGGAAATACTAATACTGTCTTCACACCAAGGAAGTAAACCCATTGGTTTTCGCAGCACAGCGTTCATTCAGTTTAGTCAGACCATAATGAATCCTTTGTGTGTGACAGATCTGCTGCTTAAAATACCAAGAATAGTACAGCCTGCACATTTCTGGCCAGCAGGTTGTCTCCTGTGATTCATTCAGCATCCTTTCTCTGCTCTGCGTATGATGATCTCTCAAGCGTGTACTTGAAGGCAGGGCTAGAGCTGATTCTGATTCTAAAACATGAGCTGCAAGCAGCATGTTGTGCAGCATAAGAAGTACTTAAGTGCCCAAACTTGCCAACATAGATTGCTAAGGCAATCACTGCTCTGTAGCAGAGACCCACACACTGCAGGAAGGAACTGACTGCTTCTGCTGGCCATTAGGAGCAACCCCTCCCTCGCACTTCACTCTCCTTAACTTTGTGGCACTAAAAGTGGAGCTGGCAGCTCCCCAGCATCTCCTGTGGCTGATTTTAACTTGCATTAACTTTTCTGTAGACTGGGTCTCGCTGAAGTATTTTCTTGTCTGTATACATGTTCCTGGCCCCTTTTTCCAGGGCTTCAGCTGGTGCAAAAGCAGCAGGTTTGGGAATGTCACTCGGAGGATTTGGGCTGTGGAGCTGTTCTGGACTGAGTGTGCTCCACCAGGGAGCTCTCTGTGAACACAGGCAGGTCCCCCACACCTGCACAAACACCCCACCAACGTTCCCGAGAGTTCTCTTAATTAGCAGTTTGTACTTCTGTACAGTGCACACTGTGACCTGCCTCCTGTCCTACACCCAGGTTCAAAGGCTCTGATGATGGATGCTATGTGCTTACCAAATCTAAAACTGAAAAATTGGGCAATATCAGATTTACATTTGTACATGCAACCTGAAATCTGCCCACTCACATATGTGTGTGCTGAGTGACATAGGGGTGCTAGTGAAATGTGTGATCTAAACTTTCACAAAACTAGGACAGAGTTTGCAGGAAAAGACAAGGAAGGCCTCTTGCAGCCTTCAAGTGCTGGAATTTACAATTACTATCTTATTAACGTAGCTTTCTGTAGATAAGATTATGCTTTACAAAGAAGAAAGGTATAAAAAGAAGCTTTGCTAGAGTTGCAGCATGTTTTTTTTTGATACAAGCTTCTGGTTGTTTCATTACTTTAATTGCCAAAGGAAGACAGTTTGCTCTATGGTAGGGCAGGACTGTCTCCGTGTGCTTGATGTGCTACTGTAGGTGCCTATACTGGCACAGTATATCCTATGAAAACATGACAGAGTTTAGCAGTGAAAAACATGCATACATGCTGGGTATGACTCAAAGACATCAGAGTTGATGGAGAAAAGTTAACTTGTACTGAGGGTAAAAGGATAGAAGGGGAAATACTTCTTCCATCTGAAGTTAATATGTGGAAACCTCACCAAAATCCAACACTGAATACATGTGGCCTTTTGGAAAGTGTCTCTGCAAATGCGTCCCCAGCATCCAGAGTGATAAAAATCATGTACTGAGCTGAGTCGAATGGCGTAGCTGAAGTGGAGCTGTAAATACAGTGGTAGGCGGTTTCCTGCCAAAACTCCCCTGCATGTCCAAGAACCCACTGTGACTCAGCCATTGCAGTCACTGGGAACTCAGCACAGACACCCTTTCTAGTTGGGTATTTCTACTTCTCTTTTTGCACCATATCAAGAGGGGCTCTATTCATCCATGGAGGGAAAAAAACTGACAATATGGCCCCATATTTTTCTTGTCTTAAAGTAATGATCTTGTTGTAGAAAAGCAAGACTGCTGCAACTTCTTGTGAAACCGTCATTGACCCATGCCTGTAAAACATGTGTCTGCTTGGATTCTTGTTAGATTTTCATGTGAGAGTTCTTAGGATTTCCATTAACAGAGATTAAATGGCTCTTACCTGCATCTCTTGGTGGCCTGAAAGTGAAGTTTTCACTGCTTTCCTTTTATGTGCAAGAAGACTGAGGAATGACTTTTTTATTTTAACGAGTGTGAATATGATGAATGGGTGGGAGATGGTTAAGTACTTGGTTATAATGCATTTTCTAACGTACGTACTGTTCCATCGAAGAGTTAGCATCTTCAGAAAGATGATCCAAGCTGGAAGAAGCCACACCCTTAGCAAAATAACAGCAAGAGCAATGCTGAGTAGTTTCTAGGTCAGCAGCATCTAGGATCTCACCTGCCCAAGAATATTGGAAGCTGTCAGATGTCATCTTCTTATTCCACTGGATTCATGGCTTTGATACTTCTCTCTCATTTAAGATAACACGTCCTTTAGTCTGTTTTGAACCCATGCAGATGGTTGCCTCTGCAAAAAGTTCTATACCCACCAAGCTTAACACTTAGCATTGGCAATTAATAAAGCAAATCTGAGAGATCTGCAGTTCCCATCAGCTAAGCTGGATTGGGCTGTTCTGTTTTCCCTTCCTTATCCCATGCAGTATTTGTACTTTTGCTTCTTTCTTTCTTTCTTCTCTCATTTCTAGCCTGTCTCATCTCCTCCAGCTCACATTCTTATTCCTAAATCTCCTTTTTTTTTTTCTTTTTTTTTTCCCATCCTGTGTTAGTCTCAGCTAATTCTGTATTGGCTTCTTCCACAATTCTGCTGGAACTCTGTCCCCATCTGACCTTTCTCTGCATGAACAAATCCCAGCATCCCAGAATTAAAAATTTACTCTGCTCTGCTTTTCTCTGCCTTCCAGCCTGCTGTTTATTAATTGCTTCCTGAATTTTCTGCTTGATACCCGTTTACTCTTTAACACTTCTTTTACTTTCAACATGCTCTCTGTCTTTTACTTTCTTTCTGTCTCCACTAACGTATACTTCAGACAGTTTTGGTTTTTGTTCTGAGAATTATCTACCTTCTCCAGTTTTCCATTTAGCATCTGAAGCATATCTGTGGTTCCGTTACTGAACTTCCTTTCTGGGAAGTGCAGGCTCCTTGTATTTTGACTCAGGTCATTAACATCTAAGTGGATTCATTTTTTTCTTGCAAATTGGGAGTTGGACTCGATGATCTCTGGAGGTCCCTTACAACCCCTACGATTCTGTGATTCCCAAAACGACCCACTTTTATCCTCTTTTCCTCAGTCCCCTCCAGGAGGGCACACAACAGTGCTATGCAATTCATTCTGTTTGACGAAAGCCACTGCAGAGTTGCTGCTCCTCAGGCAAGAAATCTTGTGCTGCTCTCACAGCTGTGACTTGTGGAGGGTTTGGTATGTTTTGAAATGTTCCAGTCTCAAAAGCAAGAGTCAGGGTTTTCACCTAGAGCCCCTGAGAAGGGGATGCCCAAGATGGCACCAGGAAGGAGCAGAGGGCAGAAGTGAGGGATGCAGTGGTTGACAAAGGGCAGTGAGAAGGGAGGCAGCACTGGGAGTGCCTGGCTCCTGGTTGGGGGCCTGAGGGCAAACACTGCCAGAGCCCTTGTAGTTCAGCACTTTCTTCTATCGGAAATACAGTGATGTAGACTGTGAGCACGTGTAGACAGTCTACACATCCACTTCCACACAGAAATTCTAATTTCTGAATTTTATTTCACCGAGTGACTCGAACTCTACTTCTCCTCTTCCCCCACACACTCCTTTTTTAAGTATATTAGCACTTAAGGAAAATTTCTGGGCCACGTGGGTAGCAGTCCCAGTACCCCACAAACACAGGGCGGGCTGCCGAGATCCTGCTTTCTGAGAAGAGCTTACCAGAATGACCGGAGTTGGGTGAGTAGGCAGAGCCTGGGCTGCTGCACAGTGCTGCACCCACCTGCATCCCCGCGAGGCACAGTGACTGCTGCTGTGCTGGGACGGCCCGTGTTCATGTCGGCGAGGGGGAGCATTGCACACATATCAGCCGCGGTGAGTCACCTGCACCTTCTGGTACCTCTGGGGTGCATTTCACTTCAGGTTACTTTAGGGCAAACGTCACTGTCAATATTTCCTTTACTAGAATCTGGAGCCACAGAGATGAAAATAATTACCTCTGCCAGAGTCATTAAAACTGGCAGCTGGTTCTGAATAGAGATAAAAGAATCAGATTTTGAGCGGTACTCGGCAGTGCCATTCAAGTGCTCGCTCTCTTCATAAGAAATAATGAAGGCAGTGAAATTCCCAAGTATTCAAGCATGCACCTGCCTGCACTTTTCTTCTGAGTGAATGGAAACAGAGCAAAGAAACAGGTTTGGGGGCAATTAACCATGAAATAAAAGGAATTCTGCCAGAAGACTAAGCAGTCCGTTTGTAATTTGTGGCATTCTTTTGTCTTAACACTGTGTGCAACTTGACATTAGGCTTTAACTCGAAATGGGCTTCTTTACACCATGACCCTGAATTACATGCACTCTTTTGGACTCACCATATTGTGAGGTTGCCAGTTTAAAATTCCATGCGGCCTAAAATAATTCAGTAACAGTGCTGCAATGTTCTGAACCCCTGGATGACATGTCATGCCTTTCAACCCACAGCTCTGTGTTGGCTTGGAAAACTTTCTACCTTGAGCTTCCCTCAACGTCTTCCTCTGTTTTTCTCTTGTACATATGTTGAAGTAGTTTGCAGGGACAGATTTAATAGGAACTTGAACTCAGATCTTCAAAGGAATTAGGAGAAAAACGTTTTTCTCTTGTGCACTGTGCCTGTCAGCTATAACTGAGAGGGCTTTCTGGTGAAATACGAAAGCCACAGTGAAAAGAAAGGGAAACAAAGTTAACCAGAAAGACACTCAATTTGTATTCGGTCTGTTTATATTTGTGTTTCTTGTTCACAGGAAGTTCTGCTTTTATCTTTAATACTATGCAAGTTCCTATAAAAGTCAGTTTAGTTATAATATCACTCGGTTTCCAAAGAAATCACTTGGATTTGTATTTAAAAAAACTTGCTGGCAAGCCCCCTCTGCTGGATGGAACCATCATGTTTTCATCCCTCATGCTGAAGACATCCAGTAAAAGCATTACAGTTCATTATTGACAAAATAGTTACAGGCTGAGTTCAGAAGAACATTACTGCCTTTCTGTTACCTATCATTATCTCATGGGTTGAGGTTCAAATAAGGGTTGGGGTGGTCATGGCAAATATGTTCAGGTCTTTACATCTGAATGAGTATTCAGTCAGTCTGTCATCTCGCTATTTTATCATCTAAATTCTCCTCAACTGTGTCCACTTTCTTCACTCCCATTGTTTCTCTTATGTATTATTTACATCTTTTGCCAATGATCTCATTGCATGCAATCAGAGTGTACTTATATAGTATGCTAATACAGGAAACAAAAAAATATGAATCCCAGAAGTAGATATGCTTTTCCAGGGCAGTTCAAACCTTGAAGACCTGCTTTGCTTGTCTCTAAGTGTGACAAAGGAAGTTCACTAGGTGAAAAATAATACTAACTGCTGTTTAAACCATGCTTTTCCTTGGTGTATGACAAAGCCTTTTGCAGGGGTCATCTTTTTAATTACAGACTGGGAAGCAGGCCCAGCGAGGGAAGACAATCTAGTCACTCGAGTACTAAATTAGAACTAAAAAGACGTGGATTTAAGCCCTGTTCTAAAACAGACTGGCTGGTGACCTTATTTTAATTAATTAGGCTAAAAGCCAGAAAAGAGGTTTGTCACAACACCGAGCATAGAATTGTGAAGCTCCTGAGGTCAGGCATTGGAGCAGTATTGTGGTCCCTCTTGACCTCAGTACTGTCTCCCTCTTGAGCTCACACACATTAATCAAAGTTTTAGAGAGTTCTGTTTTTCAAAATCAGGTCTTTGAAGAATGGCAGTCTTTAAAAAATCAAGCAAGCTTAAGAGAATGTTGTTGGGGCAGGCGATCAGTATATGGAAAACTGAGATTTCTGCCCCACTTAGCATGATGACAGTCAAACTTTGAGTCCTCCCGTTTCTGGAAGGTGTCCTAACTGCTGAGCAGAGTTCTCTTCTCAATGAAAGGGAAGGAGGAATATTTGTTAGCCAATGGAGACTCGGAGCCTAATAGCTTGAGCACTCACCTATGAGTAGGAAATACTGAATTTCTGGTGTCTCCTCTGAGCCCTGTTAAATACTGTTCTGTAAGCAGTTATTAGATAAAGTACGTAAGTGGTATTTGAAGTTGAGCCAGGACTCAGTGCCTCACCTCTCTCAAATCAGTGCCTAAAGGAAAGTCCCATTCTTTCTGTCTGTAGCTCAGTGGCTCTTGAATGCCTTTTTGTGCACTAAAGTGAATTCACAAGACCATAGATGCTTACTTCTATAGGCCTGTGGCAAGGTCATCTCTTCAAAATGAGTTTGACAAGTATGTGCTTGAGTCTCTCAGTGCCAGGAGGGGGTCTAAGCCTGAACTCTCAAGTGATCTCACTGGTCAGCTACTGGATAAAATAGGTGGATTTAAAAGATGATTGAAAGAAAATCTTCCTAATGAAGACACTGAAGGGATGAGATTTTTTTTTTTCAGTTTGCAAAAATAGTGACTATTTTCCTATAAGGATCAAATTGTAGTAAAGAATTGTAGTCAAAGAAAAACATAATGCATTTGTGTCTTATGTTAATACTTTGTATGTAATTGTATTTCAGAAGAAAATGTGAGCTAAAGTTTCCTGGAATAGACTGTAAGTACAGCTCATATCCTAGTGAGTTTAAATGAGTATTCAGTCTTAGCTACAATAGCCAATAAATGCTAAAATTAACAACAGGTTTGGCCTAGAAAGAAGTTCTGGGAAAGTTAAAAAACCAAACTTGTGCTTAGAATTTGTATCTAACCTCTGCACAGGACGAAGGCTGCTGCTGCAGTAGAAGTAGTCCTAGTTATGTGTTTGCAACGTTTTGTGAGTGCAGTATTTCCTGTCTGCTGAAATATGCAGCTGCACTGCCTCCCAGGTTTTAAGTCATCTGTTTCTTGATAACTGCAGCAGAGTGAAAAAGATAGTGTTATTGTAGGGTCCATGAGCAAAGAGAAGAAAGAAAATAAGAAGACGCAAGAAGTACTTTATTTCCAAGCAGAGCATAATCAGAGAGTGCTCTATAATGGGAGGGGGGGAGCTCTCCTTCCTCCTGAGGCATTTGGCCAAGCTTAGACAAAGTTCAGAGCTTTCGTGGTGTGCAATTGCGTTAAAGATGTCTCATCTCACCTTCACAGGAACCTTATATTTCCATGATCACAGCTAACCTGCTTCCACAGAGACCAGACTGCGTGAGTTCAAGCTGTAGCACTTGGTAAAATCTAGGAAGTGGAGGCAGCAGCTCCCTTCCACCAGAACAGGATGGACAGCCAGGGCTTGCCTGCATGGAACCTGCCCCTTCCCTTTCTCACCTTCTGAAATGCACAGTCTGCTTACCTATAGAGCTGCCACAAGAAGATAGGACATTTGAGCTATTAAAATGAGGTGCTGTATATTTAGACACTTGTAGACAGTATAACTGTGAATGAACCACAGCAAATGAAAGCCATGATGGAAATTCATTGTTCAGTACGTGCTTGGATGAGAGATGGCTACTGGGAAAAATTAAAGCATTTCTCCTAAAGCATCTGTTGTTTTACACTAATGAAACAACAAAGCAATAATAAATCCTCTCCTACTCATGTACCAGATATTTCATGCAGCTTAATGCATGATTACAGATCAGAGATTTCAATTTCAAGATAATGTAAATTGTAACTTGCAAAATATGCAAATTCCTTTGAATTCAAGAACAGAAACTTAAGCTTTCCCTTCATTGAAAGAGCAACACAGCTCTACCTCTCTCCTGACTTCGCAAGTCTTTACAATTATTAGTGAGTAACACTCCACAGCTGTGTGATAAAGATTACAGAAGCACTGGTGAAGCTATAGTTTTAGGGTGGGAAATGCAGCCTTTAGAAAGAAATTATCTGTTATACACATTAATTTTGCAGGGTGAATTCAAAAGATGCTCTAATTACTTTCAGTTCCGTTTCCTTTGGTTGGAATTTGTTTTCCCCAGCAAGAATGCAGGATGGTACAATTACATTTATAAGAAACAGAAGAGAAAGCAGCTTCAAGCAAAAAGGGCATTCAGTGAACACTGCCACCTGTGAGTAAAATGTGCCACTATTTAAATGCTCACTCCTATGAGTATGAACTTCAGGCTTTCTTAATAAGGACTTTTCTTCCCAGCCTTGATTCTGCAAGTTACTTAAAACCAAGGAAGGCTGAGCCAGCCGATGTTTTTTATGACCTCTATATACATTATATGTGTTAAATCTAACTCATTCACAAATACTTAATTTTACCAGGAAAGGTGGAACGGTGGAACTGGGAAGTGATTGGGGCCAGCCCACTCGCATTTTAAAAAGTCTGCCCTGAAATATAAATTCCTTTAATCAACATGGTTAACTCTAGTTAACAAAATGGTTTTCCCCATAGTTAACAACGGAGGGGGGAAAAAAAAAAAGAGGGCCTGGAGAATATTTTTGCCACCCAAAAGAGATGTTCACCCAATTATTTGACATGACAGAAGTGAGTGTAAAAGGGACTGCATCAATTAACAGAGTGTGAAAGCCCTACTGACTGCACTCCAGCCTCCTTGGTCCCACTGGTGACTGCTGGGGTCCTCATGGTCTGAAGGGGACCAAAACCCCTGAATTCCCAGCAAGGGTGGGTCAGAGGCACCAGAATGCAAACAAAGCAGGGTCTCTGTCAAAGCACAGGTTAAAACAGGAGAACACAATTCTCCCTCTGTTTATGTAAACAATGAAAGTGAAAATATCTGATCTACATGGGAGGTCTGTTTGGTAGTAATCGCTGTATTGTGTTCTAAAGGAATCAAGATACAAGTATAGCCAAAATACAGAGATATACGGACATGAAAGGAAACCAGTCTGCACCTTTCACTTTCACCCTCTGCATTTCTCGTAAATGACCCTGTAGCTGGTAAGGAAGCCTGCACAATACGATGAACTTTGCCTTGCAAATCCAGGCCTGTCTGCTATGCTTTTCTGAAATGTCTACTGCCTGAGCTTCATACCAGCTCAAGCTGTAGCAGAGCAACAGTTCTTCAGGTGTTCCTCAACAATATTTGTAATTATTTGGATATAAATACTTGATGTTTGAACTATCAAAACTCCAAAGGTGCATACTCATATCTTCATGCCTGCTCTGCAGTCACTTCATGCTATGTGACATTTCCAGATACCATTTACATGAGCTGATGTTTCTTATTTGGCTCCTAAAGTATTGACAATTTCTATTTGGAGTAAACAAGCACTGTCAGATTTTGCAACATAATTCACTACTGCAAGTGTGGTTTTGTGGGCTCCTCAGGTTTTGAAAATAATGCATCCTGATTTTGCTTTTATCGTCTATTGCTGCTTTTTGTGACAAGCTGAAAGCTTGCTAATTTACTGGCTTCAATTTATTTGAATTCCTGAACAATCGTCTTCTGATTTCTCATCGTCTTTGAGTTTCAAGTCCCAGTTTTGTTATTTAGTTTAGAAGGCTGCTAGATGACAAGCTGCCTTTAGCTTCATAGAAAACCGGTGCAGACATGCTGCATGGAGATGCTCTGATCTCAGAGCAAAATTTGCTTATTTAAGCAAAGTCACCACGTTTAGTTACTTAGATAGTAACTCCATGATTTAAAAAAAAAATAGTCCCATTTATACTCCAAGATGGGGATACAGCTACAAAATATTGGCTAAAACACGTAGAATAGTGAGGGATATTCACTTTTTCTACAAATTTTCAGTGACTAGTAAGCATGTAATACAGAGCTGACTGCTCTGCTTGGCTGTGTGAGATGGGATACTGTAGAGTCACACTAATATATGCTCCAGATTGGACTGGAACTTCACAGCCTCACTGGCCTGTATGTATTTTTCTACTATTTACCATATATGATTTGAAGATTCTGGAAATAAAATGCTGCTCTTCTGGTTGCTTTTCTTTAGGAAGATGATTCTGTTCTCACTCTCAATGGATAAGCTGGATGCTGGAGGCAGTGGCAGAATATTTACAGGACTGCAGCTGTCAAGGTAGGACACTGTGATCTGTATTCACCTACGGTGCTGATGGGCTCCCCAGTCTTGTTAAGCTTCTCCTAAAGATCCAGTATTTTTATGAAGTGCAATGAAATCAAAAAGTCTGAACCAGTGAGGTCTCCCTAGAACTGGCTTCCCTTCAGTCTGTACTAATACATAACACACTGGATGCCAGGCATATTTCCTGTTCTAAAAAAGCTATTTTTGTTAATGCAATAGTTTAAATATGCCTATCTGGAAGCCAGCTTTACAGATTATTTCTAAGGTGGTGAGTAGTACTTGTAAATAGTATGATTAAGATTAATTCCTTCTTTGCTCTTTACCCATGTCAGGATCCTTTTCCACAGAACATGGATGTGTTTCAGTTACTCATCAGAGCATTTTTAGCATGGAAAGGCACAGAGGTGACGCCCACTTCTACAGAACATGACAGGAGCCCTCTAAACATTTCCTCTAAGAATTCTTTGTAACTGAAATGAGTCAGCTAAACTGGAGAACTTTGCACTGTTTTCATTGCCATTAGGCAACGCATGGTGACAGGGACTGGTTAGGTCTGCACGATGGCAAGAGCAATTAAAGTATTTCTCATGTTAAGGCTGGCTGTATGAGCTAAGGTTTCTACCCTCTCTGCAGAGGTGCTTAAGCCAAATGCTCTTCCCCTCTGCCATACACGAGTTGCAGTCCTTCACTCCACTAAGAATAGGCACACACGTGTAGCACCTGTACTAGGTTCTCCAAAAAGAGCAGAGGAGGGCACATTACAAAGGCTTTACTTGATGGCACTTGCCTCAAAAGTTATTTCATTTTTACCTTGGAGTGACTTCCGTATAGTTTAGGCAGGACATCGCTATGGGAGAGCCCAGCCTGTTGTTGTTGCTATTAGCAGTGTTTTGATGACAGCTCATGAATGAAGGCTCTCAGTGCCTTGTCCAGGTCACCCCTGAAGTGCCGCTTACTCAGAGCTACCTGCTAACTACAGTTTGGCAGCTGGAGTCTTCCTGTGTCAGCAAATGACTTGCCTGTCTCCAGATCATTTGAAATCAGTGGTGAAACTTCCTCTAGCATCTGTATGACAGACAGGTCATACCCAAAGCATAAATTACATGCAGCAGGAGTTCAATTTAGGGAGGGAAATATCTCTTATTATCAACAGGTTAATTCCAACTCATTCATTCATTGAAGTCATTAATTTAAGTTCAGTGATGATAAGATAGCTTAAAAAAGCCCCAAACGATGAGGGTGTTTCTCCATGCTTCACAGAGCAGTGTGTCAGCATCTCCACTCTGCACCTTTATGTGGTACAAAACAAACACCAGAAAGCCACAGAACGTTATAATCCTGGGATTGTCTCATTCAGCTTTGTGTGAAGTATAAGAAAATAAGCATCAGCTTCGGCAGTTCTCCTAAAGGTGAAGCTTGACTTCTCCTTGTCTGTGCTAGAAGTCTTGTTAGGGATTTCTCAGTAGTAGGAAAGAGACACTGAGAAAATGAAATAAACTTTTCTGTAGATATTAATCAATGGACTAGCACAGAGCTCTCTAAAACTTTTTCAGGTAGGATGGGAGACTCTAAAATAACAGAGACCTGGCACTGGCTGTACTGTGGGCTATCTTATCTACACATAGTCTGACCTTTTTCTTACTCATGCTGTGCCAGCACCTCTCATGTGCATTTCAGCATGAGGAGTAACGTCCTTGAAGACTACTTCTTTAGAAAGCACATGTTGCAGCAGCAGCCAGAAGACTGAGTCCTTTCTAACCCACACAAACCGAAACTCTGTCTCGTCCTGCACACCCTCAGAATATGCAATCAAATTTAATCCAGTGTAATTTACAGCCTGCTGGCCACCAACTCAGAACCTTCTCCAGCAGCGTGATGAGCTTCCTCCACCGCCATTGAGTGTGACTGCTGTGGGATCACCTCCAGAAAACACTGCTTAGACAACAGGCGTTCCTCCTGCAGCTCAGAACACGTCTCTGTGCTGAGCCAGCTCTTCGTGGGAACTTTGCACGCAGTGCTGTGTAACTTGGCTTTTTACTGAAAGGAACGGATTTTCTGGTTCTGGAAAACAAATCCATTACTCGGTGTATTTGGCAGTACTTCTGCCCTTCTTAGAGCAGTTTCTCTAAGGAAAATCTTTTAAAAGGGACCTCATAGTCTCTCCTACTTATTACACTCTTGTAGGGGTCTTGTCTTCATCCATAAAATTAATGGCTTAATAAGCATTAGGCCCTCCTATTATATGGTAGCAAATAGGAATACAATACTTTTATCAATATTTGGCACAATTATTTTTTTTTATGTGAAACTAAAATATTGATGCTGTCAAGTGACTGCAGCTTAGGGGCATAAATTACAAACATTCTTCTCCAGCAAGCCCGGCTCAAATTCTGCATTCATATACAGTAACCATCTAATGTCTTTCTCTTCCTGTAAGCCATATGATTTGATTGCCAGATTACATGATTCTGTATTGAAATGGCTGTACTCGGACGGCAGTGTTTTTATTGTTATTACTAAGATTATCTTTTGTTCTTACTGTAAATGGTAACAGAACGATAACTGCTTCCTTACACTATAAAAGGAATAAAGACCCACTTACAGAACGTCTCCAAACAGAAAACGTCCCCAGAGAAAAGACATTTGGAATAAATAATTCATGGAACAGTGGGAGAGTAGGGGAAAAAAAGGTCATTTGCTGTATTCTGCTACTTCCAACTAAATGTTTTAAACAGAGGGTGCTTTAATGGGGAGCAAGACGTGCTTTAAGGAAGAACAGCTGTAGGGAAGTCAGTTCTCTCTGCATTTGTACCCACAGTGCACGTTCTGTCAGTAGCACAGAACTCTCCAAGCCGAGGGAACAGACCCCCAGATCTGTCCCATTCTTTCGCTTTCCTTTGGTTTGAGACCTCAACCCGCCCACCCAAAGGAAACCGCAGCATCTCCGGATTTCACACCGAAGCCGGGCAGCCCCGCCTGCCCGTCGGACCACCAGAGGGATGGAACTGAAGGCTCCCGGCGTTCGGCTGCCCGTGCATCACATCGCAGAGCCAAGGGCATCCTGGAGGCAGCCCGGAGAAAATCAGCCTGCGAACACGCCTTTTAAAAGCGCTTCAGTGAGGTTACAGACGGCAGAGAACAGCCTTTCTGCATTCAAGCCCCCGAGCCAGCATTTACACGAGCGATTTGTTTGCTGCTGCTTACGGTCGCTTCTCGGCACTCAGCGGTGTCGAGGTGCGGATGGGACCCAACCGCAGGAAGCCGCCCCAGCAGCGCGCAGCGGCTCCGCGCGGGGCGGGCCGGCACGTCACGTCACGTGACGCAGCGCTCCCGCGCCGCCATTCGCACCGGAGCTGCGCACGCAGCCGCAGTGCTGCCTTCCGGCGGCGCGGCGCTGTTTCCCGCCCTTTCTTCCCCCTCGGCGGCCGCGCGCCGCCTTCCGTCCCTCGTCGCCTCGGGCGGCGCCATGGCGGGGGAGGCGCCGTGCCCGCCGCTGAAGGTGCTGGCCGCACAGCTGCGGGGCGCGGTGCGCGGCGCCGGCGGGACGTGGCGGCTGGGCCGGGCGGAGGCGGGCCGGGCGCCGCTGTGCCTGCGGGCCGTGTGGATGCAGGGCACCGTGCTGCAGGTGGAGCGCGGCGGCGGCGGCGGCGGCTCGGCACGGCTGCGGGACGGCAGCGGCCCCTTCACCGTGCTGGGGGTGGAGGACGTGCCTCGGGGGCGGCCGTGCCTCAGCGCAGGTACCGCTTCTGCGGGCGCCTTGGCTCTCCTCCCTCTCGTAAAACGAAGACGTGAGGGTTACTTGAATTTCTTCCGTGTTCTTTCAGGGAAGTACGTGATGGTGATGGGGGTGGTGCGGTCCTGCAGCCCCGAGCCGGTGCTCCAAGCAATAAAGATGACGGATCTTTCCGAAAACCCGGTGCATGAGGAGATGTGGAGCCTGGAGGTGGAGGAGCTGCACAGAGTCGTCCCCTGAACTCTTCTGCCCGGACGATTTGAAGTGTAATTTGTTTCTGTTTGTTTTTATGCGGAGCATTGAGCCATTCTCAGCGCTTACGGCTTCAGACCTGTTACCTGTGGGGTGTACAGGAGGGAGAAGTCAGGCTCAGAGTTTGCTTCTTTCCTTCTGAAGTTAAGCACTATCCTTTACATCGATTCTTAAGAGAGCTCTTTACAGACTAAGGGCTGGATTTTAGAGGGATGCGATTCCATCCTTGGGTTTAGTATTCCAGACCAGGCCCTGTTGGATGCAGTTGTGTAATGGAAGTCCTGTGTTCTGAGGGTTTGCTGGTGGGATGCCAAAACACGTATATGGGATTTTGACAAAATTTTATACTTGGGTTTAATGCTGGGGAGGAGTCTCTTATGGAATACTGTGGTCATTAAAGAAATGGTCCATGTGGTCACATCCTGGCTGGCAACCTTTTTCTTTTATCCAGTGATAGGTGCTTTTCCATCTAAATGCTTCTCGCGTCAGAAGCCAGAAAATCATAAGCAAGCTCGTCGTATGCTTTCTAACTAGGCAGTAAAAATCCTGGAAGCAGAGCAAAAACCTTGTATCATAATGCTTGATCTCACTAAAAACACACACAGATGCTAGCTCCAGCTCCCTGGGAAACTTCCCATATTTCATCGTTATGAAGTTATAAATGTTGCTTGGCAGTTGATCAGAGGGAGATCCACCTCCTAGCTGAAAAAGTGCTTCAAGAAGATTTGTATTGACATTAGAAGACACAGTAACTTCAGGTTTTGAAGCCAAGACAGAATGTTTTTCTAACAGTTCACCTTAAAAGTGCTTTCCTGGGAACTCAAAGCAAAAGAAGCTGAATGTTGAACTTCTGAAGAAGGGACTTGTAGTGACTGCTGTGACTCCAGCAGAGTTTGCTTGCAGGTGGAAGGAAGGCAGTGGTGGCTGCTGCAGGGTGTCTTTGTGAGGGAGCTGTTTGGTGCTGCAGGGCCTTGTTGAGTACTGTGAATTTTCTCTTTTTTGCATCTCAGGTCTCAAGTTGAGAAGTAAATGGGGGTTTTTGCAGGGCTGTGTTGTGTGACAGCGTACATAGAGGAGTTACAGGACTCCTATCCCTGCCTTGCAGAGCTGGAGCTCGGAGCTGGAATGTTGTTCTCAAGTGCTTGGCTGTTGGGACCTTGAGGAGGAGATTTCTGGAAGTGCACACTGCATTAGCGTCCATGGCTGAAACAAAGCTGAGCTTGCCTGAATGCCTGGGAACTCACCTGGCCTGAATGTGAGGCCGTGTCTTTTTTTAATTTTCTCAACCTGGGATAAATGCTCAAAATGTCAACTTTGCTACCAAGTTTTGGAGCATAAGAATTTGTGCTGTGTAGAAGTATCTGTGAACTTGTACAGTGGAGCTGTTAAAGGTGTGCTTTAGGCACTAAGTGGGTTACTTTTAAAGTAATGCATCCTATTTATTTCCATGGAAACTACAACAGAGCATAATAACACTCTAAAAGAGCAAATTCTCAGCTACAGTATGATTAGTGTTTTTCAATATGATCACTATCATCAGTCAGTTCACTTGGATGAGCTGGTAGAGGTTCTCCACATTTTGTGGTGTGACAGCTGTGCACAGCTGTCCAGAATATGGCTTGTTTTTCACACCTCTGTCACCACTACTGAAACACATCACCCACTGCCTCACTGTGCAGGTGAAAACTAACCTTGAGAGGCCTAATTTGAGAAATAGTAAAGGATTTTGTGTTTTAAGGCTCAGTGCTTTTTTCACCTGTGGCCCTCATCAGTTACCTTCAGACAGCTGTGCAATTGCTAAGTGCAAATGTAAGTGCATTCCAGATTGCAGTTATGAGGTGATGTGGTGATGATACTAAACTTTACTCAGTTCTTAGCATTGGAATGCAGTAAATTATGTTCTGGCATTGTAGAAATGAGGGTTCATTTCCTCAGCAGTTTATGTATGATAAATAGGTACAGCCAAGTCAGCATCGCATGCTCTGGCTTCAGCTGTAATACAAGCAGAGCACAAGGATGTTATGAAGTCCATGCGAGCTGTACCAAACTAACTCAGAAAGCCAGTTAATGTTATGTGCCTAAGAGCAGCATACCCATGTGAGCCCAGCTGCTTGTTTGGTCTCTGAATAACTACAGGAGCCATTTCAACTCCATTCTAACTCTGTACAGCAGTACAACTTTATAACTAATCTATAAAAATGTTAGTAAACATTTAACTTCATTTTACCTCATTTTGATGTGGAATACATTTCATAGTTTGGCTGCTGACTGCTGTCAACTTCTTTCTAAAGATGTGCAGGGAGAATATGAAACTGGTAAGCAGATACAAAGAAGACTTCTCTTTCAACAATATCTATGTTGATAAGGGAAAAATCAACCAGTATAAAAACAAGACAATGATAAATGCTTTCTTTTGTGTGTGTGTTTTTTGGGGTTTTTTTTTAAGGCTGCTTTATTTCTGTCGTAGACCTCTTGTGGGCTGGGGCACTTCCCTGGTAAGAGGTCAGTTTCTCCAGAATGCATTGAACAGCTTGGTTGCAGTTCTGGAGAAAAAGTCAGCAACATCCCTGCATGGGTTTGAATCTGATGTGCTGCTTTCACAAAGAAGCTTACTTACATCGGCTGAAAAAGATCTGTCATCTTTTAAATGTATTCATGCTCTTGAAGAAGCAATTTTGTTATGACAAGGATTATTTTTTTTTTTTAAGTAGCTGACATTGTCATGTCTGGTATCTTCTGATTTTAGTTTCCTGTCATTGTACTGATGACTGTGGCCTCAGATGTTTGTGTGAAAAGCTGTCACTTTATACTAGGTGTGCTTCATTACCTTCATCATCAGAACCCTAACTCATTAGCACTTACTGCTTTCCCTACTATTGCTATGCAGGTAGCTGTTTTATTTTGAATGCTAAAAAGGTTCTTCCATCCTCAGGGCTGGTATTTGCAGTTCAAGAAAGTCTCACACCGAAATGGAGATAAAATCCAGTTAAGTTTTGGTAAGTACTTAAAAGGATGGAAACTAAACAGTAACACGTAATGCAGTTTGTTCTTGCACTGAGCTGTGGGGAATCTCTTAATGGAAAAATAGGATCAGATTTATTTATGTTATTGTCAAAAAGCTGTGTGAAACATATTCCAGCATCTTTAGTTACAAATTTGTCTTAAATGCACCAAACTGAACTAAAGATGTAAGGTTCTTTCTTCATGTCAAATTCACGTTTGGGAGGAAAAGAATTATTACTCAAGTTTAGGGGATCTGAGTAAGAACTGTTAAGACTATTGATGAAGCACTTTTGACAGGGAGGAATTTTTAGAAAAATACTCCAGATATCACTGACTGAGATTCTTTTTTGTTCTCATACTCTTAGGTGGCTGTTGCGAACTGTGACTAATCCAGCCCTTAAATCTCATTCACAGTGTCCAACCTAACTCTTCCTTTTTGTAGTTTGGTCTCTTGTACTTCCTTCTTTTTAGTGTGTTTACATATTTAAAGACTTAACTCATGTCTTCTCTCTGCTTTTCAATGCGTTCTCCACAGAGACCTCATATGGTCCACAACTAAAAAATGTGTCCAACAATGATGCATAAAATAAGCTGAGTAGAGAATTATTTCTCCTCTTAAATATGTATATTAAATATGTTTGCTTGTATGTGCATCTCAGTTTTAGTAGCATTTTATTATTGGTAACTGAACCTGTAATCCCCAGCAGTTGCTGTGGGGTAGTGTAAAGCAGCAGCACTGGCTGGCTTCAGTCTTCTGGCTGCCCAGCCACTCCACATCTGTTTGACACAGCAGCAACTGAATGCACAACGTTCAAGTTTCAACAAAATTTGGCTCTGCATTTCATATTCTTATGTTGATGAGTTCATGTAAACTACAAGCTTTAAAACAGCACTTACTGCCTGTAGGAGAGTACCCAGATTGAAATGTCCCAGCCATCTACTATTTGCACCCTGGGTAAATGCAGTAAATGAGGCAGATAATGCCACCTGGTGTTCATTAGCACATGTGGGGGTACATGTGTGTCTACTGAGTGTTTGTTTTCTGGGTTTATGTTTTATGGGTAGCAGAATCATCTACAAATGCTTGATTATCACCTTCAGTAGTGAGTAACAGTTCAGCAAGCACTTGTGGTATGCTGAAAAAAATACTTACAAGTGTACTTATAGTCACCAACTCACTCTCAAGGTGGTGGTCTGCTTACAAATGAAAAGGAGAAACATTTCATTTTATGTATCCAAAAAACCTCAAAACTGTTTTCTCATCACTGAGCCTTAGCAAATGTGGAGCATAGAAGTGAAAATGTTAAATTCAACTCATTGTTTTGTTTCTGTCAAAGTGTGATGGAATGGAACCATGCAGATGAGTAAAAAAAAAAACAAAAAGTATCCTAAGTCAGAGCTTGGATGAATGTGGCAGTAATTTGTAGGGCAGTAATTTGTGTGTTTCCTTCAGTGTTCTCATTCATAAGTGTGTAGCAAATTTCATAGAAAGCTTTGTCTTTTTTTTGCTCAGATAATGTCATGCAGATGAATCAAAGAGTAAGCTTTGGTCATAAGCTTAGGGTTGTTTTTCCTAAGATAGTAATACTGACTATTCATGTATCACTCAATCATTGTTAATTTGCCATTATGCAACAATCTGTAGTCTATAAATAGTGTAGTTCAAAGAAGGTACTCTATGCAGAATGTCCAGTGGGGACTGTTTTGGTTTGTGTTGTTTGTTTTTAAAAGCATTACTGTCCCTTTCATCTTTCTTTGCATTTTTAGGGAGATTCCTAGAAGCAGCTATCCAGGTGAGTTAAAATTCTTATAACAGTGATCTTGAAATTCTAAGGTAAGTGTAAAGATGATTGCAACATTTTCTTTTATTGAAACTGTCTATGGCGCTGAGTACAGATGCAGTGCTTGGAGGAAAAGTTGGAACAAAATATCTGGTAAGTGCAACTCCTGAGGAAGTTCCTTGATATACTGCTACTTCCTTCTACGTAGTAGATGGAAATAAGATAAGCCTTTAAGAGAATATGAATCAGGTTATACTGTGCTTCTGAGCAAGCAGCAGAAAGGATAAATCAGATGGAAAGTGAGCAAGAAGTAATCCAGGGGTAGGATTTTACTCATTTCATATTCAGACTTAGTTATTTTCTTATGTGATCTTAAATGAGAGAAGGGATTACTGTTAGAAATGCAGTCAGAATATTCAGAATGAAAAGAAGTGAAACTCACTGCTGAGGAAGAATTTCCACAGGGACAAAATTCAGGTTGCACAAGTAAACATAAGCTGCTAAACTGGAGACATCCGTCAGGTTACTTAATCTGCATCAGGCATGTATGCACTGTTAGCTGCGTTGGTGTCCACAGTACAACCACACATCTCTTCTGAGACTGGCATTACACCTAGAGGTGAACTGAAAAGGAAATTTAGGGTTTTGTGTCCCTCCCCTTCTGCCTTCTCCCCACTGAGTCGCCCTTGTTATGTTAATAAATTTTACTCTCTTTCTGATTTTGAGGCTTTTATTTGTATATTTTTTTTTAATCTAAAGTAGCATATTGAAGAGCTGTAAATTAATGTCTTAACTTGGTAGATCTCAGGGAGCCTCATTTATATTTCTGGTGACACAACACCTGTGTTGTTTTTTTATATTTTGTATATTTTTTTTTAATCTAAAGTAGCATATTGAAGAGCTGTAAATTAATGTCTTAACTTGGTAGATCTCAGGGAGCCTCATTTATATTTCTGGTGACACAACACCTGTGTTGTTTTTTTTTCCCCATCTGAGTTGTTATTCTAATTAAAGATAAAGTTGTCAGCAGTGAAATTCTGTGAAGTCAGGACATTTGAATGCTCAGCCCTCTGGTGGGGACAGTTGGACCTAAAACTTCAAAGCAGTCCTAAGATGAGAATGTGCGTCTTAAATAACTCTGTAGGGGTTTTTTCCTTAGCTGTAATTGGACGTAGCTTTGGTTTCTTCCGCATGAGGGTGCATTTGCTCACCTGGGAAAATGAGATTTGTGTAATTGTTTTAGTCAGTGTAGTGTGAATTCTTCAGATCTACAGTGTAAAGTGGTTGGAGGAAAATGTGGACTGCTCTGAATACCATCAGTTTCTCAATACTGTGAAGTACCTTATGCTCTTCATAAACAAGACGTGTTTCTGTGTCATAAATGTTAAGAGATTAAAAACAGTTTCCTTTTTCTATGGATTTTTATTGCTTGTTATAGGATTCTGCTGGGTTGGTGGCTGCTGGCTCAATGAATGCTTGGCTTGTCTTAACTTTGTTCTATGTGACAGATCAGAATTGTGCATTATTAGATGTGGGGATGGGGTGGAAAGAGGAAGTGAGGGGAGTATTTATCTCTGTTCTCATAAGTTAAACAGCAAGAAGGCTTTACTAACAAACAAAAAAACAATTGAGAATGTGAAAGATTTTTGTTGCACTTTGTCCCGATAAGGTTCCAATTAAAAACAGCTGATGCCAAATGTTAGCAAAACCACTTGGGAACAGCATTTCCTACAGTTACTTCTGGTTTGTTCTGATCCAACGTTTTTTTTTAGGATTCAGTATAAAATCAGCAAGTGTATTATTTTTTTTAATCATTAATTTCCTTACATGGCATCTCAGTATTTAGAAGGCCTTTAAGCAAACATAAACTGACTTTAATATATATATATATATATTATTTTTTTTTTTAAGGTGTTAAAAAGATGCTATCAGTATCGCTGAAAAGATTTGCAGCTTTTGCAGGTGCAAAAATTAATCAGGTATCATTGAATGGCTTTGTTGGAAGGGACCTCAAAGGTCATCAAGTTCCAAAGCCCCGCCTCATGCAGGACCACCAACCTCCACATTTAATACTAGACCAGACTGCCCAGGGCCCCATCCAACCTGGTCTTGAACACCTCCAGGGACAGGGAACAGCCTCTGTGGGCAGCCTGTTCCAGCACCTCACCAGTCTCTTGGTAACAAGCTTTTCTGAACAGGTATGTCAACAGTTCTTGGTCAGGATGCATACCTACTTCTATATATCAGGAAATGGCAAACATTAGTATGTGTGGAGACTATAGTTACTTATCTGTCACTTACATTTTTCTTCCTTGCAAGTGTTTTCTTTCTGTCCTAGGTGAATGATATTAATTGTACATTTCAGCTCTGTCTTACATGAAACTCATGATGTCATGTGTTAGCTTCCATAATTATCCTTAACCTGCTGCACTGTATGAATTGCTGTGTATTTGTTATCTGCAGCTGGTTAATTTAGAAAAGAGGAGAGATTACAGTGGTGTGTTATTGTACTAACGGGGATAGTCAGTGTAGGGAGACTGTCTGCTGTGCAGGTTGTAGCCTTGGTTAAATCCTTCATGTATCTTTTCTGTTCTCTAGCAAGAAGGATGCACATCATTCTTGAGGACCTCCTAAAAATGAGGAACAAAGAACCAGGAAAAGAAAACAATCCAGAAAAAAAGTGAGCGTGAACCAGAACAGTAATGGAGAAAGACTGAAGAGGGGAAGAAAAGTAGAAAATCTATGAAGGCCTGAAGATAAACATCAAATGTACTACAAGTAAGCAAGGGTTCCAGCATCATCAACAATTCTTCCTAATTCTTTTCTGAGGGTTTCTCATGTCTTCCTCTTTTTCATTGTTTTTAACTTAGCTATAGAATGTGATCTGCCTGGGGGTTGTGTCATTAGGCTGATGAAGTGAGGATAGGAAAGATACTGGTGATCTGTGTTAGGACAAAGATTGGGTCCACGTTGATAGAATCACATCTGCTCACTGTTCTTGATGATGATATGGCAATTTTATTCATTTGCACGCATTCCAGAAACATACATTGTTACTGAGATAGTTTCTGAAAGAAATATGGTTATCAAAGAACATGTTTGTATTTTCAGATATGGACAACCAGAAGTTTTAATCTAAAAATACAATTTGGGGAGGAAGTTGATTGTTCACAAGTTCTTGTGTAAACTTTGATAGTGTATGTATCCCTTTCCTCAGACAAAATAAGAGTGGGCTGAGGACTTAATAATATCACTGCTCTTAATACAGTTTTTTCACAATACTCATGACAAAAACATCCCGATTGTACTTAATTCTAAGCATCTCTGCTCTAGCTGATAGCACAGACGTATGCTATTCCTGTTCTAACACTGAGTTTTGTGGCCAGCAGATGGCGGCCTCTTTTGGTTTTTCAAAACCAGGTAGAAGTGCAGCAGGAAAGTGGGTATCTTGCATCCTATTGCAGCAGACAGGACATTCAGATTATTGGGCTATGTCAGTGAAAGAGATGTCCCTTGAGAAATTTGACAGTGATACCCCACAAGCAGGGCAGGAGGGATGTGCAAAGCAATTGCATCTTTGTCAAGGAAGTATAATTGTTGTTTCTTCATTAGTTCCTTCTTGTGGTGGTGGTCAGTCTTCAGAGGAAAGGAGGGGGGGGGGGGGGGGGGAGAGGGGTCTTTTAAGCAGGATTGTCTGTGAGTTGAGGAAAATCCAGATTGGTGGGAGGAGTACTAAAGCACTTCATTTCCTGCACTCCTACATGTTCTCTAGCAAGTTTCTAAAAGCTTCTGCTTTTTCTGTTACTTGGTCTGTTTGACCACAAGATCATTCATAAAACAAGGGTGCTGTCTGAGCAAACCTTCAGGTTTGTTCGCCATTTGCTGTTAAATCAGGTAGTTTTGTCCTCCTATTCTCTACTGTTAGTTAGCATAGTACTGAAATACAGACATGTTTACTGTGAAGCCTTCTCAGTCAGCTCAGTCCCAGATCACAGATCAATCTCTGTGCAGCTTTGTGACTTCTCTGTGGTGATCTAAAACTGCTGAACCAGTTACATGTTGAATCTCAGAATGGGAGATGACAGTGCTTCCCTATTCCTTTCAGATGCAAACTACCAATCAAAACTATCAACTCACTATAAAGAGAGCCAACAAGCACAAGATTTGGTGTACTAAAAAAGCTCTCCATCAAATCCGGGCTTTAACCATTGATACCAATCACTCAGTGTTATAAAAATCAGCAATTTTAAAATATATATATATTATAATAATTATAAAGTTATAAAATAATTATAAAGTTATAAAAATCATCAGTTTTTAGGTCTTTAAGCAAATGAAACCTTAGTTGAATAAAGAAATAAAAATTAATGGCCAATTTGATGTCTCAGATTTCCCTCTGCATCAGCCAGGCATTTGTTAGCTCTCCTTAGCACTTTCCTTTTGGACAGCCACTGGTCTTGTGCAACACAGGAACTTCACTGGCTATGCTTGTGAGGTGAGCATAGCAGAGCTCCTCTGGGGAGTTCCCAGTCTGACTCTGGAGTCACATCCCATTGAACTGCAGCTGTTCAGAGGGAATGGCTGCCCTTACTGCAGATGAGCAGGGAACCTGCCTGCACTACATGCAGTTCTTCTGAGTAATTTGTCTGTTTTGTTGAGAAGGGTGCTTACGGGAGCAGTTACCACCTATGCTATAAAAGTGACTCAATCTCTATACCAAAATCTGACCAATTAATACTCGGTTTTGCTAAATGAGGAGCTCTACAGTAGCATATGGTTTCACACTTTATTTTTGAGAATGTCCAGGTTTAAGCAAAAGGTCTTAATGATAAATGACAACATTAATATTGTAGTGGATTTACACAGAACATTACATTTTTAACAATGATTGATACAGGGTATTTGTCATGCAGATCACTTGTGTACACCAACTAATGCTTATATCAATACATATCTGTACAGCATTTACATTTTATATTTAAACTCTAACTAGAAACATTTTCCAAGAAAATATAGAAAAGAAACTGGTAAGCCACAAGTCTTCATTTGTAGCATTTGGTCTACAACAGACCTAGCTTTTCCAGCAAGCATATCTACATAGATATGTAATAAACTTTAAAAAATATGTATTGTTTTCATATATGAAGCATTATAAATGCTGCTTGGTTTATAAAGGTTGTTTTGTACCGGTTTAAAACTGTTCAAGATGTTAAGCAATGTAGAGCTTACTTTGTCAGAATATTGTAAAATTTAAGTCAGTCCAGCTGAGCTTAAGTATTATGTACAGTTCTCTCCCCAGACTGCACCGGCACTGTGGCTGAAGTTAGTGGCCAGAAGGTTTGGATATTCATATTCAGAGAAGCCATAGGTGTGGCAGAAGCAGTAGAGCCTCTTGCTGGCCCCTGTGGTTTCGAAAGGCAGTAGTAAAACCAAAGAGCTGAACAATTACACAGCTTTCAGTGCAACAGGATGGGAGAAGGCTGTTATTCCCCAGGGCCAAATGGTAACAGATATTGCTTTAGGCCACAGAGCAGCTTGTTGTGGTAGCTACACCTGGACTTGAAGCCCAATTGGGAAGGGAAAGGTTGAGAGATTTTTTCTTTACCCTCATGGATAGTACCTGAACTTGGCCAAAATTTTCACAAGCCACTTTGTTTTACTGGCCTCGTGACCAGTGGAAATTCTGGGCCAGTTTCACTCCATGTTAATACTGTCACAAAAAAAACAACCACCATTTAAAATCAGATATCATTACAAACAAGAAAGACATTCCATTAGCTTTGGTAAATTAAATAGCTATATTGAGCACCGCAAGTAGCTGTTTTAGATGTCACATTTTAATGCTACAAAATTATATATTTCCTGCTATAATATCCTCAGGTAGCTGTTACTGTAAATAATTACTTGTGCAGGATATAAGAACTTCCAGCTAAGTACAGCAACTGAACTCTCAAGGCATTTCCTTCATGCTTATCAGCAGACTTCCTCATCTGGTTAAATAAATACAGTTTCTTGCAGATGATATCTCAGAAGATAAGAATCAATTTTTTAAAAAAGTGCTTCATGGCTTATAAACATTTTGGTAATCTCCTAGTTCTCCAGAAATAGACTTTGCTGTGTTTTACCTCTGCACTCACTAGCTCCTGTGACAAATCTCATCCAGAGCTGCAGCTGGGGAGCGCGTGGTTTCAAAGGAGAACGTGAAGTTGTGCAGCAGAAGACTCGAGTTGTTACATTAGCAGCTGCTTTGCAGGCATAGCATCTACAACTTCATTTGTTCCCATAGAGTTTGAATGGCTTCCATTAAACAAATGTATCCCACAGTTATACTTAAGTATTGGGATTCTACCTCCTTTGGCTGAGTTTTGCTTCTCGCTCAGATCTGAGCATTCATCCAAGCAGCCTGCAATTCCACATGCTCTGGGGAAAGGTGGCCTTGGCTGTTTCAGCCTTGCTCTGAAGCATGCAATGAAGCAAAACAGTCACAGGCTGAAACCCCGCGCAAAGCAATGCAAATCTGTAAAGACAGCAACCACAAATCAGACAGCACTTTAAAGGTAAAATGAGATGTGAAAAAGATAACTTAGTGTCTTCTTGACAGTGCAGCAGAATTCCCTGTTATGTATCCAAGAAGCAAAACTGCTTTGGCAGCACACTGGCTCACCCAGGCATCCATTGGCACAGCAGACATGGCTCAGGGTCAACAGGACAGGAAAAATAAAAGTACTGATAGAAGTAGTAGGATCCAAAGAAATACTTCCTGTCCTCACTGTGTAATGAGGGACTTCACCTCAAGAATGTTATGTGCACTGCCAACAGGAAAGCGTTGTGACAGAACATGCCTCAGCACCGCAGGGGCTGATTGCAGTGGGGAACTGACAGTAAGGTTGTGTTCTTTAGGTAAATAAAGGAATATATTCATGTTTTCAACTTCAGCTACTGAAGTACAAGTCTGAAAAAAGATTGTAATAAAAATATTTAAATTTTCTGTATGTTCAAAGTTTTTTATCAAGCAAAGGAATGAATCAATGCTGCTTGCTCACCTACCTAGGGCTTTATCTTACAGAAAGATTACACTTTCCTGGTTTTTCTCCCTTTAAAAACATTAAGTGCACGTGAAATAATTATTTCAGGCTGTTTTCACATGCAAAGCCTGAACCCTTGCAACTCACGCAAGCTCTGTCACCTTACTCCTTTAATACTAATAGTGTCAATTAAACTACAATATACCTAAAACAGGAAGGATGTTACTACATAAAAAGCAGATTAAACCAGTCATTAACTCTCACTGCTTATTGTGTGAGCAGACTGGAAAGAGTTTTTGCCTTCTGGCAAATACCAAACCACATCTATGCACAGTATCATGGCTGCAGACAGGCCTCTGCTGGTGGGACCTGTCTGTGTTTCAGTGCATTCACTCCAACCCTTCCACACAACTGGTTAATGATGTAGCTGCCCATCTGACACTGAGCTGCACTTCCAAAGAATTAAAGCTATTTCTAGAAGGTGGAGCACGTGCTCTACAGGAAAGCTTCATTTACTGCAAGACACACAAGACTTGAAAACTTACTGAGATCGTGGGTTTCCTGCCTACAGAAAATGTAAGTGCTAGGCTGCCCTCTACTCCAGTTTTTAGTGTTGCATTTAACAGAGAAAAGTACTTAAAACGCTTTTCCCATTTATGGGCACTGAGCTCAAGAAACAGGTATAGGATATATTACCATTCTTTCCCTCCCACTCCACGCCAACTGTAATTGTAACTCACACAAGTGGAAACAAAGCTTCCATGTCGTCAGTTGAATTATTAAGTTCCAAGAAAGTTATCCTCTGGGATTTGAAGCTTATTTCAAATTATATGCCAATAACTACTACGAAAGGTCTGGCTGAGATTTTATGTCATAGTAAAGTGTGTGTGTATATATGTATATATACATACACACATTTTATATATATATATATAAATTTTTATATATATATATATAAATGTACAGTTACTGTCTTCCTTTAGTTTGCCCAAGGTTTACATTATCACTCCATTATAGCCCATGTAGAAGTGGATGCAGGTACAGATGCTACTGATCAAGTCCTATTTCTTGTTCGCAATTCTTCGTTTCCTTGTTGCCAGCATGTCGTAAAAGGGATCCCTGCTGATGCTTGCTCTAGAAGAAACAACACAAATTTCAGTTTGGTTAACAGTTCTCTGCTTTTGAAAACAGAAACTATTTTGTTCTCTCTTTCCTTTGGATGACTCCACACTTACTAGATAATGGATTGCTGACCTACAATCATACAACAGCTCACATTGGAAGGGACCCACAAGGACCACTGAGTCCAACTCAGCTCCAGCCATGACAACCCAAAATCCAAGCCCCATGCCTGGAAACAGTGTCCAAACTCTTCGTGAGCTCTGGCAGCATGGGGCTGTGAACACCATCTTGGTTAGCCTGGTTCATGCCCACCACCTTCTGGTGCAGCACCTTCCCCTGACCCCCATCCAACCCTCCCCTGCCAGCTCCATGCCATTCACTGTCACTGGGCCCTGTCACTGTGCTCAGGGAGCAGAGCTTAGCACTGCCCTTCGCTCCCAGTGAGGAGCTGGAGTTCCTCTGACTGTCAAAAGTATTTGTTTATAAAAAGATGGTGTTTAATTTGTTTAATAAGAGTTCATACTTCCATCTTGAACATAACTTGAACATAATTTGTTCCTTTAAGTTTGGGTCTGCTGTATAAACCTTACAAGATAAATTCAAATTATGAAAGTTCTGAGCCGCACTGCAAACAAGCTCAAGATAGCTGTCACTTTTAACAGAATAAGAACAGAATAAAATCAGGGTTAAGGATGGTTCTCCGAAGGCTTTACATTTGCTTCAAACATTCAATTAAAACAAAAAAACAAAAACATTTTCCTCATTTGAGTTAGGACCTGCTATGGTCCTTAGGACCTGACAGCCTGACCCATCCACCACAAAGATCTTGACCTTAATCCCAGAGGTTACTGCCAAATCAGAACTCTTTAAACAAGTTAAAATGGAAGTTCTCTTCCTATCTTATTCAGAAAAAGAGCTTACACTTCATTTCTGAAAGATATTTAAAACTCCAAACTCACTTGATAGACTTAATCCACTCTTCTTTTTCTTCTGGGGTGGGAGCAGATATTCTATACACTACATGGTTGCCTTCCACCACTCTGCCATCAGCTTCAGTTTTACAGGCCTTAATCACTTGGCCTTTATGACTGGGGTTATAGAGCTCAAAGCAGTTCTGGAGGGTAGGAATGGAAAAATATGTTCAAACCAAAGCAAAACAAACAACCAAGAAACAAATTCATTTACTACTATCTCAGTTCCAAATGGTTTACTTATTCATTTAAAAAAAATGATAATGAGGATATCTTACTGGTTTTCTAGGGTCTTCAACTTCTCTTATGCTAAGATTTTCTAATGGAATAATTCCTCTAGGTTCTTTGTCCTAAAAAAAAAAAGAAAATATTGCATTATTATTCCTTGCCATACACAGTTTATAAAGGAAGCTCACAGCAGTATATACTCACAGTTGTGTATTCAAAGTAATACAGGCAGTTATCAGTCAAAATGAACCACCTTCGTTTCCACGTTTTTACTCTTCCCCCTATAACCAAAAGGTATTGATAAGTTAAACACATCATTGTCGAGGCTTCAGCAAGGGATAAGAAGAAAGCAATTTAGTTTTGTTTTTCCAATATGTATTTTAATCAGTTGATTGCTAATGGATCAGGCACAGATGAGCTGAGGTTAGACACATACTTCTGTAACTACTGTACAAAGATCCAACTCCTGAGTCAGCATTAACTATGGTGCACAGAAGCATTATGGCATAAGGCTGTAAACTCTCTCAGGTTTCACCAAACCCAAGGGCTCAGCAGAGCCCTGATACTACTGCTGTACAGCCCTCAGATACACAGAGCCAGTGCTGCTATGGGAAAGCAGCAAAGCCAGGAACTGGGCACCAGCCACAGGGCCAGCCCTGCCCACAGCCTTTCTTTTCAGAAGGATGAGGGTCTCATCAGTAAAATTAAGGACATTTTATCACCTTCCCTGCACTTGTGACTTCACACGTGATTATGAACCTCTCTAGTTTAGCATCAAGTGTGTTAAGTGCTTATAAACACCGCAAGCAGAACAAATCTGATGAGCCAGCAACAAGGAGCAAATGCAGAAATCCTACACCGAAGTGCTACTTGTACTCACTTTCAATAATTTATTGTTCTCTTAATGGGGAGATGTGCCACTGAGTGCATCTGACAGAAGGCACAGTTCCTGCTCCAGAAATGCCATTATTTCCCCACATCAGCAGCAGCTGCTGTGCTGCTCACTCTTACACCTGCTGATGTCACGCTGCATGGATCGGCTCCTTTCAGAAACACACATTGCTGTCTCAGTCCTTTCCTCCCTCGTTTTGCAGTTTGCTACCTAAGAACCCCTCCATTATTCTATAAATGAAATTTTCAAGAATCATTTCCAGGGAAGAGCAAGTAAATCAAGAACTCCCATGTTACAAATTACAGGCCAAGTTCCACCATAGTTAAACGACTTCAGGATTGTGGCACCACCTGTGCATCATCCATTCAGCAATGAGTCACTCTCATTATTCCAACTGTCTCAAAATGATTGGTTTTCTTGCTGAACACCCTTCCATAAAATAGTTCTGTGAATACACACAAGGCTCCCAATTTATTTACAGTCATAAACAAATTTTAAGAAACAATTTCTTATCCATCTGCTCTTCTTCAGATAGTTGGAATTTTGTTGATACGCTCTGGATTTCTGTACTGAAGTTAAAAAACAGTTCTAGGGATCTCCTTTTGTTTTTGCCCACAGACAAGTATTTGCAGTGCAGACCACGTCCTGTTGCATGCCGTACCTTCCTTTCAGTCGGCTTTACGACCTGCAGGATAACGCAGTGCAAACACACTGCAGCATTCAGAGGACTCAAATTTTATGCTCCCACTACACACACACACATCTCGAGAAAAAATTAATCCGCAAGCAGGTGTGGTGAAATAAGAGAAGGCAAAATAGTGCAAGATGCAAAAGCCGTGACAGAATGGATGGTTGAGTGAACTGGAGACAGTGAGGGAAGAACTGGTGGCATTTTAGTACAACCACTGTGACAGGTTCTTAAATAAGGCACT
This sequence comes from Perdix hodgsoniae, assembly GCA_035772895.1. NCBI lineage: Eukaryota > Metazoa > Chordata > Aves > Galliformes > Phasianidae > Perdix > Perdix hodgsoniae. The sequence goes on along the minus strand of JAPSGF010000014.1, from coordinate 10,626,981 downwards.
GTAGAAACATTCAAACTGGCACGTAAGTCACTACAGAAATTCCCATCACTTGACTGAAAGCCGGTTCAAGTAGTACCAGCTATTCGATCTAGGAACAGAAAGCCAACAAACCATACCCTGATTCACTTCTGGATCGATGAGAAAGCAGCAGCCAAGTCACGCTGATTCCAGGGCAGTCCTTCCTTTCACTCTAACACCATGTTTTTCATACAGTCACTGCACTGCACTGTTAACTGCTGCTCCCATCCCCCTCAGCCGGCCAGGTTCTGCAGCTCACCTGAGTGCCATAACAAGAGCACAGGTGCCTTTTCCACCAAGCAATGAGTTACTCTTCCAAAAAAAGGCATCGAAGCAGGACTTTTTTCTTCCAAACTGAGCAATCATTCTCAAATATATCCCCACCCCAATACTTAGTTGCAGCTGTCCAGCAGCACAGAAACTCTTCAATAAACTTGAAAGGCAATCTGATCTGCACTCACCATGGTTGCAGGCATCCCCATACAATGTGCATTTAACACGCCTTTACTGTGGGCTAAAAGCAGGAAGCTGGTTGATAAGGCTGCACTGACCATAAACACGGCGCACAAGATTAATGTGTAAGAACTACCGGTAACAAAACTTTATTTTTCTTGGCCAAGATTGCTGCAGGCTCACAAAACACCACCACAGGGCCTAGTACTGTGCTCCCTGTCTTATTCCAGCTGCCAGCCTCTTAAGGATTAAAGCTAAAAAGGCTTCATTTATCAGAAGAGGACCAAGCAAATCAGCGTGTGAATCCATAAACTTTTACAGAAATGGACAGATGCAGAGGGTGTACTTCTCAAAGATCCAGTCGATAAAATGCAAAGACACCTTAAAGAACAAAATAAAGCAGCGTATCATCTTGTTGGCAGAATTCTAAGGGAACTACAGGTAAGGGCCACAAGAAGGCCAAACGCAGACAGAGATACAGATCTTCTTCACCTACATAACCCAACACAGGAATATTTTTTTTCCAGCTCTGGATGACATGTGAACAGCACAGCAAAGTACAAGAAATAAAACCCACACTCAGGAAGGCCCTCAGCTTCCTGACTGCTGCTCCCCTGCTGGATTTGAGAAAAGCAGAGCCATCCTCCCAAGGACAGAAGCACTACAACAAACACCATGGGCACAGCAGGCAGTGAGGCACCAGGATGAGCAACCACCTCTTGGTGGCTGCCTGATGGGCAGCCAAAGCTCACATCTTGTGTCAGGCTGGAGTCACTTCCTGTCCTGTTCAGAAGAGCAACGTCACAGCTTTCCTTTCCCTAGAGGAAATCACACACACCAAGCTGCTTGCCAGCTGAAGCCACTTCAGACACAGAAATGCCCTCCCTGTTGTCCCTTGTCCCGTTGCTGGCCACTAGCAGAAAGAATCTGTCCCCATCCTCTAGAGGTGTTGGTAAGATCCCCTGTTGGTCTTCTCCAAACTGAACAGCCCCATGTGTCTCAGCCTTTCCTCATAAAGGAGATGATGACAGTCCTGGAGCATCTTTGTGGCCCTCCACAGGGCTCTCTCCAGTAGTTCACAACATAGGCTTAGTCAGAAAAGTATGAGCTGAGTCAAGCTAGCTAAAACCAGAGGTGCTGCCCAACAGCCCAGTTTGGTGCTCGGACTTGCACTGAGCCACGGCTGAACTGAATTCAGAGCAGGAAGCTTCACAAAAGCAAGCATTTTTGAAACCTAGCTTTCTAAAGCACAAAGCCAGGCTACAGAGCTAGGAAAGTCTTTAAGAGAAGCAAACTGTACGACATATGAAAGACTGACAACGTCTATCTCCTGCTCAGAGAATAATCAACATGGGGAGCTGCAATATTAAATAGAAAGGCACAAGGAGCCAAATGGGAAGAGACACTAAAAAATACAAAATAAGGTCTTGAGAGAGTCTGGATTTAAGGGCTCACCTTCATCGTAGTTTTATATTTTAAAAAAACTCTTACACAAATATTAATGCAATGGAGCACTTAAACTCACAGCCTGGAATACAGTCTCCATCAATTTCAGAATAATTGTTTCCCAACAGAAAGGACTGCAGATGGTCTGTAGCTGTGCAGACAGTGTGGATCAAGGCAGCATTCCCTCACTGTTTAAACCTCCTAGCAAGCAGGAAACTCAGGGGAGAGAAAACAAGAAGAAAAAATACATACACAGCACTGTTTATTTCTGGTCAATGCACATAACTTATCAAAGTGCATTTGTGTGCACCCTATTCAGATTACCTGCTGCTGCGAGGCCGGGCTGCAGCCTGCAGTCCCATACCCATAACATGGGTTTCTATATGTGCTGCCTCTCATCACACCATGCTCAAAGCCAGAGCCAGAGATCACTTCTCCAGAAGTATCTAGCAGCTCTCAGCCACTCTTTTTCATTCCATTTCTTTGTTCCTTTTTATTTATTTATGTAGGTCTCTCATATGTGTTTTATTGGCAATATCTTCCATGGTGTATGTCTGGTACTGCTCTACACACACAGCACTCCTGCTTATACTGTGTGTGCATAAACTTATGAGTAGTACAGATATAAATGTGCATTTTTCATTATATATAAACAGTTTATTCCCAATCTCCAGAACACACATTTTTTTCTGCTTTGTCTTAAAAGCTTTTTAGCTGAGATAGCTATTGCCTCATACAATAACATGGAGAAAACCTGCAAAGTCATCTTTGAAACTGTTGCAGCTCAGCCACTGCGTGCCAAAATGAGCAAGCAAACAGCTTTTTTGTAGTTAAACAAAGAAGAACCCACAGCATCTATAAGGAGGGGCCAAAACCAGACACTGCAGAGCACGTGAACAATTTACAAATAGTTTCTCATGTGTCCTTTCAGCAGTAGCACAACCACTGGTTCCCAGACAACAGCAGAGAGGGCCCACGACTCTGCTCAACTTCCACCCAAGTGAGCTCCACGAGCACACAGCCCACCTCTCACCCCAAGTGTGGATCTCTCGATCTCTCTTCACACTTCAGTTACCATTCTTCAAAGTGTGAAGTGCCCTCTTCTTCTGTAAGCAGTTCAAGTGGCCAAACACTGCTCCAATGGAGTGTGTCACTAATGGCTTTGTATGAAAGAGACTTATTGTATCGGAGAAAAAAGCAAGTGAAAAAAACAAATTTCACTCTGCCTTATAGAGGAGAAAAGTCCCTGAGCACAAGTAAAGCTGATGGGATTTGTTTGTTTAACTGAGGCTGTAACACTGTGCAGTGCCAGGGGACTGCAGATCACCAAAGGTTCCAGCGACCCTAAACTTCACACTAATTTAAGAATGCATTTAGCTTGCTCAGTAGGATTTACAAAATTAAATACACAGGAAAAATAACAGCTTTGATGTATGTGTAGTTCCAATGCAATTGAGTTTTTCCAAAATTCTACTGTATTGATGTACAAGTAACAAAATCGCTCTGGATCTTCATTATTAGAGTACAAAATGTTTTTCTCTCGATCAAAATTGTTCTTCTAATTATATTCTTCAGTGAATGCAGAAAAAGTTGTCTCTATTTTTCTGCTTTACGTTTAAATACCTTCCTTTGCAGAAGACATGAGCTAGACACTCATGCCAGCCTTTGTGGACAGAATACCTCTGATGATACTGTTAGTGACACTGAGTGAAAAAGCAAAATGCTACAATAAATTTAAGAAAAAAGTAACTAAGAAAACTAAAACAAAACAAACAAACAAAAAAAAAACACAACAGAGGAGGGAGGAGGAAGAAAATAAAAGAATGAGCAACTGAACAAGAGGGCACTGGAAAGCAATCAGATACGTACCTCCTAATGCAGAATAAGCAGAGACAGCCAGTCACAGAACAGAAAGGTGATAGGTCATAGGCCATAAGGAAAACAAGAAGGCACATTTAAACCACTTATTAAAAAATCATAGCCAAAACCAAACCAAGAGAAACTCACAAATAATATGGAAAAATAAAGACACACAAAAATAACTCTTTGACAAGAAATCCTATTTTTGCACACAGAAAACTGAGTTGAAATTTCACATGAGTTTTGTGCAGTGACTACACAGAGGTTTAGCTGTTATCTATCCATCACGGCACACAGCAAATACCATTCTGAGTTTCCTTTCTGTTGCTGAGTTTTCACTTCTCAGATACCAGAAATAAAACTCCAAAGTCTGAAACAAGATTGCTGGTTTGTATATGTGAAATAAGGAGTAACAACCTTCAGTTGTAAAGGAGTTACTTTTTTTTGGCTTATACGTTTTTAAATGTAAATTACAGCATGAACTGTATTACATTTATAAGGAAGCAGACACAGAAGGAGCAGACACACTAACAATGAACAGACACAGCAGCAAGACTGCTCTTGTAACTAACCTAATTTCAGCAGCCAACCTTCTCTATCTGGATTAAAAAATGTATGCGTGAGATCATTTCCATCATCCTCTGGAATTTTAAATGGCTCATTCTTAATACTTTCATATAAATTCTAGAAGAATAAAAAAAGAGGAAAAAGACCTTGTTAGTAATGTCTATCAGCAAATACAACCAGAATGTCCTACTGCTTCTCAGTTTATTTGTATAAAAAGCAAAGAAATACTGCCAAAAACATTCTGGACCACCCATTTCCAGTTGTTTACTACTCTGAGTAAGTTTGTTTTCAAATTACTTTCTCTATGAACTCTCTCTCCAGATATTATAAGTACTTCCCAACAAATACATTTTTATTTCAGAATTCAGTATTTCAGAAGTTTCAGCTTCTCAAGTTGTTCTAATTTAGCATAACTGTTGCCAAATAAACCTGGGTTTTTAGAAAATATTTCAGACCATCACATTGTATTACACAAGTAAATATCTTTACTGTTAGCTCAGGGAAAGAAGGAAGCTCCACACGATATGTGGAAAGAATAGAAAAGCAGTAACAAAAGAGTCATTTTTTCATTATTATTTAACTATTTTTCCTACTTTCTCTACCTTATCTAGAAATAGAATTCTTTCCATAAGAAGCCAATTCCGTAAGAACATTGTCACACGGATACTACTGAGGACTTCCTCTGGAATCTCTCCTCAACATAAGATCAAGGTTAGAGATAACTAACTGAAAGAGACAATAAACATCAATAAAGCTTCTTTCAGTTTCTCAAATGGTTATGCATGGCAGAAAATGTTCTTTTTTACTTCCCTTGAGAAATCAGTCTGGAAACTGCTGCATGTGCTTTTAAGTTTCCTATTAAAAAACAAAAAGCAGCCCCTTACCTTCACCACTTTCACTTACCCGTAGTAATTCTTCTGGAAGGTCTCCACCTTCATTAATTCCACGGTTCATAGAAATAAACCTCTCTACTGTTGGCTTATCTCTTACATTGTGGTTGTGTAGACTGGTATTTAACATGATGATTGCAAACGATAGCACATAGCATGTATCTGAAATCAGATTTGAAAAATGATTTACTTTTCTATGTTTACAGTAAAAGCTACTGGCCCATCAGACACCAATTCAAAGTGCCTCCAAAGTTTTATCACAGACACCCAGAGGAAGAACAGTCTCTTCAAAATAATACTTGAACTGCATGTAAATAAAACTGAAAATAACATTTGACTCAATTTCTTGGCATACAAAGGTGCCAATACCAAAGGATAACAGATGAGATCTTATTTTGCCTCTTGATGTGGTTGTGACTGTAGAAAGCTCTTCCAGAATTCAAACAAGGTCATGCATAAGAAAAGGATGGAAACCTCCCTGCTACATTAAGAAAAGATGTGTTTGCATCTTCAGTATTTTGTTTTCAGTAAGGATTTCCCTCTGTAACTGTTGCTGATCTTCTTCACATTAACCTTTTCTTTGCCTACTTTCTTACCCTCAAACCAGGTGACCAGAAGGAAGCTATGAATGCACATAACTAAACAGACCAACAGTGCTAAGAAACTATACCATTCTGTGCAGGATGGAAGAGCTTTTTATGGCATTAGTAGCCATAAGTTAGCTTTTTATGGCATAAGTATTTCTAAAGCATGTAATTCAATAGAAAACTGAGCTGCATTTCTAACGGAGATTAGTCTTTGATAAGCAGATTGCCAAAAAGAAAGGATACAGTCCTCCTAAGGGAAAAGCTGGTGACTTTATACGTAATATATAGCTACATAATCTAAATCTCCCCTCTTTCAGTTTGAAACCATTTCCCCTCATGCTGTCACAACAGACCCTGCTGAAGAGTTTGTCCCCTTCTTTCCCATAGCTCCCCTTTAGATATTGAAAGGCCGCTCTCAGATCTCCCCAGAGCCTTCTCTTCTGCATGCTGAACAGCCCCAGCTCTCTGTCTGTCCTTGTAGGAAGGTGTTCCATCCCTTACAGCATTTTTGTGGCACTCCTCTGGATGTGCTCCAATAGATCCATGTCTTTCTTGTAGTGAGGACTCCAGATCTGGACACAGTACTCCAGGTGGAGTCTCACCAGTGCAGAGCAGAAGGGCAGATCACCTTCCCTGACCTGCTGGCCAAGATTCTTTGGATGCAGCCCAGGATACAATTGGCTTTCTGGGCTGCAAGGGTACATTGCTGGCTCATGCCCAGCTTACCACTGACCAGAACTCACAAGCCCTTTTCCTTAGGAGCTCATCCTTTCATCCCACTGCTTGCACTGATAGTGGAGATTGCTACAACCCATTGTAAGACACTGCACTTGGCTTTGCTGAACCTCATGAGATTCTCCTGGACTCACTGCTCAAGACTGTTTAGGCCTAGGGAGATAGTGAGATATCTAACAGCAGAATCTCAGTTCTCAAACACTGAATGTAATGCTATAACACTACAATGTGATGGAAAGTATAGCAATAATGGCAAAGTGGCACAATCTTAGGCTGCAGCAAGTGAGAGCAAGCCCAAATGCAGCAGCTGTGGACACAGAAACAAAGGAAGAATAACTGCTTACCCTTGGAAGGGTTCTGGTAGGCAGGGATCTCCAGCAAGATACCCTCATCTCCACTGCTAACCCTTACACGAGGCCTGGAAAGGGGTGGATCCTGGCTCCAACCCTTCTCCTCCCTCAGGTATACTGCATGTAGCTGAGCTCCCTTGGGTTGGCCCTGCCTTCCCACCAGGTGTCAATCACTGGTTCAGGCTGTGATTTAGCATTTCAGCTACACACAGTGTGTCTTATACTCAAAATAGTTTACATATTAATGGTAGAGTTTAGTAAGTGGAAAGAATACTGACCATCAGCTTGTACTTTCCAGATGTGAAATATAAAATCAGATAGCAGCATTTTCACAGTTCTCAGGAAATGATTGTTCCACATATTATTTTATTTTGAACTTTCAAATTAGCCACTGTTTTCTTGCACGAGATATAGAAAACATTCTAACATTATATATAACTAACCTGTAGACTGAAAAACTCCTGGGTTACAAAGGCAGTAGCGTGAAGCAAAAGCTTCCATCATACGATCAATTTTCTGAGCCTCTCCTGGGAGTCTGAAGCTCCACAAAAACTGCCTACAGAAAAGAAGAATCACTGTCAGGCTCATTCCAGTATTTATGTATTAAGCATCTATTGCTAATAATCAGAAACAAAACCCAGCAATGTGTATATAAAATGTCCTAGAAATACGTTCTCAATTTCTCAACAAACAAGTCAGGAGCTATCATAAAGCAACATGCACAGATGGCTAACCCAGAAATTCAGCCAGCAACACTGCATGCTATCAGGCAAAGTAATATAGCAGTTCATATTCTGAGACTCTCTTTTTTCAGGACTAGTAAGCAATTTTCTGTATGCATCCCATTTTTCCATGAGAATACTACAGAGTTAAAAAAACAGTTCAATCCTCCCTGGGATTCCTGTCCACTAAGAGCAATAAGCACTCAGCTAGACTTTACTTACAATGTAGAAAGAAACAGGAGATAAAATATTTCTGCTCAGGGAGAGAAGGAAGGAGTACAGCAACACTTATTAAGTGAATTAATCAAACATTAAAAAATGAAAACAACTACAAGAGAAACAGCAGTGCATGGAGAGAAGTGCTGCCTGTCAAGTGCAAGTTCACCCTACAAAGATCAGACCCAGAACTTAAGAAGAAAGACTCACAATATAATCTCAATAATTTTGTAACATATGCAGGAGATCAGCATGGACTGAAATAGAGTTTCTACTTTCCTAGCTTACTGTTTCTATATATAGGTACATTGGAATGCATACAGGACACATATCTTCACAAATTCACTTTCAGCAAATGGTGAAACTGAAAAGTTCCAATTAACTGAATGACTTGTTCTTTTCTTTTTTAGCAAAACAATCATCTAAACTAAAACAGGACCTAGACCAGCAAAGTTACATGCTCTGCCATGCAAAAAAAATTCCATATTCCCTGTACAGTGGGTGCCGATATGATTGCTCCTGTTCTCATAAGTTTCCATTTTAGGACTTCACATCAACGAGTCACAGGCCATCCTTAGCTTGGTTAGCTCTATATACTGTCTTTTACTCACCGTGTACAAGGTTCCAACCCAGATCACGAATTTTGTAAGCTACCAAAATACAAACATTTAATAGTAGCAGCTACTAAGGTAGAATAATATCGAGCCTAAAGTTAAACTGAGTAAAAGAGATAGGGATATGAAGCCTTCCAAATAATCTGCATCAGCCAGAGCCTTAGCAGGTGCCTCAGGCAGCTCAGGCTAACATCACCACATCACTCAACCGCAGCAAAGCTGTTCTGACTCCACATCGCAAGTGCTGCACCAGAAACAAAGATCACACAAACATTTCTATTTATCTGTTGTCAGGGGTAGTCACTTGAAGCAACAAGACTGGCAGAAGAGTCTATTTCACCATAATTTCCTGGATTAATTGTGGATTTCCATAAGCAACATTGTATGCTTCACAAGGTAACTCCATGCTACCATCTCAGAGAAATCAAATTACACACCACAGGAAAAAAAAACATATTACTTTTTTTTTTTTTCCACATGATAGTTGGGTAAATATGAATTAAGTAGGAAGAAACTGCTTGTACCAAAGTCTACCCTCTGTGCAGTTGCACATAAACACTAATTCTGGCCCACAGGGCTCTCCCACCCACCCGCAGAACAAGTGGAAGAAAAGGATAAAGAAGAGGGCAGCAAAGAAAATGATCTGTTTGGCTGGGGCTTTGTTTTTAACCCATCTCCGTGCTGAGATAAAAAATTGGTCTTCAAATGTTCACATTTGGCAGACACACCAAAAAGTCATAGCTACAAACAATTGGAAGTGCTAAAACAGAACCGCCTCTGCTAACCTGCCTAGTGAGGTACAGAGTCATGCTGAGTGTTACATCAGCTTTCTGACAAGTAGATCAACACGCTGACTCCTATGAACATGCAATTTAATACAGGAAGAAAAACAGAAAGAATTTACTCACCGTAAGGCTTGTACAAGATTGAGATCAGCAAACTCATGGAGTTCAACAAAAGCCTGAAGAACTTTAATATTAAATTCATCTCTGCGAAAGAGAAAAATGGAAATAAACAATTATAATGCTGAACTTGAAAGCCGCCTTAGTTACCTCTATCTTTTTCTTATAGAATAAGCAAACAAACAGATGATTATACTGATCAAATCAGACCAAAGGAATTGTTATCATGTTCAAATTTAATTGCTACTGTTTTGCCCATTTCTGCTAGCATTTAAAAGCTAAGACAACAAGAGCTGGTACACTTGAACAGATTTTATCAATGCTTTTTTGAATGCTCCGAAACTGGCCTGTCTTTCTTTGCTTCATATTTGTTATTCTTGCACTTACCCTCACAGGGGAAAATATTTGATACATCTATTTAGTACAATAATCTTTTGCATTGTGTCGTGAACTCCTGAAACAACAGTTAAGGTAGGATTGATTTCTTTAGCCACAACAAATAGGACAAATAAGCTATACTTCAACTGCTTATAAGAACAGCTTTTTCAAAGAAGTACTTAATATATACCGAATTCTTACTCTATTCTCAAAAATTGTTACAATAGAAGTTTACTAAAAGCTTTTGACTTGGCTTGCTCTCAGCTATCTTTGACATCATTATGCAAAGCATGAGCCCAACTATGCTTTAATACCAGGTTATTTGAATGCAAAAGTTATATTTAAAGGCTGATAAACACAAAATGATTTGAATGCAGATAGAATTTAGTCTACACCACCACTACATTCATATGCCTGAAGCAGAAAGGTTTTTAATCCTCAGGGTGTGCTTTAAACACATAATCAAGGCAGAATGTTGCATATCAGCCTCCACCCAAAAATAGAAAGGTGAGCATTCATCAAGAGTTATCTGTTGTGTTACTGACTGAATGTTTGTAGCTAGTCTGTAACTCACAAGCAAATACTTGAAAGCAAACCATTTATTAAGATGTTTCCAGACTGTTCAAAGAACCACAGAGCAGCTCCATCAAGCAAAGAGAAGGAATTCTCATCAAATTCAGTAACACACAATTGAGCTGCATGCTACTTAGCAGAGCAGCGAATTTGTATAAAGTACAACTGCTGAGAGCACCCAATAGGGCTGCTTTGTTATCTCAAGCCAAAGATGTACCTTGCCTACATGTACACAAAGCTGCAGTAATTCAGCACAAATATCAGCCTTATACTCTAATTTTTGCTCTTTTTGGTTTTAATGTAGATTGGATTAAGAGTCACACTTGTGTTGGTGCAGTTCCAACACTGCAAACTGATATAATAAAAGATCCTTTTCACAATTCTCCTCAGATTTTAGCACCAATTTAACAAATTCATTAAAAAACATTTTTATTTATTTATTTTTTTTTTGCTATTCAGTACAAATCACTACAATTTCTCATATTTAAATAATGAAAAATCCAGAAGATGGACGTGAAATAATGATACATCTTTAAATTTTATATGTGCGCAGCGATGTGGCCTTTCTGCAGTATGCCAGTGGGACTGGTCACTGGTCACTGAGATCTTTCTGCATGAGCACACAGATTCTAGGCTTGGGAGTAGAATACTGGAGCGTAACTCTGAGAAATGCATACAGACTGCTTTATGCAAGCTTTGTTACAATTTAGTAGATATTAACAAGTAATTGTACAGCACTACCCAAATATTCAACATCCAGATGCTTTCATATTGAAACTGTTGCAATGTCTACACACATGGTCCAGAAACTGCACAGAAAACCTTTTCAAAATACATATACAACAGTGAAAACTTCCATTAAGCCTGTTGATGTCAGGAGGAAATAGTGCACAAACTAAGCTGCTGATGCTGTAAAGAGATTACAGATGTCTCACGGGGGATCTGCCAGAACACATCACTACAGCAGCAGATCCTAAATGAGTCAGCTTTTAAACCTCCCTAACTGGCATTAGAACCACAACATGTTCAAGCACGCAGGTGCACGTACTCCAACCTACCTGCTACTTCTACCTCTTGCTGCTCCCTTTCCCAAAATCCATTCCTGGGTTGCACCTCAATGGAAGCAATTTGCATTGTATTGCATTTTGCACCTTTATTGTGCTAGAACTGATGCAGCTGCTCTGAGAGGTGTCTCATTACTAAGGGGAAGTCTGTGTGCAGAGATGACACTACAACCTGCTTACAACTTCTGCCCCAGGAGTGATCAACTCTAGTAAGTACTTTCTTTCCTACCAGTTATTATCAGTTGTAAGCCACACCTTGTCTAGGGACGGTGTCAAGAATGACTAAAAACTGTTGCAATACAACTCTCCACCATTTCAAAAGCTTATGGTATGAAATTCTGCTCTAATGCCAAATTTAAGGATATTTTCTCAAAATGGTAAGTTACAATGAATTAAATATTATTCAACAATGGATCCATTTAAAAAGAAAAACAACTAATGAGATCTAATATGTTCGTATTACTCCCCTCTGTAGCTTTTCTACATCTGTGAGGAGAAGCTTTTCGTGCAGCCTCTGAAGGGGAAGGTAACTACTACAATTGCTAAGTATGCTTTGTGAACAAGATAAAGTTTCAATAATAATATTTTACCTTTCACCGAGGTAATCGCCGATTACCGTTTTATTTAATCCTTCTCCTTTGTAAAGGAACTGTGCAATGTCTTCTGCAGTGTTCTGCAAGAGGTCGTTTTCTATCAGAAACTGAATTCCCTGGGAAAAGCAATTTTAGAGGAGAAGGAATATTATGTTTTCTTCCACAGCATTTATGTAAATACCGCTCAAAACATTTGGCATCAATATAGTGTCACAGACATACACACAGCATGCAAGAGTTAAATTGGTCTAGTGTTTTTATTTATCTATTTTATATGAAATTGTAAACAAATGGATTTTTTTTTTCCCAGTCAGATAAGCAGTATTTTGTACTGGTCAGCAGATACAAATGGAACACATTTTAAGGCAAGAAGTACCAGGTGGCAGTTCGAATTCCTTAACTACAGAAATATCAAGTATTGTCTTAACAGGTTAATGTAAATTGGCCTGCTCAGCACATTGCATAAATATCTGAAGATAACCTGTAAAATCATATAACAAAGAGGAATGCAGGAATGACTTAATCACCACCATGACAAAAAATAAAGCATTTGCAAACTGCACCCCAGTACATCAAGCCACTACTTGCAGGAGAAGTTATGGCTGAAGATACTGAAACCAGTTTAAAGACTTTTTGCTGACTCTGGGAATTGGCTGACTGCAAATGGTGCCTGAATTAAAGTACTCACAAAGGGCTGTCTATGAAACCACTTGGGACTCTGCTACAGAGCTTCTACAAAGCCAGGAGGAGCCTTACCCCAACCTCAGTGCACATCTGGTTGAGCCCATGGATTCCTACGCTTCTCTAAAATACTGGCCTCAGAACTTGTCCACTCTGGGATGCCCAGAAGGATTTTTGCAAAGCAGGAAATAAAGAAGTCTATGGGTTATTTGAAGTTTACATAAAGGCTGGAAATGATGTCATTCTACCACTCCGTAGATCATGGACAGCTCTTTACACACACATATATATGTGATAAATCAGGTCAGTAAATTGACTGTTTTGTTTTTATTGTCAGGCAGATAATAATTATACAAAACCAAAGTCTTAAATGCAGCTCTCTCCTAACAATTTCACCATCTGAAACTTAGTTTGATCACATGCTGGTACTCTGACAACTTAGTACTTTTATAAGTCATTTCAGAACAGATGTGATATCATTGCAAAGAAAACATCATTTTATTTTGAAGCAGTAATAGCTGAGATTTCGTCAAAACAGATCATTGTAAGCATACTTGATAACATTTGTACAAAATATTCACGAGGAAACATACTGCTTTTTTTCTCCATACCAACTAGTACAAAAAGTTTCTGAGATCTGCCAATTAAGAAAGAACCCTCCTTCCAACAAACATCAGAAACTGCAGCTGCAGGTTGCCTTGCTCAACACCCAGACTGCTCTATTCATGTTTAATGCAAACAGACTGCCCATAGTTTGCACAAGTTGTACAGCTTACTGAAAAATGGAAATGACTGGAAATGTGCAAAACAAATGTCTCTGCATAGAAACAGGTATCTGAGCATGCTGCAAAAATCCGTGGGTTTGAGGGCTTTTTTGTTTGTTGTTTGTTGTTTTTTTTTTTTAATTCTTCAGATCTTTAAAGCAGCAGAAATCAGAGAGACAGGAAAGGAATGTCTGGGACAACTCTCGTGTCTGGAATACACTGTAAAATAGGTCAGCCAAACACTCATCAACTCCTCCACTATCTTTTGTCTCGAAGTAACTCTTCTTTATGAAGGCTGATACAAGACAGAAGGCAGCCATACGAGTTTGACCTCCACACACAACGTCACCATCACACAACAATTGGTTATTCACTAACAAATGCTGTATGATTTTTAGGTTTGTTTGCTTTTTAAGAGCCTGTGCAATTAAATCTCTGGTTTTCATCTTTTAGAGCAACTTGCTGATAAATTCTGCACTTCTTTAGATTCTGTTTTTGTCACAAAGAATCCATTTCCCGAGCCCACCATGGACAGCAGTGACACCCACTGCTAAGAATGCAAAGCACAGCTTCATGTGCCCGGCACAGGGATTTCTGAACTGCTTCTTGTTTTGTTTTGCTGTTTGTTGGTTGGTTTTGTTTTTCCCAAACTTGAACATTACAGCCCTCTACCTGATGTAACCTAACTGCATTCAACACAGCTATTTTCAGCAGTGATTTTCAGGTCAGGGGACAACCACTCTACATTTGGGTTACCCCGTTAGAAAACATAAAACTCTTCAAATAAACATGGTTAAAGAAATCAGCTTGATGTGTTCCTGCTAATATGAAAACACTACATCTACATTATTAGATTTTTAAGGGGAAAAAAGCTTTGAGGATTCAGTGAATGTACTGTTACTCTGCTTCTTTCACATTCCCAACCATGGAGATCACCTCCCCTCCTGCTATGAAGGAAAAGCATTGTTGCCACAATGACCAGAAGTTCATTCTCTCATTCAGCATTAAAACAACATACATTTCAGCTGCGTGTAATTTACAGTTGCAGCTCCTACCAGAGACAATTCAGCTTTGGAACATCCAGCTACTGCAGGCCACCACTGTTCTGCAGGCATTTTAAAGGAATTAGTACTCCAAGTCCATTTACCACATTTATATTATGTTACAGTAGTAATGTGGCCACAGCATCTATTTACAGAAATAACTTTATCCCATAAAATAGTAGCAAAAATAGTTAATACTGGAACGAAGGCAGCTTGCATCATTGTGTGATTTTGCCACAAAACTCTAGGAGGCAAAAGAGATGGAGGAAAATAACAGAGTATCAGGGATATTCTGCCCTCAGAGCTGAAGTTACACAGACATCAGAAAGGAAAAGAAAAATAGCAGACATGGTCACCAGCTTCAGAAGGGTTTTGTATCGCAAAATGCTTGAGTGTTTTTACCAAACTGAAAGCAGCCAGTTTTTACTAAACTGAAACCATTGCTGCTTTTGAACATTACAGAAAAGCCATCAAATCATAACTGACTTCAATACAATTTGAAAGAAGAACAAAGCCTAAATGCTTTCAAGAAAGATATTAAAGAAGATTCTTCACAAATAAAGACATTCTGCATGCCAGTGTTTGTCCAAGCAACATAGGTAGGTATCTGTGTTATGCAAGTGTACAGATATATAAATGTTCACATGTGACTTTTTCACAAACAGAATTTAGATATGCAAACATAAGAGCCCGTATGAGAATAACTGAGAAGCAAGTTAAAAGCATTTTGGAAGAATCAGAGGGCATTTATATAGATATATATAAAATCTATTACTTCATTAGTAGCCAAATATCCAAGTACTTTTAGAACTGTTTGACATGTCAACATAGAACACACTCTATCAGGTACAAATAATCTTCCTGAAAGCCACTGCAATCAATACATGGCATATTTTATTGCTTATAAATATATTTTACTTATATATATATATATATATATATATATGTATGTATGTATGTATGTATGTATATAAAAACATGCCATCTTAAATGAAAAAAGCACACCTGGTTGGCAAATGACTAAATGACTATAGATTCACCTCCTGCTTCATGTGTTAAAATATACAAATAAGGGCTGACAATTTATATAATCTGAAATGTTTGAAATGCTCTAAGAAAACAGACTGTATTTGCCATAGATCATTTTAGAAGCAGAAGCCTGATTCCAGGCAAACAATACAATGGTAACAACTCTACCTTCTTAGGGTCCATGTTGAATTTCTTCCTCCCCATGGCTATTTGCTTATTTCTCTGTGTAGTTTTGCTATACGTGGAGAAAGGAGGGAGAAAAGAAAAAAGCAATTCTCAATTATTCTTATACAACAGAACAATTTCTGGATGAGTTTTAATTTGCATTTTGACTACTTCAAATTTTCTATCACAACAAAACTGGGACATTCACTTTGTGTAAGGGGGAAAAGTAGGTTACTATTTACTGTTACTTCAAATGATTGCAGCTTCAGTGAACTGTTCATTATTAGTTGGACAGTTTCAAATACTGCATTCTGTTCAACCTATTCTCCACCTGAACAAATAACAAACCTGAATGGGATTTATGGCTCTTTGTAACAGACAGAACAAAGGTGACCAAAGTTTTATTTAGCATCATACCCACTTTTATTTTCTGTTTCAAGGTATTAATGAATCATGTCTGTACATTGGCATTACTTACCTTTCTTCCACACTAGTCAGATTATCAATTTCTGTCATAACCTCAGCTATTTCAAATTTTAATCTCTGTCAAAAAAAGAAAGTAAATCGTTAATCCACATTAAAACTCATTCTGAAATTATCTATCATGTACTAGTATAATCAGTTAGGCTTTATTTTCATAAATATTTACTAATCATCTGAAGAAAACTGATAAATCTCATGACTGGCAGTTACACCCATGAATCTCAACTCTACGTGTGTGCTCCCATCAGAACATCAAGACCAAACTGTCTGTACCAACTTCAACACATTTATTTACCCACATTTTTCTCTCACTCCTACCCTGGAAACAAACCTACTGCTTCTTGAGTCCCTGACAGCACAAATGCAATTGCATACATATGCATATAATGCATTGCATAAATCCAGAAGTTAGCATTTTTAAAAGCTCATAAATCAATCATAAACCTGCTTGATAATTAACAAGATTTAGTTTCAGCCGTTTATGTACTTTTAAAAACATGGCATATGGCTCCTACCTAGAGAGAGTGAAAAGTTGCAGTTTACTGTAATTTAATCTGCTGCAGCAGTCTCCTAATGAATTCTATGGATAAAGCAGTTACCTCAATATCATCAATCAGTTCTTTTTTCCTACGACGAATATTGAGAAGTTCTTCTCTTTCTTCTATGGAGAGGTCATCAGGCACTGAAATAGAGCAAATACATAATCTTTCAGCCTCTGCAAATATACCTCATGGCAAAGAACTGAATAAACTTGATTAAGAAAAACAAGTTATTTATTTCAAGTTTTTTCTTTTTTTTTTTTTTTTTTTTCTAGCTGGGATTATTTAGGGGAGTGGAGGTGGAAATGCACCCAAATACACAGAAATTCTACTTCATAAAATTGTAAGTAAGGCAATCAAATGAATGGCTAAGGACAGAATCCGTCTTTTGAAAGGAAATCAGACAATTTAAGGGAACTTGTTATCATGCAACAGGTGGGAATATTTGGCTCTACAGCTTAATTGCCAAAATCAAGTCTGGTACTGTTCCAGTTATTTTAGTAACAGATCAAGATTCTTCATTTAAATAAATTATTCCTATGACATTTTCCAGAGGAAAAAAGCCACAGAAAAGTCAAAGTTGTAGAAAACTCATTATTGAGATGTGCATCTTGGTGCTGCCTTCAGATGTTGTATTTGTTACTCGTACTTACCAGATGAAGGTAAGTAGCCTAGTACTAACACTCCTAACAGCAATTACTTTCCATCACTTGGATATACATTTTTATTCTTTTCAAATAAATGTACAGTTACAATCCATCACTAAACACAGCCCATCACAAAGTTCTGTTTTTGTGTAACAACACTTAAGTGAGCCTGAAACATTTAAATCAGCTTTATACATCTCCCTGGCTACACAACAAACGTGTTACCCTGCTGATAAGCAATACTTGCTCCTGAAGATGCCAATGTTCTGCATGCAGCTATGCCTGTCACTCACTCCAGCAGCAGCCCCTTCCCTTGTATTTTCTGACAACCAACAAACCTAAAGTTATTTGCACAAAACCTCTGCTTTGCTTCAGCAGATTTTGCTTCAGCAGATTTTCCCTAGCAAGAATCTGGTCATGGATCACCTTCATGCAGCATGAGCACACTGACCACAACATTCAGCTCCCTCGCAATGATCCTGTCCTAACAGTTTTGATGCTACTTACTTTCTTGGAAGTAGCCCCTTAATTACAGAACAGTTTTTCCCTCTAGCTCAAATGGAACATCAAAAATAATTGTTAAAATACTTAAATGGTTCTGTATCAACAGGAACATGCAACAACACAGTCATATGAGAAGGTTAAAGCTGATCTTTGTCACATGTGCTCTTAGCAGACAACAGGATCACAAGCAAAGATTCAGCTTGACAGGAGGTTTTTTTTCAGACATTTGAAACACAGTCTCTATTCATATTTTATAAATAAAATGCATTGATTACTTTTTGGACATCCAGTGGTTAAACTCCTTTCATTTTAGGCTCTGAATCATAATACACAACCCAAATGGCCACAGGCCTTGCTAGACATGAAGTAATTACACCAAGTGATTTCATTTACCTACTCCAGATACAGACATGATTAAATTATTTCCAGTTTAGGAAATGGCAATCTTCTGCTGAAAGAATACCAGACTTCAATATGTCTACCTGCTTTTTCCCTTCATCAGATCTGAAGTCCACCCGTTCCTAAAAGTTCTTTCCATGCCAATACTGGAAGGTTCTTTTCACATTAAACTTCACAACTCCACACGATGCCTATACAAGGCACCACATCTCTGTCTCACATGCACACTGGAATATTTCAAACTACCCAAACTCAGGAGATCCTGTGACTATATGCACACTACATACACATACCACAAATATTCCGACTGGTTAACTAAGATCTGAAAACAACAAAATCAATAATATAATCAATCACTTCCTTTGCTGTAAGTATGCTCAAGTACTACTAAAGCAGTTTTTCAGTATTAGATCAGTAGCTGAAATTAGATTAGCTTTTGTAGTATCAGTATTAGTAAGTCTTCCACTTTTAAACCTCTTTCCACAGCAAACATTTTGATAAATCTCACCTTCACTGGTAACCAGCAATACTAATTAGAATGCAAATGAAAAATAATCTTCAACTGTCAAACAGTTTGAATCCAGAGACAGTGCTTGGCTTCTCTTCAAGTCACAAAGCCATTGCAGTAGCTGCTCTCACAAACTCCTCCCAGTGAGGGCTGCCGCAGCTTCTTTCCCCTTAAGGTAGCACGCAGTGAAAGCCTGTAGGTGTGGAATATCTGGAACAAGTGCAATTTGAGGAAGATATCTGTGCTCTTGCTAACCAATGAGGAAAAACAGAACGCCTCGCTCCTACTCCTATAGCACTGCAAGACTGTCTCCTGTGTTTTTTCATTTCCTCTGATCACAGCAGTAACAGAGAGACAGTCTTCTGTCTCTCTAACAATACTGTTAGATAAAAAGGAAATAAACTGAACAGAGTCAGACTGTCTTTTACATTAGGATATAATAAGTATCTATCTGCCAGATACAAGATAAAGTAAAAATGTGCTGGAAAATTTGAAGTGCACTCAGAAGACAGCACTCCTGCTAGCAGCAGAGAAGGGATGACTTAACTGTTGGGATGCTTCTCAAAGTGCACAGTCCAGTGATCTTTATAAATTGGCAGGTGGGGACTTACAACATACCCTGAGTTTGAAGGAACCCACAAGGATCAATGTACGCAACTCCCAGCTCCACCCAGGACCATCCAAAAGCCATGCATTATTACTGAGAGCACTGTGCAAATGCTTCCTGAGCTCTGGCAGCATGGGGCTGTGCCCACTGCCCTGGGCAGCTGAGTCTATGTCCGCCACCCCCTGGTGTAGAACCTTCCCTTGACTCCCACTCAACCCTCCACTGATGCAGCTCCATGCTGTTCCCTCAGTTCCTGTCACTGCACCCACAGAGCACAGCTCAGCACTGCCCTCTGCTCCCAGTGAAGGAAGCTCAGGACTGGGGTCAGAATGGAGACTGAAAAACCAAACCAGGGAATTGCTGTAGCCAAGTCAGGATCAATGAGGCTAAATGTAAAGAGGGACAAGCTGTTTATCTCAGTAGGAGGCTGGATACGTAAAAGGGAGGTACCAGGGCACCTGGCAGGGCTTTGGGAAGACCAGGCCCGGGCCAGGGTCGCTGCTGGGAAACACCAGCATCAACACCACAGTAGCCCAGTGGGCGCACACAGACTGGGGCTGGTTGGAATTCTCTTCGTAGATTCAGAGAGAGCTTTGGGTTGGAAAGGACCTCAGAGATCATCTCGTTCCAACCATCCTGCCACAGGCAGGGACACCTCCCACTGGGCCTTGGCTGCTCCTTTCCCCATCCAGCCCAGCCTTAAGCACTGCCAGGGATGGGGCATCCACAGCTCCCCTGGGCAGCCTGCTCCAGTGCATCGCCACCCCAGAGGAAACAAGTTCACCCAAACACCCAATCCGTACCTACTCTCTTTTATTTTA
The DNA here is from genome assembly GCA_035772895.1 of Perdix hodgsoniae. NCBI lineage: Eukaryota > Metazoa > Chordata > Aves > Galliformes > Phasianidae > Perdix > Perdix hodgsoniae. The sequence continues at coordinate 10,606,823 of JAPSGF010000014.1, read as the reverse complement.
AACTCATAGCCCTTGTCCTGTCACTTCCTTCTTGACAAAGAGTCCCGCCCTAGCTTTCTGGGGCCAAACAGGTTTCCCTGGAGACAGCCCCAAACCACAGCGTTCTGTATCACAAAATCACGGTGTGTGACATCACTGGGCGATGGATTGTGACCTCACAGCCGTCCGCTGCATCCAGTGGGGCACAGCAGAGTCTGGCCCAGCCGAGAGCGGACCCGGTTGCCAGCTGAGCGTGTTTGCGAGGCTTGCAGACCGAGCGAGGCTTTCTTGGGTTTTGCTGTGGGGCTCTGGGAGCTGTGCTCAGTGCCCATCCCTGCAGCATCGCCTGCATTTCCCCGGCCCTGCCTGGCTCAGGCAGGCGGGCCCCAGGCAGCGCGCTCGAGGCAGCAGAGGTGAGGAGTGTGGGGACACGGCTCTGGGGCGGCAGTGGGGTGGTGCTGGGGCTGAAGGAGCTGCCAGAGCTGCTGCAGCAGCCTGGGCCTGTGCCAGCGGGGAACACGAGCCGCGCCAGGCATGGGGTGGGGAGGGCTTCTGCTTAAGGATGGGGACACTGCTGCTGCCCGCCCCAGGACAGCCACTGACCGCGGCCTTTCCTTCCTGCAGCGCGCAGCAACCACCGCAGCGAGGGGAAAGCTCTCCAGCTCCAGCTCCCCAGCCCGCTGCAGCGTGGAGGACGTGGCCATGGAAGAGGTGTGCCCCTGTTCCATCTGCCGCGACGTGAGACCCGACAGCTACGTGGTTCCCTGCGCGCACACGTTCTGCCTCCGCTGCATCCTGCAGTGGACAGAGGAAATTCACCTGCCCGCTCTGCAGGAGCGTTATCAGTGCCATCCACTTCTCAGTGCGTGCAGACGGCTCTCTGCCGTGCGTCATCACGCTGCCCTCAGAATATGAAGCAGAGAGCCACCAGAGAGCCTCCCTGTGGGGCACAGCCACCTCACGCCCTGCTCCATCAGGCAGCCCCACACGTCCCACTGAGGAGGAACACCTGGGCAGTTCCCACACCGCTCCCGGGGAACGCAGTGCCCATCCCACCACTCCCATCCTCAGGGAGACAGAGGAGCCCCACAGGCAGGCAGAGCAGAGGGCAGCAGCTGGACCTCCTGCCCAGGCCTGCAGCCACAGCCCCA
>JAPSGF010000014.1:10551410-10605683 GCA_035772895.1 Perdix hodgsoniae | reverse complement strand
CGAGGCAGCAGCTGGACCTTCTGCCCAGGCCTGCAGCCACAGCCCCAACAACACCGAGAGGGGCAGGGACCGCTCAGCCATGGGGTCCCGCCGCCCCAGGAAGAGGAGGGCCTGCAGCACATGGGGCACTTTGCAGCCCTGCAAGAGGCCGCCCCCGCGACACCATTAGCAGGGACTGCATCCATCTTATATATATATTATATTTATATTTATATTATATATTCTTATATATAATATATAAATATATATATATTTATATTATATTTATATATATATATATAAAAATATGAAGCAAACCTAAAATACACGACTACTGCACTGTCAATGTCTCAGTCACAGAGCTCAGAGCAAAGGCATGGGTGCTGCAAGCAATGGAATGTGGTGTTCATTTCCCCAGGGCACGAGAGTTGGGGTTCAGTGGTCCCCAACAGAGTTCCCTCAGGCCCTATCACTGTGTCCACAGAGCACAGCTCAGCATTGCCCCCCACACCCTGTGAGGAGCTGCAGGTCACCACAAGGCCTCTCCTCAGACTCTTCAGCTCTGAGCCTAACAACCCTGCTGGCCTCAGTGTCTCCTCACTCTCTTGACCCTTCACCACCTTCAAAGTCCTCTTCTTGGTGCACACTAGGAGTTTTATGAGATTCTTATTCTGTGATGCACAAAACTACACACAGAGTTTGAAGTGAGGATGCGCCACCAGAGAGCAGAGTGGGAAATGATACCGAAAGCATTTGCCATATTCCCATCATTCTTTTGGCTGCATATTACCACTATCAATGGGAAAATGAACTCGCCAAAGAAACGTTTCTGAACAGACCATGTGGTGACAGCCTGTGATTTCAGAGGCTGAAGGTCATGTGGTATCAGTCACAGTTGTTTCCCTCATTTCAATTCTGCTCTTAAATCACAATTTAGTAGCAGTATTTCTGTCTTTCAGTGAAAGCTTTTGAAGCATGAACATTGCAGGATGTTCCCTATCTTGTCTGAAAGGAAAGCAAACAGCCCGTCTGACTTTGTGAGGTGCCTCAACAACCTGCAGTGCAGATAGTGAGGAAAGAGCCTAGAAATAATTTTTCTTTGGAAAGGATATCTGTGGAGTTGATGTGCCCAGGCATTCACAGAAAACAGAACAAGCACTTTCAATGGCTCCACTGTGAAAAGAAAAATATTCATTTGATTTATTCAAAAATTTGAAAACCACAGGCAAAAAGTTTAACATCAAAGCTGACATCAGACATACAGCAAGTGAACAGGAGACCAAACTTGGCTGAAGAGTACCACAGTGCTTTGAAACACCTTCAAAGTCCTAAGCAAATACTGCACACGTGCCACAAGCGATGCCCGCACTGCCAAGACTTTTTTTATTTTTATTTTTGTTAAGTTTGTGTTCATGACTCTTTATTGCCTACTACCTATTAGTTCCATAAGAATTTCCTAGCTCTCTTCTCTGAGGCATTTCCAAGTTTGTTTGTTTGGAGTTTTCTGTTTCTGATTTTCACTGTTCCCAAAGTAGACGGGATGGGAGGAGTTAACACAAACATTTTACATTACAAAGACCTGGATGGAAATGCATTTCAGTAGAGTGAACAAACTATAGTTGCATCATGCTTTTACATTATCTTCTAATCTTCAAATAAAGACTGATGTTCTGTTTTGGACACGAGTCATTCATGAGAAAACCTACTGGCTTACAAGGAGAGCCCTTTTCCTAAAACTTCAGAGTTTCAGGTATTACTAAATAGAAAAGCCATCTGTCTACTGATAATTTTATTAAATAGGATAAACACTGTCGGAAGTACAAATTATATTCTTGGCCAAGTAGTAAAACAGAAGAGCACAAAGTATATCTTGCTAGAACTAATGACCAAGTATTCCAACTTGGCCCATCTCTTATCAGTTACTGTAACTGAACTAAATACATTTAAATGAACCTCCTGTGGACATCGGAATATATACTTTTAATCCAGGTTTGTCTACACTAAATGTATTACCAAAAACCACAAAACAAATTGGCCAGCAGTCAGTGTTCTGTCATGCTGCTCTGATGCCACTTCAGTAATTTTTCTGCTGTCAGTAATACAAACACAGTACCCAAACACACGCATTTGCCCAGAACTTTGATGTTTACAAAGACATCTTATGTACTCGCATCTCTCAACGAGCCCTACTAAAAAGCAGTAGAATCAATTCACTTTTCAGATGCCAACACTGAAGGTATAGAAATGTTTTAAAAATAAAAATAAACTTTAAAATGCAATTCTTAACATTCCTGATAATTCCTTTACATCATCATCTAACTTTGTTTTGTGTTTCATTTTCCCTCATTCCTGGTAGCAGAAACTAAATCCTTTCCAGTTACCCATGTTATATGAACCATCAAAATTCCTGTGTTTAAACATCTTCACTTATTAACCTTTCATCTGACATTCACTTACCAAGACATAATGCAGTTCTGTTTCACCACAATTCCCAATTTCAGAGTTCACTTTCTCAAGAGAACAGCAAAATAATCCAGAGTCAGCGAACATAAAAGCTCTTACAATATCTAATGACAGAAAACAAAACACTACTCTCTAACCTCACAAATCAACCTGACTACCTGACTCTTATGACTCAAATAAATTTTTGGTTTCAAAAATATTCTCCTCCTACATCAGCCACAAACTGGTGGCATTAAGATTTCCTTTCCTAGCAAATAAGGATTCGATAGAATTTCATTTTGCTGCAATTGAGGCATCTTACAAGCATGAAGATACTTACACAAGACAAGGCTTAAAACTAAACAAAACTATCCTTACCCATGCACAGAATCCATACAGTTGTTTCTTCTGGCTTTTAAAAATTATACACAGTCATCTCTTGAGAACGAATCTGATCATCCCAGGACATTTGTCTGAACGGATATTCTCAGGCTGCTCTCTCTTCCTTTCCCCTACACACTCCCTTTTTTAAACTTAATTATAGGAACATTCTCCAGCTTTCAGACAAGATGTATAAACAAAGCTGTGACCACTTGTGGCGATTAAAGATTCCAACAATGGTTTTGTAGGATATCCTCCTGACTGGATTTATTTCTCAACATGAAAACAAAATATATCTGCATTAAATTCAATCAGTAAAACCAGCTGGATTTACTTGCCACTGTTGTTTTTTAAAATATCACACTGGTTTAATCTTTGCTATTTAGTCACTGCCGACCACGTTCTAGCACAGCAGTGCTCATGCATCCATTAACAGAGAAAATAATCCTGTACACAATATCCTTTCACGTACAAAATCACCAGTTAGCAATATGAGGAATTTAGGACAGAGGACTGAGGAGTATTGTGAGAGTTTTGGGTCATGAGGTACACTGCAAACAGAAAGCACCATCAATGGCAAACCCAGAAGAGAGACTCATACATCCACCACTGTAACTGTTAACTACTGGACAGCACACTGACCCAAGATGATGCTGGGAACACTGTTCAGTCCTGGACAGAAAGATGTTTTAGACCCAAGTCATAGTTCAGATGCCTGTCCTTCTGGGCTTCAAATAATATGTGAAAATGTCTAAGTTAATATCAATCCTAATACCACATGAAAGTATGTTTTCAGGAATTGAAAGCTCCCCTGTAGCATGATCCACTAAATTCCTAAGATTTACAAACTGTTTTGTTTCCTCTGCAAAGCAGATTAAATTACGGCAGTGATTCACATCCAACGTATTTTTATTCAAAGAACAAAAGCATAAAAAAGTGGAAATCTGAAATACATTTTTATCCAATGCAGAAAGCAAACAGCAAGCTACCAGCTGGGGCTGGAACAAGATGGTCTTTGAGATCCCTTCCAACCCTCACCGTTCTCTGATTCTAATTGCTGCCAAGTATACCATTATTTCTTGTAAAAATCAATCGTCACTTATTATAAGATACGATGTCAAATAACACAAGATTACGGTTTTGTCCCAGTCAGAAATGTTCATGTATAATTGGTGTTAGCACCCCTCATCTAGCAGAAAGTAGGCAATTCCAAAGTTGTACAAAAACATAGTCTAGAATCCATCAAATTGAGAAGAAAAACAAAAACCACCAGTTTTGTTTTCACTCATTACACACAAGAGAATGCTGCATTGCCACAGTATCTGCAAATATGCTTATGCCTACAAAGCACATCCACAGAAAATGCACTTCTTGAACCTGATGGAACAGGAGTTTGCAACAACCAAACGCAGCATACACAGATAATATGAGCAACAACAGCTGTGAAGAACGGGAAGTGTGTCTGAAGGCTTTTTACAGCTCACACAAACAGCTAACACGCAGTGCTGTTTCCTGCCCTCCTAAAAGCACTGAAACAAATAGGTACAACTTGACAACAGCTTTCAAATCCTTACCTTGCTACATAGATACAGCAATAGACAACCGAAGAGACACCTGCCTTACTTTTTAGTTCCTAACAATGCACCCAACTCAGATACCTGCCATATGAAAGCTGTGTATGTTAATGAGCATTTCTTTATTATACCACTCATACTATCTGTATGAACAGGTAGCACTGAAGACCACGATTACGTTACATTTACTCTTCTTCATCTTATATGCAATATTATACCTTAATCCATCATTTCAATGCATTTTGATTGGAAACCAATGCTTCAAAACCATGAAATAAAAGAACCGCCTTCAAGCTGATGAAGGAACGCCTCTGGGGAGAAAAGGAAAACCTCACAATGACCAGCTCTGAGCAAAATGTCATGGGTAGAAAGGAGGTACCAGCTCCCCATGCATCCCTATACCACTTTGGTACTTGCTGCTCCTGAATGTACAATCCTTCCTTGAATCCCCTTTTTCTTCCCTATAGGTCTGTTTTCTGCCATGCTAGCCCAGCAGTTTCATGGAGGGACTGCAACACTGCCCAAGGCAAAGCAGCACAGGAGAAACCCCTGGCAGAGGGGGGTACGGTGCAGCAAGCCTTGCAATGCCAACCAGCCTAAAATCTGCTCGGCTCAGCCTTCCATACCCACTCTCAGCCCTCGATTGCTATGCTTACAGGCTGTATCCTCTGAATCCTAAAAGCAGTTCAACCTGATATTAAAAATGGATAAGCATGAATTTCCTTTTAAGCACATTTTTCTTTTGAAGTCACTCTGCTCTTGCTTGAAGCTCAGAAGATGCTTCTAGGCCAACTTTCCTTTTCAAAAATATGTAAATAAAAATTACTGAATATGGAAAGGAAGCTGAGTTTAACTTAACACTGTAAGTACTTACCCAAATAAATTAATACTAGCATTAACAATATGAAGTGATAAAATATGCATCGTCATGCATATTGAAGAAGTGCAGAAAAAAATCATGCTATCCGTTGTAGTTTTCATGGAAATAAATAGGAGGCATTATTTTTGAAGTGACCGTGTCAGCACATGCCTTCTTTGGTACCGACTGCCAATTACTGTTCAGACAATCTGGTTAATCACCATTCTGACTACAGTGTTATAGCTGTACACTGTGAATTATGCCATCGCCTTAACATTATAGCCACACAGTAACAGAATAGCAGGGCTTGGAAGGGACCTCCGGATACTGCTGAGTCCAACCCCCCTGCTGAAGCAGCTTCCCCACAGCACGTCACACAGGCAGGCATCCAGGCAGCTCTTGAACATCTCTGGAAAAGGAGACTCCACCACCCCTCTGGGCAGGCAGTTCCAGTGCTCAGTCACTCTGACAGTGAAAGAGTTTTTCCCTGCATTAGTATGGAATTTCTCATGTTCCAGTTTGTGCCAACTGCCCCTTGTACTATTGCTGCACGACACTGAAAGGAGCCTGCCCCCATCAGCTTGACTCCTGCACTTTACGTGTTTATGAACAGTGATGAGATCCCGTCAACCTTCTCTTCTCCAGACTGAACAGTCCCAGGTCTCAGCCCTTCCTCATACAGAAGATGCCCTTAACCATCTTTGTGGCCCTATGTAGTTGGACTCTTTCTAAAAGACTACTGTCTGGGAAGCCCAGAACTGGATACAGTAACCCAGATGGGACCTCACCAGGGCAAAGTAAAGGGGAAAGATCACCTCCCTCAACCTGCTGGCTACGCATTTCTTAATGTGCCCCAAGATATCCCTGGGTTTCTCGGCTACCAGGGCACATTGCTGCTCACTGCCAACCTACTGTCCACCAGCACAGTCAGGTCCCTCTCTGCAAAGCTCCTCCCCAGCAGGTCAGTCCCTAACCTGTAATGATGCATGTGGTTATTCCTCCCCAGGTGCAAGACCCTGAACTTGCCTTTGTTGAACCTCATCAGGTTCTGCTCTGTCCAACTCTCTACTCTATCCAGATCCTACTGAATGGCAGCACAGCCTTCTGGTGTGTCAGACCTCTTTCAAGAGGGAAAACAGTAACAGGGCTTCAAACATGGGCCAAATTTAATACTTCACAGTGCCAAGCACTAAAAATAAAATAAATAAATAGATCAGTCCTGCGTTGTCTTGCTGTTTTAACAACACTGATACATATATACTGTCTTAAAAGTTTTACGTGGCCTTCAGGTTTTAAGCAAAATAATTGCATATGATTTATTTTCCCCATACTGAGTAAGGGTGATCAGAATCACCTTTGCGTAGCAACCCCACCAGTATACATACAGATACCGCTCCAAAATTATGAGGCCTCAAGCCTTTATACTACATCAGATCAGCAGAACATTTTGAAACAGAATCAAAATACCTTCTCCTTCCCACCCATGTATATGCTGCAAGGCAGAGATTCGCAGATAACTTCGGAATAACTAAGTAACATTTTTCCTCCCTACGGAGAACTCATACGCACAGAACTAGGGAAAAAATGGTTACTCAAAGCTGCAGCTGAAATCAAATGCATTTTCTCTGAGGTTCACATTTGAAAATCTTTGTTTACAGTATATTTCATTATAGTAGGGGTTAATAGAATATTTAGCCTTTATCAAGTCTGCAGATTCCAAATTTCTTTTGTTGACTTTCACAGCAAAATCCAGGTCACAACAAATTTCATAATTATAGCTTACTCCAGAGTGAGAGTTCCCCATCAGTGTTATCCAGGTGGTGAAAGGAACAGACTGCCATGCCAAGCATGCATTGCTTAGTGACATATGAAAGATACCACATTGTTAACTGAAATCCTTCACTCACTACAGTGCAAAGGAAGGGCAGCAAAAGATCAGTGGACTCTGTTTGCCTACAGTAGGATATTTGTGAAATTAGAAGATGAAGAGAGAACAGCTTTCCAAGAATAAGATCCTTAAAGCCATAGAAGTTGCACATACCTTTTGGTACCTTTTAACTTGGGGTATCTATTAATTAGTCCAGTAAAAGTGTATTTTATCACATAGCATACTATTAGTTTTATACAAAGAATGAGATGGAAAGGGGCTGGATCATCCCAAGAATGATTTCTGACATTTTACTACTGATTGAGCCAGGCATACAAGCAATGCTAATCGTCATTTAAAGAACATTAGGCAATTACAAAATAACAAAACTTCAGGTGAATGAGGCTTTAACAGATTTCCATTAAGTCATCAGCAGATTAATATTATGCTGTACAGCACACAAACAAAACACCATATAATTCAAATCTAGATCAGAAACTTAGCAAATAACCATCTCTGTGAGTTATACTACATTCTCTTGGTGCCAAGGGAAATGGTTGGCACTAGACTATCTGCAGGTCACCAACCACCACTAAAGTCACTCTCCCTGAAGGGAACAGGAGTGATCAAGCACATGCTCTCCAGCTGACAAGCATGGGAGAGCGAACAGCACCAGCTACTGATGGCAGTCAGGTCAAACACGTGGGATATTGTGGGAAGCCAGACTGTCTGAACTCCTACTACCACTGGACAGGATTTAGCTCCACATTCCCAGCAGTTCAGCATCTTCCACTGGCACGCACCTCCCAGTAGCTGCTGTGAACTACTGGACTAACCACACATGTCTCACTTCCAACACAGACAGCTTCCAGCTCCAACATCCCAGCATCCTGGACCAAGGATGGCACAATTCCTTCTGAAAGCAGAGACTATCCCAACATCTGATGAGCAAGGAACAGTAAACAAGAACACACTGATCCTTTCAACTTCTGAAAGGATATTATGAGAAGAAACAAAATTTGCAGCTGTGCATTTCAGCTTCACCCTTAGCAGCCAGCTGTGTTTCCCACAGTACTCCTGGTACTGAGGGGAAGCACTGACAGACTTGCACCTACATTTTTTCCTAGGATAGAGCCTGGAAAAAGGCTTGAGAAGCAAACACACCCAAGCAGTATCAGACATTCCTGTCAGATCCATTAGGAGTCGCAGCATGGAAAAACAACAGTAATGTCACTGAGCAGCTGTCGTGGTGTCCCAGTAACCAGCCCCAGAGCCACCAGCCAACAACATCTTCGAATTCTGCTCTATATTCACACACAGTTCATTAGACTTACTGCCTTCCCAGCAAACCAGCCTTTCTGTCACAATTTTCCAGTAACATCTACTCTTGGCAACAAAGGAGCCACTCTCTGTACTTCACTCATTAGTGGAGAACATTAGTCAGTTTCTTATGATTGCTGGCTCTTTCCAAAGCATACAAATTCAGTTAAAAAAAAAAAAAAAGGAAAATTCAAAAATTCATCCTTTCCCCAGCTCTGCCTGACATGGCTCTAGAGTCAGATTCCAGGAGCAGTATTTATTGCAGAAACTTTCTATTTATTCATTTTTCCAAGATCAGTTGCAGGCTACAGGAAGTGGAGCAAATGCTGGATTTGAAAGCAGTCTCCATTCTCCAAAAAATGTCTCCAGAAGGCAACTACAGAGTGCCATGATAGAACTATTCACTTCTCCTTAAGTAGCATTTACTTTCCTCCAAGACAAGACAAATTTCAGCATGCATAATGTGATGTCTGACTCTCTAAACTACCAAAGATCTTGCAGTCTCATCCACATTTGCAGCCCTGATACCTCTGGTGAAAACTGCTGAGCTATATGAAATAGCTCTGAACTGCACTGTGGGTCATAAAACACTTCACTTCCTGGTCATCCTTGGCTTGAATCTTGCTGTGACATCAACAGGCCCATTGGCCACAAGAGGTCAGGAATTTATTCATGGATTTCCTAGTGAAGGAAGAGTAAGGCTTAGTTTAAGATCATAAAGCATTTTCAGATTCCTCAGCATTTGTGGATTGCTGGGTGCCATCACTCCATGCAACAATTAGCTTGACAGGTCACTAATCCAGATACAAAAGAACTTGCCCTCTGGTTCACTGATAAGTTAGCTGGATGGGTCCACTCACTGTAAGGTTAAACCTATGCTCTCCCATTCTTTGCTCAGCAAAAGGCCATCAGTAGTTTACATCAAATCTGGCTCACCATACTTCCAAAATTGAACACATTCAGCATATTTTTGAGGTTTCTTGATTGTTTTTGGTCGGTTGTGTGTGTGTGTGTGTGTGTGTGTGTGTGTGTGTAGGCATAAGTTGTGCTGCAAAAAAAAAGGTTGTTCTTGATGTTTTTTTTGTACTTTAAGCAGACCCTCAAATAAATACATTCCTCCTTTTTAAACATTTCCTAACAGTTTCAGTCAGATCTGCCAAAATAGTACATTGCCCTTTCCAAGCTGCTTTTCCTAATATTGACAAAAAATACCGCATTCCTTTCAGAGATCAATGAAAAACAATCGGAATGTGTGTTTTTTGTACAAGTTAAACATTCTTCCTCAGCTAAGTGTTCAACAAGAAACAATTTGTATTCCAATGATTTCAAAGATCTAAGCAGTTTACTTTCATTACTCTCCAGTCTCAGACTTACTGCACGTAACATTCAGCATTTGCCCTGAAACTGAAGAGAGAAAGGTTTTACAAGCTGTAAGCAACTAACTGCCGTTCACCCCTCACCCTCTTTCCAAATCCACCGGCTCTGCTCCTATTTATAAATGTTCTTACTCAGATTTCCACTTCATCCTGCCATGCTCAAATAGCAAACATTTTTCTTGATTGGGAAACAACCGAACGGGACCAAAGACTTTAGCTCTGTTACCCCTCAATGTGATGCAGAGGGTAACAATAAAAGATGCCACTTTTTGCTAAACTAGTAAAATTTACAGCAAATTACTACGTTTTTAACTGTGGATCCCAGTTCCATAAGACAATGTGGTTATATATAGCCCCTGCTAAGCTCATTTCCAAAGAGCCTCTCTCTTTCCTCAGGGCAATGCTCTACCATGCATAAGCTTTCATTACACAAACTTTGTGTAAGGCTGAAAATACTCTGACTTATATTAGCATAGTTGCAGTCATCCTAAATTCGCCTTAGAGCAACCAGAAATACCAACTTCTGCTAAGCAGTCTGTAGCAACAAGGTACTTGTGTGCAACTCTACGGATGCTGCTAATGCAACCAGCAGTAAGAAAACCTGTTAATTCAGGTTAGAGAGTCTTCCATCTTTCACAAATGGACGTTGTGACATGGGTACAAAACCACTGGTGAGTGCCAGTCACAAACAGAACACTTTCTTCATTGTTTTTAACTATTTCTTGCACACTGAGTTACTAATAACAATAGTGGCATTATTAAGCACAGATTTTCATCAACAGTCATCCAGTCCCAGCAGCATATATCTAGCACAAAACAGCCTACAGTTCACTCCAAAACTATACAAAAACTAGCTCATGAAGATTGTTCAGCTACAACATCTGTCTTACCATCTCCACAGTGTCAGAACAGGCTGGACCTCAGACTTTGCTGAACTATTTGATGCGTGGCCAGAACACCCACGTGCCACATGCAACTGAAGCCACCGAAGTTCAGCCAGTATATCTGAACATTCTGAAATTAGTTTTGAAAGATTACATTTAGATTCTAAAAGAGAAAAGGTCAACAAAAATTGCTCTCACACAAGTTTTAATCGGGCTGGCAGAAAACACAAGATGCTTCCATTTGTCTCAGCGGCTGTAAACCTTTGTGATAGAATGCCCACAGCCAGCTCTAATGGAACCTTTTTTCCTGACTTGTTCTGCAGCTGTACTTCAAAAAAAAATGTCTTCTCGTATGCCAAAGAATCACAGACCTCAATTAATTACAAACCATCAATGGAAGTCTAGCCATCCTGCATTGTCCTAACTAGGAACTTATGATCTCACTTCCGATCTAAAAATATTTCCTACTGATTGAATGGAGCTGCACACATTTTCACCCAATACTGCAGCACGCAACTTTGCACAGCACACATAATGCGTTCATGCTAAGTAGATGACATAGCATAAGAATTAACAGCAATGGAAAAAGGCAACATATACAGACCCATAGAACATAATCACCACATTGTTCGTACATCCCTGCCACCACTGTTCACTCCATTCCAGAAAGTCTCAAGAGGAAGCAAGATAGAGCAGCAGAAGCTGATGAACTTCCAGCTGCAAAGGGGTGGGAGGGAAAGGAAGCAGAGTGATTAGCTGAAGAGATTTATTGTACACACACATTCGATGTTAAAATTCAGCATCTACTATAATAGATTTCTTCCAGATTCATTTGATGGTTCATGATTCAAATGCTACCAAGCTAATGGTTGCTCAGCATGAAAACTTCAGAACATAAAACAAAGTTGTGAAAAGCCAAGACTTTGATAGAAAAGCATTATCATACTCTATCTCAAAAGTGAGAAGGACCTGATATTAACCCACCACACTGGAAAATCTTATCTCCTAAGTCTGTGTGAGTCCAGAGAGAAATCCAGTGTGTAACAACTTAAAAAATGCAGTGTTCTCTCTCTCTCTCTCTCTCTCTCTCTCTCTCTCTCTCTCTCTCTCGATGTTACTATATTGCTTTCTTCAACTCAGAGAGCACACTTCATTCTCTAGGCACCAATACTTGGAGTTTTCCCCCAAATGTATTGTGGAACAAAATTTTTTATTCTAGTTGTTGTATTTCAACAACCTTTGGCACAGGCAGAATCTGCACACAACCAATGCTTCAGAAGACAACAACGTTGAAAATGATTCCTTTAGTTTTTTCACAAGTTCATAACCGCTTGGAAGAAAACAATTCTGAATGCCATCCTTGTAGAAGAAGCAAGTTGTTTGTCTTAATTTGAATTAAAAATTAGATAAAATAGAAGGGATGGGAAACAAAGTCCAAACACAGATACATAATATGTATCACTCAGTACAATAATTCAGCAAAATGAAAGTCACTGTTTCCTTAATTAAAAAGTAAATGGCTATACATTATTTTTAATTAGTTGCAGGTTTACCAAATGCATCAATAGCAAATTAATTCAGTCACCGTGCAAATGATATCAACTATTACTGCCACTTCCCATGGAGCACAGCAATCCTATCACAGGAACAAAACCTCCTCGCTCTTACCACTGCCACTGATACGCAAGCTCAAGAACTCCACAGACAGTTACATTTCACATAGCTGCAAGGACATCCCAGGGATTTCTACACTGCAACTAATTTGTTCTGCTTTTAGAAGTAATTTGCCTTCAAAACACATGGCTTTGTCCACATTTCACTTCCACTTTGAAGTAATAGATCAGCTCTTACTAGTTCAGGAAGGAAAACATGTTGTTGTTATGTTCTAGCACAGTGGACAAAAACACCAGGCTGTCTGACAAGCCAACAGGCTGACCCAAAACTTTTTTATTTTAAAGAAAAAACAAAACAACCAGCTTTTATTAAAATAAAAGCATTAATGAAGTGCATTCAATGCACTAATACTTCAGAGGATTATGCTCTAGACAGTAGTTATGCTTTGAAAATCTCCTCAATATCACTTATGTAAGTAACTTACAGTATTTCAAACTGGTTCGTCCTATCAAGTAGGACTTACTTGTGTATTATTTGTAATAAACATAATAGTCTGACTAGCATAATTACAAACTGATTGAGTAACTACATTCAAAATTAAAGACTCAGAGAAGCAGTAACAGAACTCTGCAGTGTAGGCTGCCATCTGATGAACTCCTCTGCAAGTTTAGAGTGGAATGGAGGGAGATCTGGAAAGCAGGCAGAGACCCAACAGATGGCACAGCTCTACCCTGGCATCACTGGTCTCAACAAATAGGAGACTGGCTACAATTACAAAGAAACTGCAGAGATTTGACCTTTTTAACAAAGTTTAAAAAAAAAAAAAATTGTTTCAAAAATATGAAGCGTGTCTTATTTTGGTCATCCTTTAGTATTCTCACATTCGGCATACCTGCTGTATTTCTCACTCATGTTGTTTAATGTGGATCCAAACCATCATCTGCAGAGCTGGATCAAAAAAATCTATCTTAGGTAAACTGAAGTCTGAAGAAGAGTATGAGGCTTCTCCCCCATCCCTAAACACCTCAGCTCTACAAGACGACGACTGGTGAAACTTGTTTTGATTTTAATAACTCCACAACAGTTCAACAAACTTTATGTTGTTGCTTCAATGAGAGTAAGGAACTTTGTTTCAGCTAAAACTGATAAACTTCTTGTGTAAGTAATGTAAAAGAATGGCTACCTTCCCACGCCATTCAGCTAACTCAATTTCTGAAGAAAAAAAACTACATATATATATAAAATATAATCTATAATGTATATATAATAATAATGATAATAATAATAATAATATAAAAGGAAGAACTCTGAGATGACTTAAAGTCTACAGCAAAATCCAAAGGCGTTTAAGTATTTCAGGATGCAATTTATGGCAGAGTTCTGAAATGGATACTCCTAGTTCCTGTTGCTTTTACTGGAATATTTTTATGGAGAGTCATTTTTTTCCCACCCTACCCTTTTCCTTTACTGAATTTCCACACAATAACTTCAAGTTGACCATCACCGGACATCTGAACAACAATAAAAAAGCTACAGCTGGATCCTGTATTAGTCCCAGCTGCATAGGATCTCTGGCTGCCTTCACAGAACAAGAGAGCCAATAGGAAAACAGTAGGGAAATTTCTTTTAGCAGCCTAACTTTGAATAAATCACTTTTCCATATGCTACTACAACAAACTATTTTACTACTTAATGCAAACTGAAATTTTTCTCCCTGTTTTCACCCCTTCTTTAAAAAATAAAAAAAAAAAAATTTAAATCTCTCTTTAGAAACCTTTACTACAAAATACCAGAAAATAATCATCTCCAGATGGTCTTTCAAGTCTAACATACCACAATGGATGTATCTGCCAAGTCCACCCACCCACAGGCTCCATAAACTTCAGAGTATTATTTGTATTTAATTTGGATTACTAATTTCACCCAACTTTTCCCTTTTATGATACAAGTTACTTTTGCAGGCTCCCAAGGTAGGCAGGAGATACAAAAGGACACTAAGAATAGGGACATAAGGTGCGCTCTCTCTGCTCAGGCTATCAGTGAATTCACAGTGGAAGGGCTTAAGCCTGCCTTCTTTTATGTTTGCTCTTATAAAATATCACCTAATCTTTTAAAACATTCACGTGAAATTATGTCATTTATTGGTACAGAACCAAGACTAAACACTGCAGTCCTTCCAAACTCATATTGCACAAAATGAGAGAAAAGAGCATTGGATCTATTTTGATTTAACAACAACAAAAAAAAAACGCCCTGGGGGGGAAGCCTCCTCCAAAATGTTTAAGAAGCAAAGTTGCTATTTAATGCCCAAAAATGCACTTCCTACAGGAAAAAAAAAAAAAAAAAGAAGAAAAAAAAATCAATTCCATATGCTGTATTTATTTGTTGTTACTAAAAGTCCTCCAGCAAACTGCAACATCACAAACAGACCTCACATAGCAGGAAGGAGATGGGCTTAACACCTCTTTTGGGATTTCCAACTTGCAGAACAAACCAGCATCAGCTACAGCACCCATTAGCAAACCAAGCAGGTAAGGAAAGCCTTTATACTCTCCCTTCTGTGACCGAACAGTTCTCACAGACACAGCAGTTGTTTCTCTCAATTTTAGGTCTGACTGACCCTGACTACCAACTTCAAATTCCAGGTAAACAGCAGCTTATATAGAAACAGCAACTCAGGAGTAGCAGCTCCAGGACAAGAGATGGTAAGAAAGAAGCACAATGCTATTCCTCCTGTTCCTACATCCGTGCTGGATTCTGCATTAGAATGCTGCAGGTACATAACATCAGAGAAACCAAAAGGTGGGACAATAGGTCAAAACCAATCTGCAGAAGAGTGGGTAAAATAACTTCTATAAAATAAAAAATTACTTTGGAGACTATAAACATACACCACCATAATACAAACTCCCTGCTAATGTGTGACATGACAGATACCACATGCAAAGGGAGCTTTCCCCAGTGTTTGTCAGCAGTGAGGTTACAGAACACAAGGCTACGCTGAGGTTTACTTTGGGCTGAGTGAGGTTCCTGAAGATGTATGGCTGAACATTAAGCGCCTGGCTTGGAGGACTCTGTGCAGAATTCTGGCAGTTTAAAGAAAAAGAACTGAGAAAGAAACAACCAAAAATTGAGGGGGAAAAGGGAAAAATCACAAAACAATACACACATTTACCTACCCAAACCAATAAACTCCATAGACCTACTACAAGGGACTATCAGCCAGCATGGTTCATACGCTGCAGCTCCTGCACAGGCAACCCTGAACAGCTGAGCACTTCGCACATAGAAGAGTCAGGTCTACATGGTCTTCTGAAGGACTCAAAACAGCACACATACAGCACCAAGCTCCTTCCCTGTACCGAGTAGGATCTCAGGGTCAGAGAGCACTCTTAATTTGCAAGGTTCCTCCCAAAAAACAGTTTCTCCATTCCAGAGCCACCACCTCTTCTTGCCGCCACTTGGCTTAGCTCAGCTTCTTGGGAAAGCCTTCCTCCACAGCCCCTGGCTGCCCAGGCAGGAGATGCAGCCACAAAAACAAGCAGCAGATTTACAAATTCAAAAATGGGATTTGCAAGTGGTCAAAATTGTGCTCACAGGGAGCACAGAGCCTGGTGGGAAAATTCCTCTTGGGTCGATTTGAATGCCTGGGCAGGAAGTTCATTAGTCCACACTTAAACGAGTAAGGAAAAAAAAAAAGAAAAAAAAAAAAGAAAAAAAGAAGACTCAGAATCCGATTACTGAATATAAAAAAAAAAAATACTCCTTCCAGCAACAATAAGGCCTTATTTTGTCATCAGCAATCCGCTTATAAATGCCCCTTTTGCCGACTCCCCCTCTTGCAGCATGCCTCGTGAGGCAGCGGGACCCGCTGCTGTCAGCATCTGACCCTACAGACAGCACTGCCTGTGAGCCAAACAAAGATCTCATTAAGGACCATGATATTTACAGTGCACCAAAATGAAAATCTAACAGCAAATAAAAGCTTCTGAAAACTTGGAACTGAGCAAGCAAACAACCTGAATGGTATTCTGCACTCTGAATGTGACAGCACTGAACACAGCTCCGTGCTGGAAGTTACAGTTAATGATGTGGCTGTATAAAAACATGGAGGTGACTCCTTAAACGACTACATCTCACAGTTCTGAAAGAAAACAAGAGGCCGCTTCCCCGCCTGCACAT
Source organism: Perdix hodgsoniae (assembly GCA_035772895.1). Lineage (NCBI taxonomy): Eukaryota > Metazoa > Chordata > Aves > Galliformes > Phasianidae > Perdix > Perdix hodgsoniae. The sequence continues at coordinate 10,589,205 of JAPSGF010000014.1, read as the reverse complement.
ATCAGTTCTTTTTCAGCCTTTTTGTGCATGAGAGAAAGGCAGAGCAAGCAGCAGAGAGACGGATCTGTGTCCTTTCTACCCACCTACTGCTTTTGCCAGAGCACATCCTGCACATATTGCTCCGCTCCAACACCGTTTACCCAAAGGGAAGATGTTACAAGCTCGATGAGCACTGATGCACCCCAACAGCAATTCCCACAGCTGCTGCTGAGCCGCTCCCGCACCCCGCATCAGCTCTGCTCCCAGCAGCTGCAGGACATCGTGTTGTGAGCCAGAGAAACACATGGGGATGGGGGCCAGCCACAGAACTGCGTAAGGAAGGGATGGAGGGTTTGTCACTGGAGACAAAAGATCCCAGCCCACTACAGGAGAAGGCACAGCCTGCGAGACACTACACCACCTCCACAGACAGTGTTCTATTCTTTTCATACAGCTTTCTTGTTCTGCTAAGGAACTAGAGGCATTTCATCTAAAAAATAAAGAAGTGACTTTCCTCCTTTGATAGGAAGGACTCATATCTGCAAGAACAGCAGCGGCTTCCCAAAATCCACCTGAGCAGCTCAATCTGATACAGAATACCAGAGCTGAAATCAGAGTCAGGGATCTCAAAATGAACTTATCTACAATTCTCATTTTGAACTGAAGAACTTCCTTATGAAATTCAATCAGAAGAGTTATTAGTTAATAGTCTTGCAGGAAAATGTGTCCTTCGTACAATTTCCATTTGGTTGCAAAATAACTATCAATTTCACAAGTCCTCCACACACCTGGCATAAGGCAACTATTTCATTTTATTGTAATCAGAACATCTGAAAACAAGGGTAATTAGTAAAAGCACGCCAAGAAGCCCAACCTGCTGAAAAATCACACCAAGGATTGCCAGTACTTGATGTCCTATACAAGAATCTGATTCATGGTTCACAAGCTTCCAGTGTGCTACACCTCCTATTAACTCTGCGAGATCTGACTTTGCAAGAGACACTGTTTCCTGGGAAATACTGGATAATATCTGTATGTACCTTCTTCCATGTCAGCTTGAACTGGAAATGCTCCCCACTTACACTGCACCTATGTGTAAAAAGACACTGGAACTACAGTACAATTGTGGAAGCAGCTAAGCATCACTACTTCCTTTAAATGAAACTTCGTATTACCAAATAATGGGTTTAAAAAACCTCAGAAAGTAATGAAATAAATGTGACACAGATGTTCACAAAAAAAAAAAAAAACAAGAATGTTTTTACTTCATAGCAACCAAATAGGTCAAGCCATTTCCTTCTTCAGGCAAATCCCAGAGGACCACAGAACACATGGTTTTCTAGTGGATTTTCTGTGTCTATCCCACTAAAAGGAAATACTGCCGTCCAAAATATTTGCAATACTAAGTTTTCCCATGAAATTGTTGGGAGTTGAAAGAAGGAAGTCATATGCAATTAAAAACAATTTGCTAGATGCTAAAGTTATACAAATGGCATGATTAAATATACTTTTACTATTTAAGTCACATACCTCTCCTATAGAACATACTGCTCTAAAAGAACACATAGCAAAGAGCTCAGAAATACCAGTGATGGTGGTTCACACAAATTTTTTCTTTGCTTCCATACATCTTAAGGTAAAATGCCATGTGTTCATCACCACCGTGGGATTCCTGTCCTGCAGATCTACAAGCTGACATGTTTTTCCAATAAAATAGCTGCTAAGTGCTTCTTTTTATCCTTGGTGAAAGAAGCCCGTGGTCACTGTGTCCAAACTCTTCATTAAATGAGCGCAATCCTTCAGCATATGCTTAAGGACTTCTGAACTACAGGATGACAAAGTGATTCAGCTTTATAAAAGGAAGAAAGAATCTGTAGAGTTTCTTTATCGTCACAAACCAGCACCTTTCGTGTAGCCCAGCCCCAGATAGAAGCTTGCAAACAGCGTGTGAACCCATGATCAGATTAAATCTACTCAGGCATTCAAACATTAAAATGAATACTGCATAGGAAAATACAACTTATTTCTTAAGTTTCAGATTGCAAAAGTCTTCAAAGGGTTTTGTGTTGCCCTTCTAATGCCAGTTTTCTACAGACTGTTCTTTAGGAAAATGTAAATTAAAACATCTGATTTATTTCCTGGTCGATAACCACTGGCAATGTCATTGTGAATCCACAGGCACCAAGACAGGACATAGCTGGAAACAACATCAGGAGCTCTGTTTTAGACTCATTAAGCTTAATATGACAATTATGCAATCTTAAGATGTCAAACAGGCCAACATTTTAGCTGGGACAGATGGCAGTGGAACCAGAGCAGGCAGTATACGCTGTGAGTCATCACTTCAAACATGATTGTTCAATTTTTATTTGCAAATTCGATTGTCCAGATGAAGATGTACTGAAGAAGAGAGCATTAAGGCAAGCACAGAGCCCTGCAAATCCTAGCAAGAAGCTGGAAGCATAAAGATCAACTACCATATGAAAAAGGGATTAACAAGACAGGAGGGGAGCAAGGAGCCAGCAGAGAAAGAAGCCAAGAAAGAGCAAGATTTCAAGAAGAAAAGCATAGTAAACAGGACTAGAGGCAGCTGGATGGACAACAAGCAAAGGAATGTTCTTAGCACGAGGGGTCAGGACACGTGTGGAAAGGACCTAGGATGAACCTGGAGGAGATGCTCTTCAGACAATGACTGCAAACAGCTCATTCAATGACTTCCAACATGAAAAGGAGATGAAGCAGTAGTTCAACAAGCGACTGCAGCCAAAGACGGTGTAAAAAAAAAAAAAAAACAACAAAAAAACAGACAAAAGCTTGGTTGCTTGGGGAGGAAAGGAAGCAAGCAAAAGATAGCAGTGGATAAGATGGAGCTATAGTACAAGCAGAATGGTTTACAGCTTTTATTCAAGAGCTAAAGGCTGTGCCAGCAAGGGAGAGACTTATAGGTGGAAAAGATGGCGAGCAGAAAGAACTGGAGGAAAGCCACATTGTATTTCATCAACTTTCCCTTAAGAAAGCATTGAAAATTCTATAAAGAAGGGGATCAGATTGAGAAACTTGATGCGAACTGCAGGGCGCCTCCTGGAAAGCACTGTGCTGCCCTGACACAAGCAGCCCCTCACCTGGTAAAGGCTCTTACGCTCCACTGATATTACAAGACTGCAATATCCATTTCGTAACAGCGGCACATGGGAAAGCCACTTTCACATGGCTGTTGCTCTGACTGCCAGACGTCGCTCTGCAAAGTACTCTCTGTTCCTCCAAGTAAACTCTACAGGATTTTTTCCTAGATGTAATAATCCACAGATGCTATGTTAGAGGCACACTGTTCCACTAAAACCCGTGCCCTGATTATGCTGCTGTGCACCAGCTCCCAAATCCCATTACTCAATGATTCAAGTCTGGCAATCTCTGGAAATTTTATCAGCAAAAATGTAGTGCTGTCTTCCAAGCCACAGCTACAAATATCAAACATTAGGCTAAGAAAAACCGTAACATGTTACTGCAATTAAGAAGTCTACTTTCTGAAACCACTACAAATAACTCATATTTACAATTAATTACTAATACTCATGCATTTGGGGATAAGAGTTAAGACCCTAATGAACCAACACGTAATCTGTACAAATTGAGGTAAGCTGAGCATGGAGAAGTATTTATTTTGCAAAAAGAGACTTAGTTTGAAACCCTGCTGGCTGACAGAAGACATTTATGTTGTTTCATTTTGAGTTGTATGTCTGAATGTGCCATTATTTCTCTTCCTAGAACCAGGATGGGAGGTTAATCTGATACTCAGGTGCATTTTTTTTGTTGTTCTTAGCACTTTCTCAGTATTACTTAAAACTCCAAAGAACTTTTGGGACAACTTCTTAAAACTACCAGCACCAGTTATCCACTTTGATGAGTCTGAAGGAAAACACAGTTAATATACTTCTTTATTAAATACATTTCTTATTTTGTGAGTTTCTTTTATTTTAAACAAAACATGCAAATTCAGTCTTGAATGCAATGCAAACATCTATAACCATGAGCAGGTCACGTGAAATCCCATACCTTTAATACCTGCCTTTGAAAGACACTACAATCCAGAGGTTGCTGAAATATACAGATAAAACAACTTTCTGCTGGGGGGCTGGTCTTTCTTTTTACATTTAACAGCTTTTACCTATAAGCAGATAACTGCTTTGCCACGCAGAAAAATAGAAGTCATCTTGCTAAATTTGGTTTGGCAGCAAATCTGCTCTTCTGAGTCTTCTGCAAGATGACCTGGTCCTTTGGTTCAGCTCCTGATGGTCTGCCTCCATACCAGAAATCCACGTGCTACCTGGCACCATCGCTGGCGAGCACAGCCAACAACAGGCTGCCAGCTAAACTGCTCTCCAACCCCAAGGAAAGCTTCACCATTTGGAAACAAACAGCTCTGGGAGCAATAGAGAATCCTCACTGCCACAGTCAGTGCTAGAGCTTCGTGTATTTGCTGAGTACAAGCAAGATTTTAACCTCTGAGCACACCTGAGGAGAGCTGAAAACAAATACACATGCAGAAGTCACCCAGTAGTCGATCCCATAGGCTTTTCCACACGGAATGGCACTGAGCTGGATTTGGAGACTAGGAAGCAACTGCACAACTCAAGTTCAGAGGAACAAAGAGCAGTACTATTCCGGCCTGCCTTCGGCACACCTGCTGCAACACTCAGTGCGAAGATCCCGATTCAGCAGCACCACCACCGCTGCAGAAGAGTGAGCTTGTAAGAAAAGCCTCGCTCAGATCACAGAACGTGTGATTTTAACCCAAGCGAGGAGAGGGGGGAGGAGAGACTTCCTGGATGAAGTGAACCACAGAGATATTTTAATCGGAACACAAAAGGAGGCTGAGACGAACACCAACTGACGCGGATCATATCGCATCAATAATCCATGCACACAGCCTCCACTGAGAGCAAGGGGAGGTTTGTGTGTAAGTGGCTCGTACAGAATGAACGCATGCCCCCATTTAGACTCCACACAGAAGAGAGAAAACATCAAGAACAATTCCCGCAATTAACACTTCTCTTCTGCCAAGCGTTTCTAAAATAATCCTGACTTTACACAGCTCTGCTTTTATTCACAGCTTTCACGAGTGATGGCAAAATAGCTGACCCCATTTGTCAGATGAAGGAACTGAAGCATCAGATGCAAATGAAACTGAGGAGCAGGGCAGCAGGCAAAGCTGAACTGGGAACTGCATTTACCTTCTGAATCACAGTTTAATGCCCTAGATATTTAGATGCTTATCTAGATCAAGCCTCTAATTAGGATGATTCGCTGCAGTCCTCAAATAATTGTCCTGCTGCCTGCGGTACCTGTGCACACCGATAAGCCCAGCTGCACCAGTTTGTCACTTCACCATGAGAATTTCTGGAGTGCTGCAGACGTCCTACAAAGGTCCCAGCACCAGACAGCCCTGCTGAGCACCCCTGGCCTCACTGCTCAGTAGCACCAAGGCGCGCTGAAATTGGCTGTCAAATCAATACTTCCCGCATGCTTTCCATTGTGCAAAAAGAAGGGAGGGAAAAAAAGACTTAATTCAAAACAACAATGCATTAGCTGGAAATGATCTAACTAACTCTGGCGTTCCAAACTGACTGTGCTCCATAAGAAAAAGTCAGATAGGATCTCCAGTCAGGAAAAGAATTCAATACTCATAAGAGACTAGCATCAACTATCAAATACAGATGGGAAAAAATGAACCATCTTATTAGCCTACAATTGTTTTACAACAAAGCCAAATAGGGAGGGATATTAGAAAGTTACGCATTTGTTAGGCTGATATAAAATTAAAAATAAAGGTTTTGTTCTATATTAAATCTGACTTCTTCCTCCCCAGAAGCACTGCAGGACTGACAGCCTCCTTCCAGGCTCTGGGTGCTTTTCTTCCTGAGCAAATCCAGCTTTGAAACACACACCTGACAGGACTGATTCAGCCAGAGGTCCACCTTCCAGTCTGAGCCTGGCAAGTCAGAACTACAACACGATACAGCGCTGGTGCCAACAGCAAGCACCTCCATCTCCCTCTCCTACAGACACCAGCTTACAACACCGTGAAAATAACACATGCCAAGTTCACCGAATCTTCTGAATAGTTCCAGTGTTCAATTGCTTCCAGTGACAATTTTTAAAGGAGAGCTGGCTTGTTTTGTTCTTTGTTTTTCCTTGCAAAAGACTAAAGCCTAACACTGATGAGGCAGGCAAGAGCTGAGAAATGGCCACGCTCCTTCAAGAGTTATTCCTCTGATTCATCATAGCCTTTTTCTTTCCCAAGTTGTCAAAACAAACACCACACCCACCTGATTTCCGAGTTCTGGGCAATGGCATTTAAAATTAGCAATCGCCGTGTAACTATTAATCATACGAGACTTAGCCATTATTTTATCCATTTAGAAACGAGCGATACCCTCAACCACGGCGCGGTTAACGCTCCGCAGCCATCCCCACCGAGCAGCTGCGGGGTTACAGCGAATGTAGGGCACCGAGCGCATAGAGCCGGCCGGGCACAGAGCGGAGGGTTCCTCCAGAGGGAAGGGAGCCGCACACACAAAGCACACTGGAAATAAGACGAAGAAAGCAGGCTGCAAACCCGCCGTCCTTCAGCCGGGACAGTCTGCAGCCTCCGACAGATTGAAGATTAAACGCTCCCTTAGGATGCAAGCCCCGATTTGCTAAAAGTGCTGTTTGGGAACATTAGCATCGCTGCCTTTAGGAACGGTTCGCCTTGTTTAAACTGGATGAACCACTCCGGGATTATCACCGAGCCTCCATTAGGATGACACACAAACAGAAGCCCTCGCAGAGCATAATTATTCTTTTCACCGCTCGCACAAACGCCAGACACACACTTTTCTCTCCCTCCTCCCCAGCGGACGCGCAGCTGCGCCCGGGGAGCGCGGCGATGTCTCCGTGCGGGATCGGAGCCAACGCGGGGCTGTCACCGCGCCGACGGACGGGCGGACGGACGGGGCCCCGCCGCCCTGCGGCCGCCCCGAGAGCGGCCCTCCGCCCGGCCGAGCCGCCCGGCCGCGGGCACGGAGCCCCATCGCGGCCGCCGGCGCCGTCGCTGCCCCCGCGCCCGGGAGGAGCCGGGCGGGACGGGGCACGGAGCGCGGAAAGGGAAAAAGAAGGGCGCGGTGCCGCGCCGCACGCCCCGGCCTCGCCGCGCTCCCCAGCCCCGCTCCGGGCACGGCGGCCAGGTGCGGGGCCGCGGCCCCTCCGCCACTCACCGCCGCCTCCGCCGCCCTCCTCGTCCATGCAGGGGCCGCACGCAGCGCGCTCCGCGCCGGCCGCGGCTCAGGGAGGCCCGGGCTCGCTCCTCCCGCCGCTCCCTTCCTCCTCCTCCTCCTCCGCCGCCGCCGCTGCGCACTGCCGCCGCGCTCCCCGGCCCCGGCGCTGCCTCAGCCCCGGCGGCGGCCGCCGCCTCGGCCCAGCCGCCCGCCCCTCTCATGTGACCCGCGGAGGGGCGGGGGGGGAGGCAGCGCCCGGCCGGATCCGTGCCGCCGCCGCCGCCGCCAGGTCGGCCGTCCTCGCCGCGCTCCCTTCTCCCGTCGGGGGGCGGCCGTGCCCCGGGCAGCGGGGAGCCTCCCGCCCGCCGTCTGCTTTTCGGCGTCCCCGGCGCGGCCTGGCGGCGCTCGGCGCCCCGCGCGAGTCGGGCAGGGAGCGGGGGGAGCCCGAGCCGCCGGCAGCCACCTGAGAGAGGGGGTGGGGGAGCCGGGGGGCGTCCGTAGAGCCGCTGGGACTTGGAAGGTGTCCCGGGGGGAGAAAAGAGCCGGGGGTGACGGGGGGGGGGGGGAGGCACGAGGTGGGTGTCTGAGTTGGGTGCTCCTGGGGGGAGCCAGGACTTGGACTCGATGATTCTTACGGGTTCCTTCCAACTCAGAACATTCTGTGATTCCACAACAGAGAAAGCTACATCAGTAAAGCAAAATATTGAAAATTCAACTGTTTGCTCAAATTAATAGCTAAGTTATAATGAAGACATTTTATTGATCACAAGTTAGTCTGATCTGAGTGTCCAAAAAGGAGCTCGCGGTATTTGTGTTTTCTCTGCAGCCTTGCTTGCCTCTGGTCCTTGGGTCGGGTGCTGGAGAGCTGCTGGCTGCTCTTCCTGCAGTGGCTGTGAAGTTTTGTGTGTAAATGGGGGCTCCTCGTACACAGTGCGGGATTTTGCACAGACATGTAATGCCTGTTTTGGTAAGGAAAAGAATTTGCCTGCTCACAGTCATGGGACTTGATACAGTGGTGGGATTTCTGAAGTCCTTGCTGAGATGGGCAGTAGGACGCCGCTGCAGCCAAGGCAGGTAAGCAGCAGTGTGCTGGCACCAACCACTCTTCCTTCCTTCCTTCCTTCCCAGGAACCACCCCACATTATTTTTTAAAACGTTTAGTGTTAAAATTTTATTCAGAAAGGAAACGGGGGGAGGAAGGGGTCAGCCAACAGGAAGGTATCAGGGTTTTCATTTTCCTGTTACGGGCTGGCGTGGCACAGTGTGTGTAGTGGGGGCTGTCAGCAGCGCTCACCTCCTGACACCGCTGCTCACTGCTGTGCTGAGCGCACAGCTTTGGTCCTGACAGCTGCTGTGGTGATCAGGTGTCCCTCAGCAAGAAATCATAAACATCACAACCCCTAAAATGCTCCCATCCTTTCCTGTAGGTTTAATCACCGTATGAAAAGGAGGTGATTACATGAAACAGCACCCTTGGTAAGGGATGTATTTTCCAACTACATAAAGTGCAATTAAGGATGACTTCAAAATCAGTTTGAAGGCAGATGAGTTGATGGTGGGCTCTGAATACTTCTGCCCACTGAACAAACCCTTAATTTACATTAGAGAGGAATCTGGTTCATGAGAAAAATCTTGGTGTTATGTTTCATCGCAGAATGTTTTCATTAAATCTGTGGGTTTTTATGCATTTGTGAAAGATATACTCCATTATTTTCTTGCATTCATTTAGCAGTGTCATTTTTAATCTTCCAATGTTTAAATATAACTTTTGATACAAGAAAAAAATCTACGCAAAGGAAAAGCCCAATCACTAATAGCAGAAGAGTGAGCTGTGGACAACAGTCTTCCTCCCACCAGTTCAGTGGCAGAATTCCTGCTGACTTCAGTGGAAACAAGACTGGGCTTTAAAATAAAATAAATGAATGAATGGCAAAGATAAAAACAGTGTGTGATCCAAGCAAGGAAAGGAGACTGTCCTAATTATAAGTGGTCAGTTGGGATATTTTATATAAATGTCACGCTCAAATCAGACAAACTTGTGATGAATAAAATTTCTTCATTATAACTTAATTATTAATTTGAGCAAACAGTTGAATTTTCAATATTTTGCATTACTGATAGAGCTTTCTCTGTTGTGGGTTTGAAATATATCTTGAGGAAAGTCTGTTACTTTCAGTCCCACAATATAGGATGACTTACCCTTACAAACTACAGAAGAGCACTAAAGTTATAGTGCCTTCTTTGTGGCTGTTTGTCTCTGCAATGATGGCACACAGTCCTCAGAACTTTATTTTCTCCTGCATGTTGTGTATTCTGCAAAGACACTTATTTTTGCATGAACCTGATCCTTCACGTGTTCTTGGTGTAAAACTTAGTTCTGCATGCAGGGCTCTTACCAAGCAAAGCTGTTTAATCCTTAGGTGAGATACGTGATATAAATTTTAAAGATGTAAATTTTTATCTAACCATCTCATTTTCCCACGTACTGCTCAGACCTGCCACGTGTGGCTGCAGAGCTAACCAGGGCAGGAAAAGATTTTTTGAAAACATATGAAGTCAACTAAAGAATGACGGCCATGGTTCTGCGTTGTAACGATGGTAGTTCTACCATGGGAGAACTATTCTTTAGTTAGTGGAAATGCATAATAACAGTGGCACTGTAATGAATAATGGGCAGTTTCTTGCCAACAGAGGGACAGGTGCCAGATAGCAAAAAAGGTTATAATCTAACAGATTTTAGGGTATGCTTCAATGAACTATTTCACTCGTGAATAATTCCTTCATCTCTACTTTGTTTTCTGGAACTTTGATCACTTTTCCATTTTCCATATGACTTTTATTTATCCCTCTGTGTTAGACTTTCAATTAAAAGTTTTTTGATTTGATCTTTTTTATTTTTTTTTTTTCTTTCTTGCTGTCGGTTTTTTAATCATAGCTGTTCTTACAGGAGGTGTATTTTGCCAGGCCTGTATCACAAGTCTCGCCTTTTGTGCTGGAAGAAATTCATAGTCTGTCATTTCTGCAAATGAGAGTCTAATAGTTGGTCTGTTTAAATTATCTTTAGGGGGGAAATTGGGCATTCTTCAGAACTGACTGCTGGCAAGGTTGATTCCCTTATGATAAATGTGGTTATATGCCAGATTTTTAGGCGATGTGCTTGGTCTTTATTTTTCTCTTTGAGACAGCTTAGTGTCTGTTTTGATTAAGTTTGCATAAGAGGTAGTTTATCATGTCATGTTTCGTTTCAAAGGGTCAGGAGCACATCTGTTACGACATTTGTCGTAACACAGAAGATGGGTGAAGACAACTGAGTGCCTTACATCATGTTTTAGTGGTCTAAGGAGCTCATTAAATCTTGAGTCATTTCTATGGATTGCAATTTAAACCAGCTTGCAAGCCATAGTGAATGAAAATTACTTCCCACCCAACCCCCTTCGTATATATACTTCTAATAATTGAAGAATGTAGGAGTCAGAAAGCCCTGTTGGTTCTCACATCCTTTCCTCAGCAAGAGAGAACTCCCTTTTATTCTCGATTGCTTTTTGTCAGTTAGTGAAAATACTGAAAAAGATCCTCATTATTAATCTGGAATTTAGAGAGAAATAAGGTTAATCTTATCTTGATAAGTTTCCTGTTGTAAATATTTCAGTGATGTAAAATTCCATTTTGTGAAGATAGATTTTGTAAACTTTTCATTTCTAACCAAAAGCAGTGGTGGTGTTCATCACATGGGCAGCAATAGGAAGCTAAATACAAGTAAAATTATATTATGAGGCCTAAGAAATACCACTCTGATTGGTTTTGTTTTTGTTTTTTTTCAGAACAGAAAGAAATAAAGTGACTGCCATTGTGGCATCAGGCTGGATGTCATATCTCACCCAGGCCTGGGATTTTGAAAGTCCCAATTAATCTTGCTTTGGGAGCTGTAAGCCAGCTGTAAGCCGTGCGTGAGACCTGCTCTAGCTGTATGCACGTGGCAGCAGCGGAGGGATTTATTGTGGTAATGTTGGTAAGAAAGGAGGCCCACACGGCTCCTTCCTCCCTGCCTGGAGAAGCCTCCTTAAACAGCTCCGTGGTGTATCAGGGCTGGTGTGTATGGCAGCCAAAGCGACAGGCTGGGCTCACTCACGACGCGCAGTGTCAGAGGGGTCGGACCGGGTGCTCCTGATTCACCACTGAGCTGATGCCTGAAATGCAATTGCGTATCTCCACATGAGCTGGCTCAGATCTGTCTGCTGGCAAGTCAGCCGTGCACAGATCTGGGTTTAATAAACGTGTGACCATAAATTCAGCCAGGAGTAGGAACTGACAGCTAACGATTGTGACTTTCAGTGTCCTCTCCGCTGTAAAGCTGTGCTGTAAATGAGAGCGCTCTCTAAAACAACTGTTCATTGGCACAATTGCAACTTTGGTAGACCGTGATACACAGATGGTGCAGGAAGAAGAGAGGCAGAGTGTTGGATAACTGTTTTGTCAGTGGGGACATCCCCGGATATTCCTAACTTTATTCTGAACTGGATTTTCTCAGTCTTGTTTTTGATCCCTCACACTCAGCCCTTCTGAAACTGTGTCTGGAGGCAGACAGTGCTTGTCAATATGTGATCTGTACAACGGTGGTAAATTGATCCAGAACAAACACAGGGATATAATTGCATTCTGGTCAAGATCAGCCAGTGCTGAGTGACAGCATATACACCAGGCTTTATCCTGGCTTTACAGTGGCAGCAGAAAGATAAATGATACCAACTCGGATGTAAAATCATCAGGGTAAAACCACTCTTTACTCTTTGCTTTGTTTTGTTTCTAAAAAACTGGTTGGGTCGAATTTCTAACAATTTTGTGTCTTGTGGTTATCCAAAAATGGTATTTACTGTATCATGAAATTGCAGTTGCATGCTGGTGAGGGTATGCCTTCAGCTCCTCTGGCATGTTATTTTTAAGTACGTAGCTGCTGTTGAGTCTAGATGCAGAGGGGTAGTGATTCCTTGCTAAAAGGCTGTGTGTAATATTTTAAATTTTTACTGTCTGTAACCAAGAAAGGGCTCCATTTATCCCAGCTGCTATAGTTAGAAAAAGATATACGGAGCCTGAAGCAGAAAAACATTGCTTAAATCCTTTTCTTCTCATGGCTTCATGGCTATACCTGCTACTTTATTTCTTACGTATCATCATAGGTATAAGAATAATCCTTTATTCTTCTGTATCAATACAGAAATGCTTTAATATTTTCTTACCGATATACGTATATTTCCAATTTAAAAAGCAGATCTTCACCGTAACAGTGTTTCTTTTGCTGTATATCTCTTAATAGTGTTAAAGAAAAAATCTGTCTCTACATACAAGAAAATGTTAAGCAAGGGAGAGTCAAGCACTGAAGCAAAGAATTTGTCCAATAAAATGGAGGAGACAGGTCAAAATAATTCCTGATGTAACTCAATTTATCTCATGCAGTTACATGAAGGATGAATTTGCTACTTTATACCTCTGGGGCCAGAAAAGGATTTCTGTGATCTCAGCCAGCACAGTTTAAAATAATTGTTCTTAAGAAACAAAATCGTAATTGAAGCCTGATGGAACTGCAGCCATTATTTTTAGCGTATTACCATATCCATAAAAGAACAGCAGGTCTAAAGAACAACAAAAAGGTCCTCCTTAAAAGGTGAGCACATGGTGATTTGCAGCTAACATCCTCCGTAACAGTTTTTTTGTGGGAAAAAGGATTTCACGACCGCCTGTTAGAAATGGTCAGTGACATCAGGACAGCTTCCATTTCATGTAATGCCAAAAGCCTTTCTCTGTTTGCTGCATTGCACCTTTAATTTTTTTCCTCCATTCTCATCCTTCTGCCCTGACCAGCTCTAATTCAGTCAACCCTTTCCCTCAAGTTCCTTTCGGTCCCACTAGGTCTGCAGGGACCTCTGGTCTCAGCGTGGCTTCTTCCTGCTGTTTCCAGGCAAAAACATTCAACCACTTCGGATAGTGAAAGCAGAGACATCTGGCCTTTGCCCTAATTTATTTTCAGATTTTAAATTTTAATATGCTTACATTTGAGATGCTTTAAAGCAGAGCACTTTCACTGTGAGAACTCAGCCTCCATGTGTCAATCTGTAGTGCTATGCTCAGAGATTATTTTAGTTTTAAAGCCTGATTATGAAACATCAACCTCTGCCTCCCCATCCCACTCCCAAAGCCAGGAAATACTTCTAATACCAACGTGTTTCGTTCTTTTAATAGTGTAAAGTAAAAATAACCCTATAGTACATTAGTGCGATGAAACTGAAGTCAGCAATCTGTCGTTTTTATCTTTACTAACATGCAACTGTCAATTTTAATATGTTGGAAAGGATCTGTGTATACATGTATATAAAAGATGTGAAAACAGAAAGGCATTTATTGAAAGCAGACAAAAATCAGGAAGATGATAAAATAGTAAGAGGAAGTGACCTCAGATATAAAAACTTGCTTTATGCAGCAGAATTTACCACTAAGAGCTGAGGCTGGCAAATTGCCATACTTTAGATTAAATAAGCTGTGTAATGTAAAAAAGTGTCAACTCAGTGTTCAGATACACTACATGCATTTGCAAAGCTAACGTTGTAGAAAGCAATTAAACTTTCTTTTTTTAAAAAGTTTCTTTGATTTGCTTGTTTGCTTTGTTGTTTTTTTTCTTTGTGTGTCTTTAAAAGCTTGATTATGTATTCAAATACCAGAAATGTCAGCTGTACAGAGCTGGACCTCTAAGAATATCTGCATCAGGTGTAGCAGTAGGCGGGATACAGCAAATTGCCAAACTACCAAGTTAAGCATATTCCCATGTTTCAATACCTACTACAGTCCACAGAGCTACTCAGGTAGTGTGTCTGCTGCTAAACATTTTCAAACTGGATAAACACTATTTTTTTTTATGCAGAAAACCTACGTTTGTAGAGAAAAGATCCAGAGCTATAGGAAATAAAAGGGCACATACTTGAAAGACCTCACACATACAGGAACGTTTTTGAAACCTGCTGAAAACACTACAAAAATCCAAGGATCACCTGTACCAGCTGAGAATAAATGCTTTTTTTTCTACACGGATATGTTTTCCTCTGCGGCTTGGCAAGGCCTCCTTTCCGATCTTCCTGCTGGAAGAAAAGCCATTTCAGTAGATGATGGATAATGAGCCCAGCTAAGTTCTCATGACTAACAAAACCATGCCCATGCTCTCTGTTCCCATCTATAAGGTTTTTCCAGAGCTCAGCAAGTAGGGAGGACACCAAACCTGAAAAACTAGCCAGCAGATAACTACATTTAAACAGATAATTTTCTCAACATCTTCGTCAGATTTACAAGACAGATAGACTGTTACCTGAGCATGATGTGTATCCGCAAATCAAGTCTCTCAGGAAAAGCCATCTGTAATTTGTTGAGAAGAGGTATTATCTCCTTCATACATTAAATCATTCCATGAAGTATTCTTGGGTATTTCTTGTATCTAAATCTTCTAAATCTTCACTATATTAACTGCTTCTATGGAATTTCAGATTTACTCTTTATGAGGAACAGAAGCTTTGCAGTTCTTTCCCTAGGTGCGGTTTTTATCCCTAAATGGCCTCAAGTTTCTGCATAAGTTGTACAAAACTTTCTTATAAGTCTCATATTTCATTCTGCTTTAGTAAAGCTGAGATATATAGATATGAGTTAAAAGAAGATAAATTCTTTGTATTCTTCAGCTAAAATTAAAAAATTAAGTGCCATCTTGAAATTCTTAGGTAACAAAATTGGTTTTATTAGATTATGAAACTGCAAATTATGGCGGATAAATGCGGGTAAAATATTTTTCTCAGAAATCTAAACTGATAATTAAAGAATGTTGACCATAGGCAATAGGAACAAGTAGAGCAGTAACTTTATCACAGTGGGATCTCAAAGATCCGTAGTAATTCCACAGTAATGCAACATGAAAAAAATGTATGTTTTCATTGTGCTTGATGTAGCATTTAGGAAAGTGTTTCCACTTGTTGCTGCTGGACATTTTATCTCTATGGAAAGCACTTAGAGCTCAAGCAGGAATACATACTTGAGCTAGAAAAGCAAAAATATTCATGCATGAATATATTTATATGAAAACAGGTATTGTAATATACATGCAGTCAAAAAACTACAGTGTCATATATTACGCTAATGAAACAGTCTTTTATCTCTAGATCACAGAATTAGAGGCATCTTGGTTGTATAATGAGCAAAAGACTCTCAACTGAGTCTACAAAGCCAGCATGGATGTTCTGCCTTGTTTTTAGCCTGGTTTGGGGCCATGCACGGCATTCTAAATTCAGTACAATTCTCAGCTGCTAAATGCTGACACTTTCAAAATAATATACTTATTTTAGTTGTGTTTATTTGCTAGGAACATGGTATTTGGAAAATACACAGTGAATTTGAAAGTAATTGAGGAACATAATATGGCCTCCGTTTGAGCAGCAGGGAAGATGCACACTGATGCTACCGTTAGTAGGCCTGGGCTATTCATCTCGCTTATGTTTAAAGACATGCCCATAAAACACAAGTCCTGACCTTACAGTTTGGTTCACATTGGAGTTCCTCCTGCTTACAGAGCTCTGATTAAGTCAACAAGGCTAGACATTGGTACTGATCCTGTGTGATTGGATTATGGGATTGAAGCCATGATTTGTCCTACTAAACCAACTTAAGTTACTTAAACAGATAAATCCAGTTATCAGATTCTGTTTCTTAGCAATAACACTTTCCAAAATACAAAACAAACAAAAAAAGCCCACCACCTTGCTTTCCTCACGTGTTTAATGGACTACATCTTCTAGTTTGCATTATCACAAAGTGTATATAGGACTGCAGAGATAACAAGGAACAACTCCAAGTGCAAAGGGCATTATTTCCTTTTCCTGTAAAACTGATATAAAATATGTATTTTTAATTCCTTCTGATCCCACTTAAGCCCACCCCACCACGGGCCCTGCACTGTTTGACAGATCCTTCTGTAAAGGCAAATCAGCTTGTAACTGCATTGTCTCCTGCTGTAATTCACCTGTTTCTGGCAAAATGACTTAAATTTAAACCAATAACATGTTCATAGCTCCTTTTTTTTTTTTTTTCCTCCTTGTGAGGTCTGTCCCTGCCCTGAGTTTCTGCTTTGCCTCTCAGGTTTTCGTGTTACAGGAGTCCTCTTGCATATGTCACTGACTGCCACAGCTGGAGTATCTGCTGGGAGGTAGAAACGCAGTTCCTTCCCAGGCAGATCAGCTGCTGGATTTGGCAGGCACGGATGAGTAACAAAAGTTTACCAGATGTGTTTTAACTGATAAATGCATTCTTTTGTGGTAACTGTAGTAGTGATAACAACATACAAAGTACAGTTAAAGCTTTGGACAATGCTGTTTCAATAGCGGCCTTCAGAAAAACACACTTCCTGTGTGGGGAAAGAGGCTGCTGAATAGTCCAGGAACAGCTACAGGGCCTTGTATTCTATGAATGTTGGTATTTTATGAAAGTACTTCAGAACTATCTGTAAATTGAGCAAGTAGCACAAAGATTTACTTAATTGACAGTTTAAAAAAAACTCATGTGATCCAATGATGAAAATCTCTCCTGACTTCTAGATTGCTGGCATTAGAAACTAAGTAGTTCAGCTAAATAGAAATCATGTTATCAACTGCAAATTAATTATTTTAAACCAGAAAGAAAAGTGAGGAAGAGCTCTGAAAATCATGTTTCATGACGTTAACGCAGAGCAGACAGGTGGTATTTTAAGCAACCGACTGTAGGAACACTTACCTTAAATCAAAGTGAAGGACCAGAAAATGCAATGTAGTCTGTGCAGGTGTTCTCACAGACAGACAGTGAGCAGGAGATGCAGCCTGACCTAAAATGAGTGAAAGTGTACAAGCAAGCACTTAGAAAGGTGCTCTCCTTTATCTCAGACTGGTACTTAAATACTTTTATATTGTGGAGGAGGAGCAAAGGCCAGAAACTAGAAGTGTCATAATTATTTCTAACTCTGGAATCAGTCCTGCATGCTTGCAGTCAGCGTGCAGTACTTGGAATGCAAGGCTTAAGATCTGAAAAGCTATTTAGGAGCCTCTGCTGTAGAAAATATGTTTTATTACAAGAGGCCAGACAGGAACACTGAACTTTGAAGGGTCATTTGTGAATAACTTCTAGCTTAAGTGATTAAGGGCTCCAGTCTCCAGCTCCTCCACCCAACCTAAAAAATGTATTAGAAACATCCTGCGTTGTTATTGCTGCTGGCCTTTTCTTCAGCGAGCAAGAGAGGAGCATTGGAGTTCTGTGTTGGCTTTGGTTCTGTGCCCCTGGGGATACTTTTAACAATGCATAATGCTTTAAAGAATTCTGAAACATTTTTATAATTTCCTTTGAACTGTGAGGATAAAGATAAATAAAGGAGATTTTGGTATGGGTAGAAAGCAAACAGACAGCACTTCTTAAGGCTCACAGTATTTACAATGTGCTTTTACAAGCACACTCCAGTACTTGTTAACAAGACCCCTATCCATTCTCTATTTTTTTGTTTATAATGGAAGGCAAAGCATAACACATACTTTCCAAAAAATATTCTTATAAAGAAAGAAAATTACATATTTTCTACCCATTTACCATGTTTTTCTTTCCGATTCTGAAATTAAACTGTGGTGCAAGACTAGACTGACTTAGACAGGAAATACTTTGGAATTAAATTCAATCTGATTGATTCATTAAGGCATGTCAAAGAAAAAAAGTGTAAAAAGCACTGGCTACAATTAGCCTAGAGCTCAGCTAGCAGACTTCCAAGGCCAAGCATGAACACACCTGTGTTCTCACAAAGGTTTTTAATTTCTCTGCTATATGATGAGCACACATCTCTCAAATTGTGTCTCTGAAACAAAACAAAAATACCTTCTATGTCATCAGAAACAGGAACTTTTAAGTTACGTGTACATCTATATGATACACAGACTGCAACACTGGAATGAGCAGCAGCACAATCAGTTCTTTGGTTGAGTACAGACAAAAGATCCTTTTTTTTTTTTTTTTAAGACGTTTATTTCTGTTTTTAAATAGCTTGATAAAACCCACAATTGGTATTCAGAGTTAAAATGTAAACATTTACCATAAGTTACCACTGTGTATTCATTTTGTACATCAAACTATTTGCAGTGAAATCCATAAGACCAGTCAAATTCAGCATATTTATGAACTGAAATGCACTGTACTAAGATAAAAGAATGCCATAACTGGAAAGATGTTCAACTCCCTCCTGTGGTGTAAGTGAGCAGCATCACAACCAGCTTCTGGAAGCTTAGACAGCATTCTAACAACCAAATGCCTGGACTTATGCAGTAGGACAACAGATTTCAAGCTTACTATGGAAACTCAGAAGTTAAAAAGTGTTAGATTTCTAAAATACATACAAATTTGTAAACATTTTTCTCTGGGACACATAAAAATGGTTTGTGCCAACCTTCTCTATCTCCCACACTAGAAAATAAAAAAAAATTAGGCTAAAGACTGTAGACTGAAATTGTTTTGCATGGGTAGCATCACAGTCTGCAGGAAGTATTACAGTGTCAGCATTTACAATTAGTGTTAGTCAGCAGCGGGGAGCACAACCCATTGCCAAGAAGGTTCATGGAACACTCATCCACTGGTGAATCAGGCACCACGCGTTGCATTCACCTACTTTTAAGAACAAAAACTGATTACACTCAGGTATTTTCGTATTTGATGGGTGAAACTGACTACAACCAGAAGACCAAAGAACGCCGCTACTTGTAGAAGACTGATTTTTAACCGTTTTTGGGCATCACGTTCTAACTATGTGGATCTGCCATAAAGAAGGAAGATGTTCAAAGCAGACTATATTGAGATCACAGAAATATCCAGAATCATGTCAAGGCAGATATTTTTCACAGAAGTCCCTCAGGCCGTTTTTATTCTTTTTTTTTTTTTTTTAATGTTGTGGTTTTCAATTTGATTTCACCATTAACAGTGAAGTCACTGCTTACTTGATCTGACTCTTGTGCGACCAATTCCAAAGACACCAAGACTACTGAGATTTTGCAATGCAGTACAGAATTAATTTCACTTTACAAGGGTTAACTTAATACAGGGTAGTAAAGGAGGATAGCATCATTGTAACACTGCCATATTATTTATTCTCCCAAGAACTGTCAGCAGATAGTTGACCTGCGTCCTTGTATTCGGTATATGAGTTGATCATCAGTATTAATATTTCCATAAACAAGTTGTTTATCTGAAAATTCAGTCAAGTGCAGCTCATCACTGAAGATTAGGGGCTTTGTAGTCACAGATATCAAGAGGGGATTAATCACAAGTATTTAGAACAATCCTAAAAAGTTCCTTTTCTTCCTAGTTAGACTGTGCATCACAGAGAGAAGCATCAGGACGCATTTTGTGATACGCACTCTTCAATATACTCTTAAAACTTTAAAATCTCATGCAAGCCTTTTTCAGAAAGTTATACCATTGACTTAAAAAAAAAAAAAAAGAAAGAAAAAAAATCAGCCTTGAAGCTGGAATCATTGCTTTTTTAAATGTCAGCCACAATGTATTTGATGAGCCCTAAATTGCAGCTGCAGTTCTCATCTGACAGAGGTAATACATCTTGCTTTGAAGGGAAAAAGCAGGAAAATGTCACGCTGACTCTCTATTGCTCTGCCAGATACAGCGCTTGTCATACAGCCGAGTCACCCCGTGGATGCTTAAATCTCTACATGGTTTCTGTCAATTTGTTATTCATAATTAATGACAGGGGAGTGTTTCTGAAAAGGAACAGAATTTCAGCATATGCTTATGTTAGAGTTTATGGGAAGGGAGGAGAAGGCAGTTACAGGTAGGACCAGGCCATAATTAAAAAAAACACAAACAAAAAGCTTGGCAGTAAGCTGACATGTTGGGCAAGTAGGGACAGACTTCTTCCAAAACTTAAAAGCATGTATACTTTTAGCATATATATACACACATGCACACATAAGGAGGGGCAAGGGAGGAGAGAAAAGGCAAACTTTGGCAAAGTTTAAGAAAGTGCAGTCTTTACAGCCTTAAAAAAAAAAAAAAACAACACCAAACAATAATACTGAAAAGCAAAATGCTGAAAACTATCTACACTTAAAACTGTCTCATGGTGCAAGATGATGCACACAGATGATTCCTAAGATTGCACTGGCTGTTACCACACTGAGAATTACAACACCACCTCTACTTCATTTTGCATTGTAATGCCAGAAAGTAAATAATAGTTTACATAAGCATTCCAACATCTGTGATAATATGGTTTTTTACATGCAGAGTTTTATGCACACATTTAAAAGTGTATTTTCTGCTTTTGAGCAGTATACCATACAGTCAACTTCCATTAAGCATATGTTTGGGGGAAAGCATTAGGCAGTTATCTAAATACTTAATATTTTCTTAATTTGTCTTCTAATGGTAGAAAGAACTCTTTGCTGTGTAGTGCAGGAGGGATCTGGACACTGATCAACGAATTTTTAAAAAACAAGAGCTTTTCAGCAGAAATATTCCTTTTCTGCAGCAACAGAACAGCAAGGTGTGAGAACTGGAAGTAAAAAGGCAACTCCCGGTTCAGTTTAAAGATCCCCTGCCCCTTTTAAAACTTATTTTTCTGTATGTCATGGTTTAATATTTTTGTAATTTTGCTATCAGTATTCCACATCATAACATCATGTAAAGTATGGATAATTCACCGAATATAAAGTCCCCTCATCGAGGATGTATCAGATATTAAACTGATAAGAACAGAAACTACACTTGATCTTAGCCAAAAGGCCTAGAAGCGAGGCTAGCTCAGTTGGTAGAGTATGAGACTCTTAATCTTAGGGTCGTAGGTTCGAGCCCCAGGTTGGGCGCCAGTACTAAATGAGTGAGAGAGCTTCCAGGCTTAGTGAAATGGTCTCCTACATCATAACGTCATGTAAAGTATGGATAATTCACCGAATGCTCTTCTGTGAGCTGAACATTCGGTGAATTATCCGTACTTTACATGATGTTATGATGTGGAATACTGATAGCAAAATTACAAAAATATTAAACCATGACATTACACCCCTTATTCTACATCATTACATTATGCTTATACACACATACACATTCATATGTATGGTTGTGAGTAATCAGCAACCTTATTTTCTTAACAATTTATGTTTATTCCATACAAATACCTAGGTTGAGAACAAAACTCTATAACCTAATTTACTATTATTTATTAATTTTGAGGAAAATGGCAAAAAAAAAAATGCCAGAAAAAAGGAAAACATATCAGCGGTGGAGGAGAAAGGCAGCGCTAGTAGGGCGTCCCCCACATCAAGGTGCACTCATCCCTTCTCAACCACCGCAGCAGATCTCCTTTTGACTTCTTTCCATGTGTGCTCTACACATGCATGGCCAGTGCACGATATAGAGCCCAGATGGAGAACTTGCTTACAGAATGCCTAATTAAGGTATACAGAATGTGTTTCCTAAACATTAATCCACTCTATCTTAAGTCTTGTATCTGACTGGACATTCATAAAAAAAAAAAATTTCTGAGACCCAATCTTTTTTGGGAGTAGTGGGCTTTTGGAGAATGCATGTCCCAAACTACAGCCACATAGTGAGCCCCCTCTATCAGGTAACACGGAAGAAGAATAATTTCTCATGGGGTCCTGAGCAGCAGCAGGATTTTGAGCAGATAAAACGAGAGATAGCCCGTGCCGTGGCCTTGGGGCCAGTACGGATGGGACAGGATGTGAAAAACATCCTCTACACTGCTGCTGGAGAGAAAGGTCCCACCTGGAGTTTGTGGCAAAGAGCCTCAGGAGAGACCCGAGGCCGACCCCTGGGATTTTGGAATCGAGCATATAAAGGGTCTGAGGAGCACTACACTCCAACTGAGAAGGAGATCTTAGCCGTGTATGAGGGGGTTCGAGCTGCTTCTGAAGTAGTTGGGACAGAGGTTCAGCTTCTTCTAGCACCTCGCTTGCCAGTAATAAACTGGATGTTTAAAGGACAGGTTCCCTCCACCCATCATGCTACTGATGCCACTTGGAGTAAGTGGATTTCATTAATTACACAACGAGCTCGAATGGGAAAACTTAGCCGTCCTGGAATCCTAGAAGTGATCATGGACTGGCCTGAGGGTAAAAAAATTGAAACATCACCTACAGAAGAGGTATCACGTGCTAAAGAGGCACCACCATGCAATGAGCTACCAGAAAATGAAAAGGAATTTGCCCTATTCACAGACGGATCGTGTCGTATTGTGGGGAAGCATCGCAGATGGAAAGCTGCTGTATGGAGCCCCACACGACACGTTGCAGAGGCCACTGAAGGCAAAGGAGAATCAAGTCAAATTGCAGAGGTAAAGGCTGTTCAGCTGGCTTTAGATGTGGCTGAACGGGAGAGGTGGCCAATGCTTCATCTTTATACGGATTCATGGATGGTGGCAAATGCCTTATGGGGGTGGTTGCAGCAGTGGGAAGATAATAACTGGCAATGAAGGGGTAAACCTATTTGGGCTGCTGAACTGTGGAAAGACATTGCTGCCCAAATAAGGAACATTGTTGTAAAAGTGCGCCATGTAGATGCACATGTGCCTAAGAGTAAGGCTACTGAAGAACATAAAAATAAGCATCAGGTTGATCGAGCTGCCAAAATTCAGGTGGTTCAAATAGACTTGGACTGGCAGAACAAAGGTGAATTATTCCTAGCTCGGTGGGCCCATGAGACTTCAGGTCAAGGAAGAGATGCAACATATAAGTGGGCCAGAGATCGAGGGGTGGACTTAACCATGGACGCTATTGCTCAGGTTATTCATGACTGTGAAACATGTGCCATAACTAAACAAGCCAAGAGGATGAAACCTTTTTGGGGGGAAGGGCGATGGCAAAAGTATAAATATGGAGAGGCATGGCAGGTTGATTATATCACCTTGCCACGATCTCGCAGTGGTAAGCATTATGTACTTACCATGGTGGAAGCAACCACTTGGTGGCTCGAAACATACGCAGTACCCCATGCTACCGCCCGAAACATCATATTAGGTTTGGAGAAGCAAATCCTGTGGCAGCATGGCATTCCGGAGAGAATTGAATCAGATAATGGGACTCATTTCAAAAATTCTCTTGTAACCACCTGGGCCAAAAATCATGTCATTTAGTGGATTTACCATATTCCCTATCATGCACCAGCTTCTGGTAAGATTGAACGATTCAATGGGTTGTTGAAAACTATGTTGAAAGCAATGGGTGGCGGAACATACAAAAATTGGGAGAACCATTTAGCAGAAGCCACCTGGTTGGTCAACACCCGAGGATCTAGTAATCGTGATGGTCCTAACCAATCCAGCTCCCTACGTACCATGGAGGGAGATAAGGTTTCTGTAGTACACATAAAGAGCGTGTTGGGAAAAGCAGTTTGGGTCCTTCCAGCATCTGGAAAGGGCAAACCTCTCCGGGGTACTGTTTTTGCCCAGGGACCTGGGTGCACTTGGTGGGTGATGGACAAAAATGGGAATGTCCAATGTGTACCACAAGGAAATTTGATGCTGGGGGAGTGCAGCCAATGATTGCTTGTATATATATAGGTAGTCTCAGAATTTTTTTTTTTTTTTGACGAATGTCCAATTAGGTACAAGACTTAAGATAGAGTGGATTAATGTTTAGGAAACACTTTCTATATACCTTAATTAGGCATTCTGTAAGCAAGTTCTCCATCTGGGCTCTATATCGTGCACTGGCCATGCATGTGTAGAGCACACATGGAAAGAAGTATAAGTCAAAAGGAGATCTGCTGCGGTGGTTGAGAAGGGATGAGTGCACCTTGATGTGGGGGACGCCCTACTAGCGCTGCCTTTCTCCTCCACCGCTGATATGTTTTCCTTTTTTCTGGCATTTTTTTTTTTTGCCATTTTCCTCAAAATTAATAAATAATAGTAAATTAGGTTATAGAGTTTTGTTCTCAACCTAGGTATTTGTATGGAATAAACATAAATTGTTAAGAAAATAAGGTTGCTGATTACTCACAACCATACATATGAATGTGTATGTGTGTATAAGCATCATGTAATGATGTAGAATAAGGGGTGTAATGTCATGGTTTAATATTTTTGTAATTTTGCTATCAGTATTCCACATCATAACATCATGTAAAGTACGGATAATTCACCGAATGTTCAGCTCACAGAAGAAGACTACGTATCCCAGAGGACATCACGGTCAGGGATAAGTCACGAGACAAGGACAGTATATAATCTCACTCCCGGGCTGGAATCGCTCTCTTGGATCCTCGGAGTGTGGGGTGCATTCCAGCCGTTTTGCCTAGAGCTTACAGTAGGCCTTTCGGTTTTTGGGACTCACTCTCTCTCCTATTTTGCTTAATTACAATTATATTGTATTATATTGTATTATCCTGTATTCTGATATAGCATTTAGTAAATAAGTGTGCCTCCTTAGATCGCTGCCGCTGTTTTCTTTTCCCATTCCCTTTTCCCCTTCCCTTTTTTGGGCCAGCGGCCCTGCAGGCCAGCTGCCCCCCTGTCACGGGCACAGGTAGATCTTACTTAACCCGCGACACTGTACTATAATCATCTCACAACACCCTAACACCGCATGCACTCAGAAAAGCAGTTCCACACATGACTTTTTGAGGCCACAAAACTCCATGCAAACCTGGTTCTTAGCTGAGACATTTTCCATCTTCTGGGATGCATTAATATCAAAACATCTGTGGGGAGAACGGTGGCCTAAACCACACACTGTGTTTTATTTATATATAGTTGCAAAGGATGGATAACATCTTGGCTTACTATTCTTCCCTAGAGAAGGAAAAAAAATATCCATTTGAGCATTGACTCCATCAGTGAAACAGTTCTATTAGTGCAAGAATAGTGCTTTCCTTTTATAGCCTTCCCAAGCTTAAAGTGCAGTATATTATGTGAGATTTTAGCTTAACAAGTGTCATTTATTTGAATTTCAGAAGGAATGTTTCGAGTTAAAAAGTTACCTTTTAGGCCTTAAGCAATAAAATCTGAGACAAAGCACTATAACCTATCCTAAAAATGAATGAAATCCACAAGACATTCTTTAAATTTTATGTTCAATATACACATAATACATAAAACCCCGTCGTATCACTTAACTGCATTGTATCTGTATTTAAAGTGATCTGGTAACAAGAACTTAAAGGCCACTCAGTACAAGTTTTGCTTAAAACAGGACTGCATTGCCTGGACTGTGATACATAGCATGGTCCAAGATTCCCTCCTGCACAGGCTTATCAGCAATGAGACAGCCCTCGGCACTCCACTGTGCCCACATTTCACTTTACCAGAGGCTTCCCTCATTTTTCCTTTTTTTTTTCTTTTCATTTTTTAAATGATCATTAATAGTAGACAAGTTAAAAACTGGATTAGTAATGTTATGCCTTTAGCTATTCCTCTTGCCTATTAATATTACAATACTAAGAAACTTCTGTTTTATGTAACTCTGGTTCCCAAAAATACGTAGCTCCCAAATGATGTACGGCAGGGAAGGGAATCTTCCAGGCTGCAGACCCTCTACATAAGAAGTTCAAGCAATCAGCTGTGGACTGTGTTTGGGGACAGCTTTACAAAAACAAACAAGAAAGCCCACAATGCAGGAAGAGAGTATTTCTGTACCAGTACAGCTACTTAGAGAAATCAAGTTGCAGTTACACAATTTCTACTTTTTTAAGCAGCCAAGCCAGCTTTAACAGGCTCCTGCTCCACTCCCCATCTTCATCCCTTTACTCACAGCTCTGCCAGCTGTTTATCTGGATACAGATAACTGTTAACATCATCCCTCAAATAAGCTACAGGCTTGTGGGGAAGAGTGTCTTTGTGCCTTATGTTTTGGGGGTTTAGACCTACATTCACTTAAGCAATCTTGATTCATAAACACTTGCAGTACTACCACTGCAAGGGTGAAAAACTGCAGTAGTGGAGATAGGAGTGAATAGGGTGAGCTGTTTGACTAGAAGGAAACTATTGCTGTCAAGATATTTACTTACAGTACACAATCCATTGCTACTTTAAAGCTTCTGGTAATTTTGAGACTGGAAGTCATAGCCAAAAGTCTAGAAGTTTAACGATTGAAAGTACACACGAGGGAAAAGGTTACTTCCTAAATTAAAGCAAATGGCTTTTTATTTCTTCTAACATCCAGAAGAAATAATCAGCCAGCTGGGACAATAAAAACACAGCACACCACAGGAATCAGTATACCTAACCCTCAGCACTACAGTAAAGTCAGTCCAGCACGTCTCCCTATCACACCGCTAACCGGCGTCTCACCTTCATAGTCAAGGACTTTTCTATGCTGGTGTGCTTAAAAAACAACAATTAGAAACACCCCTAGCTTTTCAGATTAATGCAGTTCAAACTAAATACCACATCTGCTTTGAAGTGAAGTAAGTTAGATAGCAATAGTGACGCTTAGCCTGTCAGTCACTGGCATGAGTTTCGTGTCCATTAAATCCCTACCTGTGACTTAGAGTGAAGAGTTAGCTGAAGACACAGGCAAACCCACCACATCAGCACCTCCCTCTTCAGGCAACTCCACAGAGCACACTGAGCCTACCTTTAACAAAACTCCCTTCATTGAAAATGATGGACACAAAGTTCAAACTCTGAACTTTCTGCACAATGAGTTTCTCCACTGATGTGTCCATGGGAACATGTTTCACAATTCCTTATTCAGAAGCAGCTGTATTGATTTCAACATGCTTTCTCCGTTCTTTGCTAAACCCTGCAATCAGAAGTCTGTGCCAAAGTCAACAGGCCCAGAAATGATTACTTATGCTTCAGTGATAACAACTGCTGTTTCAAGGAATTTTTATTAGAAATTATTTATAGTGCCTACTGTAGCCCAATGGAGCTAACAAATTCCTGTACAAGTTGCAGCAGCACCACCCTTGAAAAGGACAGAGAGCTGTGCTGTACTGAAAACCATCACGCCAATGGCTTTCCTATTCAAAGTGTTTTAGAGTTGGTTTCATGCTGGGAATTCAGTTCTATAAGCAGTAGCCTCATTGGAAATGGTTGTAAACAGTAGCCAGAGTACTCAGCAAATACAAAAATCTTAAGAAAACAAAAGATCTGTGTTAAACAGTCAAATTGAGTTCTACACTCATGTTAATGGGACACCTGAGGTGCCCCCAAATGTTTTGAGATTAAGAAGTTCTTTCCACTCAAAGGCAGACATTCTGCACTAAAAAAAGTCCCTATTATTCCCAACAGCCAGTTTTACTAGCAATTACACAAATGCAATTTTTACTTTAGCTATCTACTTATCACTACAACCTGAACAGTAACCTTGCCTCTGTTTCTCAATTAAGTTCCTATTCATGTTTAAAATCATCATTATTAAAATTTTAGTACACTTTTATCTTCACTACTTCACACCAGAGACCTGCTAGTGCAAAAGCTAGCACAGGCATTACTAGTTGCATGATGTAAAACCTGTTATTCACATGTAGTACATCTGAAAGCATCTTCTTATATCCAAGTGTTTGCTCTGAAGTAACAGGGTTTAAGTAATAAGGAAAAATACAGTTGTTTAAGAGTCCCATTGTAAAACCATTCAGTGAGGCAACTGGAGCACAACAGAGATCAGGAAGTCCACCCAACTCCAGCTCTCCAGGAAGTGCAAGCTGCAATTCATTCCCTATGATGCTGCTCGCTTCTAATTCCAGAAACTGCAGTTCTTGATTACACTGCAACTTTCCCAGCCACACGTGTGCAAAATATGCAGTGTTGTCTCCTGGGCAGCATGAGCTAAAGTCTCCAGCAAAACTACCAGCTTTCTCCAGCCAGCCCATTTCTGAAATGCTATTAATGCAGTGAGAAACCCCATCAAGCCTGTCTTTCCCAGGAGAAAAACAAAGACACAATGAATCTTTCCACAAAGCCGATACATTTGAGTTTCTCCCTGCTGATTCACTCAAATTCAAAGGCATTTCTGAGCCAAGGTAAGGCGGAGGTATATTATTAAAGAGAGAACAATTCCTGATGTTAAAATAAAATAATTCTTTTTGTAAACTGCTACTATGATTTTGAGAGTTGTTCAATATGGAATGTATGTGTGTCAAGTGAGCTGCTGCCTTGTGATGATCTTGGCCACCACCACACACTCTTTCCAGGTTTAAATATTCTTTCTTCATATTCCTATAGAAGATGAGCATAGCTTTGCTGTTTCACAGCAGGATGAGCTTGAAGAAGAACATGACTGACTCCAACAAGTACAAGCAGCACAAGTGACAAATCAGTGGATCTCAATATGGACCTAAAGAGAAAGGGTACAGAAAGTTATTACGTGAAATCCCCACCCCATTTTTTTTTCCTCCCAAGCTCATCTTGCAAGATGCCTCATCTTTTCTCTAGATCCTAGTGTTTTAGTGCCAGCATATAGAAAACAAGAATTCTTTAATATAAAGAGCAGCCCAACTGCAGAACGTGAAGTATTCCAAAGAGACAGCTCTCCTTACAGCCTGCTTTGAACACATACAAAGGGGCAGGAGGTACCCAACACAAGTTTGCTTTCTGCAGCTTCAGTTTAACCTCTTACCAAAAGGGAGTTTGCAGCAAGCATCAAAGTGAGTCAGCAAACGAGAATCTAAAAAGATTCATTGTGTCACAGTATGATTTTCCACTAACTGAAATGCAGGCTGTAGCTGATCAGAGGCTTAGCATTAAAGGCTCACACTCGTTATCTTCCTGTCAACAGAAGCACATGCTGGAATCGGGGACATGGTGTGAAGAGCTTCCAAAGGAACAGGTCAGGTCGCCTGCCTGCAGAGGGAAGCGTGCAGCCTGCACTGAGTCCAAATGGGGAGCTGATGTCGTTACAAGAGAGGGATTCCATGTCAGCACAGATAAGAAGCAAAGGCAAAGCATTTTTAGCCACCGAGGTTATTACTATGCATACTATTACATGTGTAACTCTTGGCAGTGCGGCTTGGGACCAAGCTTCAGCATTGTAGGACAAATGTGTCCCAACAATAAAAATGAGACACTGCATCTGACCTCCTTTTTCAGCTTACCTTTCACAAGTCACAGGCTGCCACCAGACTGATCTTTCAGCACTCACCTACCAGCCAGATGTCAGAACTTGCACTGCAGCTGTATTTATGAGCAGAAAGCAAGCATCAGCTTTCAGCTGCAGCGGATGCCAGTTGGGAAAGCCCACAGCTTGCTTTTGTTACCAGTAAAAAGCAAAGCTTTTTACAGAACTTCTCTACAGTGCAAGAGCTAGTAATTAATGTCTTTAGGTCAGAGCTCGTTCAGGGAGTCCCATGTGGTGTGGAAAGCCTCAGGACGGGAGAGACACAAATTAAATCTGAGCTGTCATTTGTACGCAGTGACATTATTATTTAAAACTGCCTCTGTGTTTGTTCTAATTGCTCTCGGCTTTGAGAACAGAAGCCGAAGCAGGAAATCGCTCTATCACACGTCGAGATGCGTGTGCCGGCGACGTATTTACGTGAACAGCGACTGAGGAGCAAGGAACAGCCGAGGGCAGACTTAGGCGGGGTTCAGGGCAAGGCGCTGCCCCGGAGCCCGCACTGCCGGAGCTCGGGAGCGCTGGGACCCCGCTCTCGGAGCCGGGGCTGGGAGCCCCGCGTGGAGCCGGGCTCGGCGGTCCTTGCGGGTCGCTTCCACACCGAGCAGCTCCGCGGTGCGATGCGCCCGGAGTCATGGCACGTCCAGCGAAGCCCAGCGAAGCCCCGGCCCGGCTGCAGCCCCCCCCCCCCGCACGGCCCGGCCCCGCCGCCCACCTGCAGCCGCACGTTGAGCATCATGGAGGCGACGATGTAAAGGTACGGGAAGTTGATGCGGAGCTTCCAGGCCAGGTCGAAGAAGATGAGGAGGGTTCTGGTCAGCCCCTTGCAGAACACGCCGTACGACCTGGCCGCGGCCGACTGGGAGAGCCTGGCAGCCAGGGCGGACAGTGTCACCGCCATATACCCCCGCCGCGGCCCCGCCGCAACGCCCGGGCCCCACGCCGCCGCCCCGCGCCCGGCGCTGGGTGTCGCCAGCGGGGAGGAACCCGCGGCCGCCGGCGCCCTGACAGTGACGTCACCGCCCGTCCCGGCGCGCATGTCCGCTCCGAGGGCGGGGCAGCGGGGCGGGGCGCGCTGGTCGGTGGGGCGCGCGGGGTTCCAGCGGCGCTGCTGCCGTGCGTGTGGGTAACGGGTGGGGGAACAGAGCCGTGCTTGGCGGTGCCGAATCTCGGGAGAAAGAGAAGGAAAAAAGCAACAAAAAAGGCCCTTTTCTCTCAGCCAGCTTTGGTTTTCGCTCAGCCAACTTTGGGTGACCGTGATGTGAAAGAGAACGACCAGCCCGCGGGTGTAAAGTCGTGGTTAAATAATGGTTGCTGGCACAGAATCGAGAGAAATCCCGATGCAAAGCTGGATGTGCTCCAGAAAATGCTGACAGTGGGTTCCTTTTTCACTAAGATGGGCCGCAGTGTCAGCCAGTCCATAACGGCAAACTAGCAGCAGTGTTGGTTTGTGTCTGATTGAACTCCACGCTACGCTTGATTAAATAAACTGCAGCTTTCAGGCAAAGAAATGCAACTTGCAGAGACAATGCAACTGAATGCTAATGAAAGGGTTCCGCCAGGGACGTCGGGGTTTGGAAATCAGCTGCTGCTTTAGACTGGGAGATCCCCAGAGCCACCCCACAAGTTCTGCTTTGACTTCAGCTCTGTCATGCTGGTAAAAATCCTTCCTTTTCAATGGAGACAGGGCACAGATGAATGTGCAGAAGTTCAAAACCATTGGCGCGCACTCTGTAGCTGCAGAAGTCGTTTCCCATCAATTCAATGCCTTCTTTCCATTTTGCTCCCTAACCCTGCCTCACCTTTCTCACACTTCTGACAAATGCACCCTTATTGCTTAAGTCCCTTCATGTTTTATTTCATTCTGCTCCAAATTTCTCTTTAGGAACTCAAATATTAATTCCTCTGTTCAAAGAAAGAATATTCTTAATCAACATTACTGACTTGTATTTTCAAAAGGCACCTGAAGCCTTCTCAGCTTACACCTGTTACGATGAGGAATAGTTTCTCATGGGCTTTCTGTAAGGATTTTTCTGTTCTCCCTTAAGGCTCTTAAGTTACCATGTTTCCAAAACAAGAGGAAAAATTAGGCCCCAGATGTGCCTACCAAAATAGACCACTATTATCTACCAGCATCCTCCTGTTTAACTGCCTGTCTTCCTTCTGGTTTTGTGGCCAGGTGTGCGCACAGAACAGCCCTCATGGCTTTGGTCAGCTCTCCAGGCAAATACGCTGTGAGCTCAATATTTGAAGGAGAGGGAGTTCAGAGGTACTTAAGCTTAGTTTCTTTCCGCTGTATTTTTATATCCATTGCTGTGTACACAAAAACTGCATAGAAAAAATGATAAAATGATTGCAAAATACTGAGATCTTAACAGAAACTTGGGAAAGGGAGAAGTCTGATATTTTAGACAATAAACCATTTTGTTCTCTTCTGTTCCTATCATCTGTGCTCTTTTGGACTGAAAGTTCAGTTAAAAAAAAAAAAAAAAAAGCCAGCTGGTTTCTAACAAATCTCTTCTTGTAAGTGGGTGTTTTAGGGCTGCAGGGAAAGCTGTCAGCAGCTTGGCAGGCTGTGTGCTGGTGCAGTGCCTGCCTTTCCCACTGGTGATCAGCCTTGGCGCTCCACAACCTCAGGCATTCCTCGTGGGGTTTATTGTCCCTGCTGACAAAAGTGCTCAGCTCACTCTTTTGGTTCCTGCTGTTGCATGGCTTTGAGCCCCCCCTCTAAGAAAATCTTTCAGAAAATCAGGTATACAGCAAACTGCAGATTCTAGCAGCAGTCCTGTCAAGTGACAGATGTGAGTGAGGATACTGACAACACGAACATCTCTTGCAGAAGCTGTTGTGTGCTGTGCAGCACTGTGCGGAGCATGTGCTGAGGAGCACTCGTACTCCAACATACACAGTCTTAAGACACGAGACCACATTTGGAGCAGATATTTTTCATCAGTGTCATAAATGCAAGGCTAACATTAAATCAAACTAACCTGCTCCCAGCAATATGCAGAAATTCCAGTCGCCCAGCTGCATCTCTTGCTGAAGCAGTTGTGTTTGATCTGTGCCACCATTAACCTGGAATGTTCCACAAAAAGGACAATTTTTTTAGGAGCTGCAGAATAAATCAAGCAGCTTATTTTGGGACATCTTCCTCTTCACAGGAAGTGTTACTTAGCAGCGTGCCAGCGTACATTCCTTGGAAAAAAGGGAAGTTTTTCAGATTAAAACTCTTTCAAGAGAGAAGTGGGCTTCTTAACACCCCCCTGTCCTCAGGGAAACTGGCCACAGAAAGCCTGGTGCTTTAAACTTGTAACACTGAATGGGCTTCAGTCATGGTTGAACCTTTATCCTCTTCCTCAGTATCTAGAAGTTGATTTATGTGAACTGCTTGATGCCAAGATAGGTGGACGTTGGAGGGGATCTCCAGCTCTCACATCTGTGTAGTTCAGCAATGGCTCACTCAGCTAACGACATGATTTGTCTTCAGATGGCAGAAAGGCTTGTTCCCTTATTTATGCTGAGGTATTTACAGGCAATAAAAAAAACGGAAGGAGCACAGAGAATACTCAGATCTTGTTAATTACTGTATAATGGTGTCTCTATTCCAGAAAACTTACCAAGTCCCACTGCCTTCAACAACAGTTCTCACTGTAGTAATGACTGCCTGTTACTGCTTGCTAAACGCCAGGGTAGGCAGAAGTGAATGCAAAGCCTTATGTGGTTCTTGTAACTGAAATTCTTCACAGAAGAGGTATTTGTCAGAAGCCACCTGAGGAAAGTACAGGGCTGGTTTCCATGGTATGTGTGTACCAGCTACATCATCTATGCTAACATCACATTAATGTGATGCACTTATTTTACTCTTCATTATTAAGATATGTATATATTAGCATTTTATTTTCACATTCCTTTAATCTCATCACTCTGTTGCAGCAAATGCTGACATTTAAAGCTGTGGTTCCTTTTTTATTGCTGGCATTGGTTCCTCTAGAGCAGACTGAGTACTAAATCTGAACAGCATACACATCACATGCTATTGCAGGTTTTTTTCAAGGCTCAGGAAACTACTCATGCCAAAAATGTCTGCTTAGAACATCTACAAAATGGTGCATTATTATGTGCAGATTATATTCTTTTCTAACATGAATATTATGTCATTTTTCTCTCCAACTGCAGTGATCTCTGCAATGGGGGCCTTGTTATTAAAACTGTATCCAGTTAGCATGGCACAGGTACATAACTAAAGAGTGTAAAGATCATGAAGCAAAAACCTTCAGAATCTTAGGCAGTTGTATTAGGCATGAATGTGAGGTGCTAACTGCTGACCCAACAGCCTGAATAAGTCCTGTGCTGATTGAAAAGTGGGAAAGCAAAGGAGCTCAGTGAGTGACAGGCAGGACACAGAGGCAGATACTTCATGGATGGAATGAGAGTCCAGCAGGGAATTTCAGATGCCTGGTTCTGTGAATCGATTTCCTTCTACCAGTTACTGTATCCCTGGTACTGTATCATTAATGACTTGATTTTTACCACCAAGTCAAATGAGGATAAAATACTTAAGTTCAATTTTTTTAGACAAATCTTTTAGCTATTGTGAGTTTAAAAAAAAAAAAAAATTTGAAAACCCTATTTGTCTCATGTCAAAGAAATCTCATTGTTTTGTGTCATATGTTGTTGGGTTTGTTTGTTTTGGATTTTCTTTTGCACCTGATTTTAATTTTAATACAAATACGTAAAGAGAGAGTAGTGCAGCACGTGCTGAAAGCCTTACTCCACCCTCTTACACTTTGTGATTCACCTTTGCTTCATGTAAAATTGGCTCCTGCGTTTCTTCAGTCTGACCTCTAATCTCAAGTGTCTGTGAGCTACAGTTACAGCTTTTTGCCTCTCCAAGAGCTATAACACTCTCTAGAAGGGCACAGCTTCACTTTTGACGCAGATATTTTAACATGCTATTTCCTGAAGGCAATCGAGCAGACCTGCTGTCAGCAGGAAGTGCCATCCAGGAGTAGGAGAATGCATCTGTGATTCACTCTTAGGTGTTCTGTTTTTTTCCCTGGCACATTTCCTTGTATGTACAGTGTGTTCTGGTACTTCCCTGCTTCTCTGCTTATTTATTTGTGGCTTTATTAATAAACTAATACGATAAAGAAGAGCACAGCAATGGTTTGAAAGATGCTATAAAAGCGCAAAAGTATTATTGTCTCTGTAATGCTGTCACGATGAGTAAAACTTTCCAGTATTGCATCAGTGTGATTACCCTGCCACTCCCCATCCACAAAGGATAATAATCTTCCTTCGGTGCCAGCACACGCACAATGCACACATTCAGACAGACTCCCAAACAATTTAAATGATGATTTCCTCTCAATGTCTAAGAAAAACACTTGAAACAATTGCAATGGGTGATGGATGATAAGGTGAACAATATTAGGACTGACCTAAGCCTCAAGGTTATGGTTCATGACCTTACCAGAATTATGGAAAGGTTTATAATTGGCTATAGCTACTGCCATTCATTCTTTGCTTTTTGCATGCTCCTCTGTGGATTACATCTGTAACTATTCTATATACAATCCAGCAGAGCAATCACACTGAGCTGATCATTTGTGCATTAAGATGTCAGTAACCTCTTACTCACCTCCTCTGTCTTCTAATTCTACATTTCTTTTACTTTGTCAAAATGTTTCTGTGTCCGCTTCTCCTTACAGTCTCAGGGGAAACAAATAACATATCTGCAAAGTGTTAAACATTATGCACCACATAAGTGAGCTTTTTTCTTTTTAAAATGCCAATATGCTCCTTACTGGTGAAACAAAAATGATGTAAGAATTAACTGAAGCCTAGATGAAATTATTAAAGTCTAGTAATAGGATAATAGTGCACTGTGTACCGTAAGGAGCATGCACACAAGTAGCAGTTTGTCCTCCAGGGCATGTATAGAACTCTTCCCTGGAGAGAGGTTAGATTTTAAATTCAAAAGAGTGAATAAATATGTACAGATGTGGGGAAAACAGCATATGACTCTGTTCCTATCATCATTATCCAAACTGTGATACTGTTTGTAGTAACTAACAGTAAATACTCATCTAGATATTTTCTAATATCAGCATTTACACATCCAGTTAGAACTGTCAGTTAGAACATACTCAAAGCATACTGTGTTTTAAAGTAAGTCATTCTTGGCAATCCTTAAACTAACGGATCTCAAAAGAATCAGAGGAGCATTGAGAAGGAAATGCATTAAAATATATTGCTTGTTTCATGACAGGATCATTAATGCCATTTGTGCTAATGTCAGTGTTTCCTCCACGATTGCTTTACCCTTGTCTTTCTATGCTATTTTGTAACAATGTTGTAAATTTCACTGTGATTTTTTTTCATGAAACAAATTCCAACCATCCGTGGGGGTAAAAAGGAAATGGCAGAGGAACTGGGAGGTGGAGAAATCAGAAGTACTTTTACATGTCACTTGAATCTTTCCATGCTCTGATCTCCTCAGGACCCTGACATGAATCAGACAGCGTTCGGGCCTGCTCTATTTCTGTGTGGTATCTGAAAGGCCCCAGACGCTGCTGTAGCAGCCAAGAGCAGCAGGAGCTCTGTGCCACTGCCCACATCTCTCCTCTGAGCTCCCGGGGCTGGGTAGGGAAAGGTTGCCAAGTCATGGGCGGAGCAGTCTGAGCTTTAAGGATATTCAGCTTGAATGACGAATCGCTTCAGCTTCCATCTGTGTGGGGGAACTTGGACACACAGGTTTTATAGAAATTGCCTTTCATTTTTCAGTGATAGTTACTGTATCTTCCCCACTAACATGAAATATCTGAGAATTATCTTTGCCCACCGAAGGAAAATGGAAGAGAGTGAATATCATGGGATGCTCTGTCCACTGATGAGGTTTTGTTTTATGGTATTCAAATAATTTAGACACGTTCTGAAATTAACAGGAGATAAATCAGTGGATACCCCCTGGGATGGCACCTCTGTTAACTTCAGTGAATTGATGGTCACTTGGCACAAGAAGTTTGTGCTCGGTCCTCTTCCTCATGCTTCTTTTGATGGATGGCCACACAAGGAGAATGGTGGATGTGCGTGTCAGCCCAACCAGCAGCCTCTGCCAAGCAAAAGAACAGAAACTGTGGAAAGGAAAAGGCTCCTGGGATCACCGGGCCTGATCTGCTTGACTTTTACTTCAACAGTTGCAGGAAATAAATGGTTTCCTTAGGGCAAAGAAGAAACCCAGGGCTCTGTGCAGCCTGGCAGTCTCAGCGTGAGTGATCCAGGCTGCCCCGCCTTGGGGAAGCTGGCTGCTTCCCGAAGTGGCCTAAAACCTGCCGGCAGATTTAATTACTGTCGCAGCGTGGCAGGAGGAGGGAGGGCAGCAGGAGGATCTGTCGATGGAAGGAGGCGTTCTGGCTCTGCGCTGTGCTGGCACATGGAGAGGGACCGGCCTGAGGGGAAACGGGCATCTGCCTGCGGAGGCACACGGGGAGTGCCACAGGTCGTCCTTAGCTCGGGTTGCGCCTGCACAGTAAATCCGTACAGCGAACCTAATTCCGCATTGAGGCGTTCCTCACAGCGCCGTGCATCGGCGTGTGCACAAAAGCCTTGTGGCAGACGGGCCTCGGAGTGTTGAAATTCCAAAATGGTGTCCAAAAGCAGCGTTTGGTTTGAGAGGTTTGAGGCGGTGCGGCCGCCGGGCCTCCAACCAGACAGCCGGGCCGGGGCGGGTTTCTGCCCCCCGGCCTCGGGCGCACGGACGGCAGGCAGGAGCCGCCCGCTGGGCGACCGCCCCGCGCCCACGGCCCGTCCCGGCATCGCGTGACGCCGCACTTCCGGAAGGCTCCGTGCGATTCAGCGACAGCAACAAGTGAGAAGGGATCGGCCCCGGGCCGCCCCGGCGCGGAGCTGCAGGCGGCGGGGAGCCGGGCTGTGCGGCGGGGCCGCTCCCGCTCCGACGGACGGAGGAACGCGAGCGGCGGCTCCCGGGAGGGCGGGGCGGCGGCGGCACGGAGCCCGGCCGGATGTGAGCGGGGCGGCCGCTTCCTGTTTCCCGCAGTTCTCTCTCCCCGCCTTGGGTGGTGGCCGCTGCCTCGTCCCCGCTCGCAGGCACAGGGCGGAGGCGGCCGCGACCGCGACCCGCTGCGGAGCGCTCCGCCGCCGGCTGCCTTCTCGCGCGGCGCTCCCCGGCCCGCCCCGCTCCGCGGCCGCGATGCAGGCCATCAAGTGTGTGGTGGTGGGCGACGGGTGAGTGCGGCCCCGCGGCGGCGCGGATCCCTTCGGTCGGGCCCGAGCCCGAGCCCCGCCGGGTCCCGAGGTCGGGCGGCGGCCCGGGGTGGGGGGAGGGCGGCGCGGGGACGGGCGGGGGGCGCCAGAACGGGCGGGGGGCGCCGGCCGCCTGCGGGCGGGGGAGCGCCGCGCGAGAAGGCAGCCGGCGGCGGAGCGCTCCGCAGC